>VDFB02000008.1:201827565-202207575 GCA_007258455.2 Sequoia sempervirens
GAAAAATTGTTGTGCCATTGTTTCCAACAGCTTTGAAAGTGAATATTTGTTCACTCTTGGATGAGAGTTCGCTGGTTGATTGTAATTGTGCATGATTTCATGCCTTTGCTGTCCCAACCTTTGTAATTTGTTGATAAAGCTTGAAGAAAAAAGTCAGAAGGTGCTTGCATTTTGATCTACCTATTTGAGTTCTTTCTACGTCTCGTATCTAATAGCTTGTTGTTTCATTTCCCTGATCGGATAGGGGTTCCTCCTCCTTTGATATTTGTTATTAATGATATTCATTTGTTGTTGTTTAATGGATTGTCCTTCAACCTATACTTTGGATAGGGGTTCCTCCTCCTTAGAAAGTTTGTTGGCCAAGACATCGTGATTTTTTATTTCTTGTAATTTTTTTCGTAGCCCATCCTCGGATAGGGGTTCCTCCTCCTTGGCAGGTCTTAGATCCAACTTATCGTGAAGAGCGTTTGCTTTTTTAAAACCTTATCCCAGCGTATATCCGAGAGTTAAGAGCCTTGGCCATATTCTGAGGAGACGACAGATTCAAGTGATCCAACCTACCCATTCCCACTCATATGCCCTCATGCTCTGTTTACCTTGAGGATTTAGGATAGATTAAAAGTTAGAATAGTCATAGTTAAGATCTATCGAAACCAGAGAAAAAGCTTAGCTACGACGCATTGTGTTTGTGCACCCTTGTGTCCTACTGCTGAGTACAAAAAGATAGGAACCTTAGTTTACCCTACCCTTCCTTACACATTACATCAACAAAGAGGGACTTCTCTTTAAATAACAAAGAAGTGTTGCAAAAATTTTGTAATAGCTTAACGTTTACAATCAACACTTTAGAGGTGCTAATTTAAATGCCAACAAAACTGTTGGAGTAAATAGGTCATCACTTGATAATTAATTAATATTTAATTAATTATTAGTCACTTTTAATTTAATTACTTATGCTATACTCAGGAGTTGTTTTTTTAATTATTATTTTTCTTTTTTTGATAACTCAGAGGTATCCTCACGATCCAGCTCAACACCCAACTGCATTACCCTGGTCTTACTTTATTGCCAAGTTGTGGACAGGGAGGGGTGAGCTGAGGTGAGACTAGTCCTTTAAGGATGAATGTAGTAGCTCATAAGCCACACTCATTGGGTGAACGCATAACACAAAGTTGAACCCAAGACCACTAGGGAGCATACTCAAGATATAGGCCAATTGCGCTACCATGCAGACTCAAATATGTTTTTTTTATTATTAGATTGAGCTAAATTTAGAGCATGTTGTCTCATTGCATTAGATGATGACACTTGTCCCAATCTAATCAAATCCTCTTCTAGGTCCCACTTTTTTTCTTTCATAAGCATTGACCTTTAATTGTAATCATTCATTTAGGTTATTGCATCAATGTAATTTATCAGGTTGTTGAACACATCATCTTGCTTTGATTTCTCTTTTGTGATAGGATAATTGTTTGTAGGTATTTTTTGAGAGATGTGGGGTTCAATCATCAACTTCAACATAGTATCAGAGCTCCAGATCTATAGCCTCTTATTCAAATTTTGAGGGATTTGGGTTTGAATTTTTTTTTGGTTTATCTTGGAGCAAAACATACTTCACCATTGTGTTAAGAGCTGCCGAAAACCTAATAATTGACTATTGTTTCATGAATATTTTACTTTAATTTTTCAGCATATTTTTCAAAGGCACAAATTTTATACATTCGTATGGATCCATACAACATATAGGTCATACAAATTTGGTCATAGTTGTACATTAAGCAGGATGCACGAAAAAAATCAATGATGTACAAAATTGCAACAACAATTTTTTAAAAAAAAAGGAGAAATTTTAAAATCTCAGTGTGGTACAAGTACTGTGGCATCCTATCAAGAATATTATTTAAGAATATTCTATGAAATATTTTCATTCTCTCGCACCTACCACCTATCACCACATCATCACCTACCTTTCCGCTCATCTGGTGGCATCACCCAAAAGCATCGCTCTGTTAGCACCTTGCTCCTCAACGACGGTCAAATTGGTGCCCAAAAGCTAGCGGTGTGCACCTAGCCCCAACACTTAGCCCCTTATTTCTCCTGAAGGCCATATTAGGAAACTTTTGCTAACTTAGGTATATCTTGCACATACAAAATCCACTTTTCATGATCCATATATCATTGGAAAGGTGGTTCCAAGCCCTATCTAGTGATGTAGGTGACTTTTTTTTTCAAATTTTTGTCCTAATTTATTCTATAGGCCTTTGAAGTCATATCAAGTTGCTTTCACTTAGGAGGTCATATCTTTTGACTTAGCTATCGAATTTTCATGATTCAGATGACATCAAAAAGATGATTCAATGCTCTTCATAAATCTCAGGCTTACTTTCCAAAAAAAAACTAGATATTTTTTATTTCTATCAGATCTCTAATTTTTCTTTTTGGTTCTTTTCTTGGAAAACATGCAAACATGCCACTTTTTTGGGATCAAAGGAGAATTTTATTACATTGAGGGGGTCTATATTGTTGTTTCAGTTCAATTTTTTTCTTTTTCATCATGGATCCAACACATATTGCTTTTCTCACTCCGTACAACTATGGTTGGAAAAAATAAATTGAGATAAATTTGAAGAAATCAAGGTTATATAGAGTGACCATGGGTACAAAAATTGAACCTACATGAGCTGCAAAGAAGATAAAATGGTTTAATAGATGTGATGAGGGTTTTGGTACACTATACATGTTTATGTCTCTTGATCTTCTCTTTCATGCTGAATCTTGCACTACAACCAATCAGATATGGACTCAATTGGAGTCCTTGTTTGGGGAGTAGGATAGTTTGAAAGGATCTCAGTTGGAGAATGAGGTTATTGGATTGAATCCTCAAGATTTTGATACCATCCAATACTTCTTCACCAAACTCAAGTCTCTCATATTGCAGTTGACACAATGTGGTATTTAGGAAAATGACATTCAATTGATTCTTTCCATCATTGCCAAGCTTGATCTTGACTATTAAATTTATGTTTCTACCTTTTATGCTACTAGATATGTACTTGGTTCCAACTTTACTATGCATCGACTTGATGTTTTTGCTACATCACTCACTCGAGAGCAAGAAAAGTTGATACATATGGGCTCATTGAAGTTTTCCAAATCACAAGCTCTTATTGCATCTCTAGACACTAGAGATCCGAAAGCTTCAAAAGACAAAGGTAAGAAATAGAAACAAAAGAATTCCAAGTCACATGAGAAAGCCAAAGAATCACATTCAAAAGATACCTTTGATTCTTCTTCCTCTTCTAAGGGGGACTCATCTAAGAAGGATCAACCAACATGTGCATATTGTACAAAGATAGGAAATGATGAGCATCAATGTTATGCAAAATAGATTGATGAGATAAAGCATCTTCTACAAAAAAATCATATTTAGTTACCTTCATCCTCTTCTTCCACTTTAGAACCTTCACAATCAAGGTCAACCACCATGGCACATGGAATAGAAAAGATGAAAGGCCATGATCACTTTGCATCTACCAATATTCAGTCTAGTAGATGACTTCTTGATTTAGGAGCCTCAAATCACATGGCTACATCTTTGGGTATGTTCTCTTCATACGAGCCTTACACATTACCACATATTTAATCAGGAATAACAATTATATGAGTGTTACTGGGAAAGGATCCATAGGTTTTGATGATGACACATTTCATGATGTACTTTGTGTCCCTTCATTATCTTTTGATCTCTTTTCCATCTATCATATTGCACATAGTGGGGAAGGGAATGCAACAGAGTTCACATCTTATTCAGTTTTTATCAGAGACCTACACAATAGAGAGATTCTTGTAGTTGGGACAATAGATCATGCCTCTTAATTGTATTCCTTCTCTCATTACACTCTAGATGAGCTTGCACTACCATTGACTGGTCGTCACTTTCAAACATCTAGAGTGGATCAACTATTTGAGAAGAGGATTGGTCACTTGAACCTATGTGCACTTTCATCATCCACCTTGGTTCATGAGACTTGTGTTGAGATTCTACCTCCTCCACCTCCTGTATCTACAAAGATCAATTCACTTCAACAAGATGTGTAAAGTATTTTAGTTTCAGTTTGTGGGATGACTACTTGCCAAACATTGTAGAGTTATTTGTTGAGTCACACATTGCAGATATTGGGGACACACTTGAGGATATTCACTCCCTCTTTGATGATAGCTATGACCCACTTTTCATCACTTCACCATTGCCTTTGGAAGTTTTTCTATAGGTATCTTCATAGTTGTTTGGATTTGCTTCATCTAATTTAGCTTCATTTGATTCAAACATGTGGACCCTTGAGCATTTTTCCATGGCACCCATCATGAGACCACTTCTCTTGAAAGAGTTTTTTCTACATGTACCATTGGATGTGTTTCTTCCTAAGGGGAGGAACAAATTTTTCCATGTTTGGATCATCTTCAACATTCTTCTTTGAGCATTCACTTTTTGGCAAAAGAGCCACTTCCTTCTAGGGGGCATTCACTATCTCATCTTTTCTCTCCTAAGGGGGGATGCTAATTGTACTTATGTGACCAAAGAAACACTTGGGGAGACTTATTGAGTCCTATATTATTTTGTCACATGTATGATTTCATTTCTTTGTCTCTCTTTTAGAGAAAAGTTTTTTCTCACGAGGTTTTCTCCTTTTCTCCATTTATGAGAGATTTCAGTTGCTTGTTCGTGGGTACCTTAGCATGCCTTATGGCCAAGACCCATTTTTCATCCACAATTGCATCCTTTATTAGTTGTTAAGTTTATCTCTAAGTTGATCTTAAGGGGGTGTTAGAGTAAATAGGTCATCACTTGATAATTAATTAATCATTAGACACATTTTACTTTAATTACTTAAGCCAAACTTAGGAGTTTCTTTTTATTATTAGATTGAACTATATTTAGAGAATATTGTATCATTGCACTAGATGATGAAACTTGTCTCAATCTAATCAAACCCTCATCTAGGGTTTTCTTTTTTTCTTTCATAAGCATTAACCTTTTATTATAATCATTCATTCATGTTATTGCATCAATAAAATTTCCTAGGTTGTTGAGAATATAATCTTGCTTTGATCTCTCTTTTGTGATAAGGTAATTTCTTGTAGACAACTTCTGAGAGTTGTGGGGTTCAGTCATCAACTCCAACACAAACCGCTTGTTGAGAAATAGAAAAATATAAAAGTAAAGCTTTTAAAAAATGATAATGGTGGTGAGTTTCACTCTAGGGACTTTGATGACTATTATAGACATGTAAGAATTGTTACACATAAAACAATTCCATATACCCCACAACAAAATGGAGTGGTAGAGAGGATGAATAGGACTTTAATGGATAGAGCTAAAAACATGTTGAATAATGATAAACTTGAATAACTTTGGGCTAAAGAAGGTCACATTGCTTGTTATTTGATTAATAGGTCACATATTTTTGCTCTTGTTGACAAAACTCTTTGTGAGGTATGGATAGGTAAAAAACCACTAGTTTCACACTTTAGAGTCTTTGGTAGTGAGGCATATGTTCATGTTCATAAGCAAAAACATTCTAATTTTGATTTCAAGGCTAACAAGTTTTTTTTTGGGTTATGGCGAGAATATTAAGGGATATAAGCTTTAAGATCCTATAGTAATGAAATTGTAATATTCTAAGGATAGTTTCAAGGAGCTTAGGGAATTTAAAAATGATGGGAAACCTCATGTGAAGCCTAAAAGAATAATGCATTTTGATATTAAGATTGATAAATAGGAAGATGCACATTTGGAACAAGTATAAAAACAACATGATGTCCATGTTGAGGAAGAACAAGGTTCAGATTCAAGGTTTGTTGAGGAACCATATGAGCCCTTTATTACACCTCTAAGAAGATCCATTAGACAATGAAAACTTGTTGACATGTATGGATATAGTTCATCTAATTTTTGTTGTGTCTTTTCTTTATCATGTATTGAAAATGGACCTAGATCTATAAAGGAGGCTTTGTCTTCAAATGACATAAGGGAATATCTAAATAGATGTTAGCAAAGACAAGGCCCATGGCCTCCCTACACCAAAAGAACTAGGTGAAGCAATAGGAGTTCTTAGTAGGTTTATGACAAAGCATGGTAAAGAATATTAGACTTATGTAGTTAAGGTTTTTAGATATATATGTGGAAATTATAACTAGTGCATTCTGTTGAACCCAAAAAATCCACATTGGTTATTTTTGACACTTCCATTTTCACCCATCCTCCCACACTCACCATATGTCCCATCTCCATTTCATAATGGTTGACACTAATATAAACTACCAAATAAGGCCCTTGATCGTAACACTGAAGTGAATTCCTTGTCTAAAGTATTCCCATAACAACACATGGCATATCACCAAGACAATGCTATATCGAAGAGAGTCTCACCATACTCTCTTTGACGTGAGTAGAAAGGGCTGATGTGAAATGTAGATGAGACTCCCAAATTTTTGAGAGACATATTCAACTATCTTCTTGCTAGCCTAAAGAATGATGTGTCTAAGAGACTTGGACATGTCGAGGAGAAAATATAACATGTATTACAGACAAATTATGGAGTATTCAACATTCAGGAAACAGAAAAACATCTCTCGAACATTGAGAGATTTTCATAAAATAAGTGATAAGTCATTGGTAAGACAATGTGGACAAATGACAATTTCGAAGAGACATCGACATATTGAGGAGAGAAGTAAGAGAGTCTCTTTGACATCTAAGGAGCATAATATCGGGAAGACATAGAGATATTGAACAAACATTGGAAAAAGTTTCATCGACATGCTAACAATGATATGTTGAGGAGACACAAGAGTATTCAACATACATTATCAAAAGTGTCCTCAACATTCTGGTGCAAATGTAAACACATGTTATTGATGAGTCCGAGAGACATCAGAGAGAGGTGATCTCAAGTCTCCTGGACATGAGAAAGTCACATAGAGATCATCAACAAGTAATACCACCGAAGGAAGAGACATAGGCTTATCAATAAGAAATATCTACCAGTCTCATCAACAAAGGGGGAACCATAAGGGAAGAAACTGAAATGTAAATATCAAAGAGACCTTGTAGCATCGAAGAGAGAAATCTAAATGTCTCTTAGGCATTTCTTAAAAGATGGTTAAGGAAATATCAAAGAGAGATATGGACGTTATGATTAAAGTCTCTTCGATAAAATATGAAATAATTATCACCAGATTGATTTGATTGATGAAGTTATTGAAGAGACAACTACTATTGATGTGCATGTTGATAGGAAGGGTGGCACAAGTGCCATTTATGAACCAGAGCTGACTTGAGCATGCAAAATTTTGATAAATACATCTTCTAAAAGAATCAAAATTCATTGCAAATTGTGGTTGAGTATCCAGAGGATGGAGTTGGATGAAGGCGAGCAGCTCAAAATTTCTAGCATTCATTCAAATAAGTACATCTTGGCTCAGTTGAACATAATTTTTTGAAGATATCTTGAAGTACAACACAAGTAGGATTAAAATGGATAAAACCCCAGAGAAAACAAGAGCAAAGAGGCAAAAACCAAAAAGTAGGCCACTAAACCAAGACATAATAGATCAATGTCCCAGGCTTGGGCCAAAAGCAAGGATAATAGATCAATTAAACCCATCGTGCGAGATCCTATAGGAAAAACACAAGAATTTGGGAGATGTGTGGACTCCGCACAAGGGTTATGATTTGTTCATTTATTACTATAGGAAGTACATAAATAGCCTAGTTTCAAACCCATGAAACTTGAATTTAGGAAAACTTGTGATGCCCAATGTTTTTGTGAACATAGAACTAATTAAAGCATTGGAAAAGAATTATAATCCCAAAATGAGGGCAATTCACTTGCATGATGGGTCGCAGTTCATGATTATAACACAAGATTATATTTGTATGGTTTTCTAATTGGACACCTCCCTAAAGATGAAATTGCAGATGAGAGACTTGTTGGAAGAGTATCACTCTATGGATACAAGCTATAAGAGGTGGAATCTGCCTTTGCACAGGCCCAAAGGTCTAGGAAATCAACCTATGAGGTTTGCTAGTAATGAAAGGCCCCCATTTTTTGTAGATTTGTTTGAAGAATACTATCAATACACATACTATTCAGCTGGCCAAGTATTGGGAGTTAAGGCCCCTGCTAACATGACTATAGCTCCCATGGTTCTGGCTACAGACATTCAAATCCAAGATGCCAAGCCCTATGACTATGAAGAGTATCTATTTAAGGCCATTAAGAGTGCTCTTAATGCTATTAAGAACAATAGTGAAGCTATCAACTTCAAACACTATTCACTTCTTATGAATATGATATTGTATGAAGGGAAAGTGATGGTAATATGGGGAGAAGAGTTGAGAATTAAAGATATGGATAGCGATGGTAATTATAGACCAGTGCAAATGTGGACATCAGTCTAGGATAGTAGATGTAGGAGATCCCACTACTTGTACTTTGAAGAGAATTTTGTCAAACCCTTGTACAAATTTCTTGGCCATAAATGTGACTATAATCTATCCCCAGAAGTACAAAGGTTTCTCTGACCAACGGAGAAGGGCCATGATGGAAATATAAATAAAAATTTGGGAGATTGGTATGCATTTGCAGATTGTATTGTCATTAGAGTATACAAATTTGAGGCAACACCATATTTATTGCCTAAGAATGTGCTAGATAGGGTTGCATATCTTGAGATCATAAGACAATTTTCTTATTCATTCTTCATGCATTTGAAAACCTATGGAAGGAAAAATTTCATGCATTCCACTCTTTGTTTTGGTGACTTTACTATTATTGGTGATACAGGGTATGACTTGGTTGGAATCAAGTTAAATTATTATGGCTTGCTAGTGGGAAATAAGAGATAAAAATTTGACCCTAAGCATTTCATCTATGATGCCTAGATTTCTCAAAAACTAAAAGGATATGAGCATGAGTTCCATGTTGATGATGTCATTAGGAACTGTGAGGAAAGTAAGGTGATCATGAGAAAAAATGCATACAATAGAATTGTTATGGATAAGGCTTGGAGAATGATTACTAACCCATCCTATGTGGAAGCCTTTCATGAAATTCAAGATCCTAAGGAAAGAGTTGAGCAATTGCTCCTGCATGAAGAAGAAATAATGAGGGATGTACCTCTAGTGGTATTTTAGAGGAGAAGAAATGTTGGCTCTAGGAGGCAAGAAGAAAATATAACACCATTGGGCCATTTGTCACCACATCCTACTCTAGAGGTAAGCTTCTCAGTTGACAGCCCAATCATGGTTGAAGATGATACTAAAGGGGAAGAAGAGGTCACACAAATCAACACTCATGTCACTCCCAAAAAATAAATGCCACTAGAAAGGAGAGTGATTACCTTTGAAGCTTCCAATGAGCTATCTGATGATGTGAAACAGTGTACCAGCCAGGAATTCATTGTAGATAATACATTTGTCCAAACATATGAATTTAAAGCTTTCATCTATGAGTATAAGGGAAAGGCTAAAAGACATTGACCTTGAAAAGGAAGCGTATGCTTTGAAATAAATTCAACATGAATTTGATAGAGAGATGAAGAACATGACTGCTAAGAGAGGAAGAACAATATTGTAGGAAGTTGGGGTTATGCTCCTTCTGGGATGGGATATCAGTTCAGCCATTGTATTTGATAGTTTTCTGAAGAGAAAGAATAAAACCTTGCACTTGATAGATGAAGCTGGTGATAAGATCTACACTGGATTAGGATACAATTATGATAATACTACTCAACATATATGGGCACTTTATCCACTAGGAAAAAAGCCTTCCCTTGTTGATCATGATCAAATTTTTGGACATCTTTTGGTGCAAAGAGTAGGAGAGATAGGTCCTATGGAAAATGATGATTTGAATGTGAATGTGGCCAAGTCCACAAAGGCTCAAATTCATAAATTGCAAGGGATAACAAGGGACTGATAGAAGAGAATGAGAGGTTAAAATGGGAGCTGATCAACTATAGAGATAAACTACCTTCTTCCTTAGGGCTTTATTCCCCATTGGTTGAACATGAAAGAAAGGTGTTGGAAGCAATTTCAGAAACTACCTACTGGAAACATAGGCATGAGAAGGTTGAGAAGGAACAAGAAGAGTTAAAAGGAAACCTCAATACCACTATCTTTGAAATGGAATAAAAAATAGTCTGCATGAGATTTGAAGATATGTATAAGCATGTTGAACAAGTCTGGAATATTCATGAAAAAACACATGTAGCACTATTGGAACATAACAGATTGAATGATAGAATGAAAGAAGTGGAGTCCCACATCATAGCAAAGAAGGAAGATAATACTATTGTGCTACAAGAATATCAAGGGCTCATGAAAGAACATAAAGACTTCCATAACATTTTGACATAGGAGTTAAGTGACTTTAGTCAGCCACTGAGTATGGACCTTCCCAACTTCTTTGAGGAAATAGAATTGAAAGATCAGGATACATGGAAGGATGAGATAACCCACTATTTTCTAGTTGTTCTAGATGCAATCAATGATGAAGATGAAGTACTTAATAAAACACATGAACAACTTGGAAGAATTTTTGAATTGGAGTATGCCATGAAAGATATTATACATAATGTAGACACTCATGCCAAAAGTGGGCACATTGAGCATTTGTTGAAGGTTAACTCATTCATTGCACAGGCCAAGTAAGAGAAGAATAACAGGGGACTAGAGTTTGAAGGTTTTGGATACACGATCATGGTGCATGAGCCTTGAACAAGTCTTTGGTGATCACGAGTGCTTGCTAGAGATTAATGGACTTTTGTGCATCCACCAAAAAACTCTTAATATTTTTATGTTTATGCTAATTATGTTTTAGTTATGAAACAATGTGACTTTTTGTAAATGGGCCTAGAGCTTGTTGCTTCCCATACAAATAGGGAAACCAAGGCCCAATTTTGGGATCATCATCATTATCATCATCATCACATTCCATTCCATTAGAGTAGGCATTAGTAAGAAGATAGGTTGCATAATCCACCCATCCATATCATATTAAAAGACTTATGTTACAAATTCTAAAGTATTAAAATGGAACAAACTATTTATAACTAAGTAATCCATTTTTAGTGTTCAATTATTGTGTCAAGTTTCATGATTATCTATTACTTTGTTGTCTCCAAAGTGGTCTTTTCAAGTTGTTTAAGTATGCAAGATTTATCAGAACACATTTGTTGTTATTGTGTGGATGCTTTGATTGGTTTCTAGTTTGTGTGAATTAAAATCCTTTCAAATAGTTTACTTTAATTGGTTCCTACCTAGGATTAAAATCATTTTAAAGAAGTTGTTTTGATTGGTTTCCATTAACTTAAGAATTAAAATTCCTTTCATGATTTCACAGTATCTTGAGGGGATATCACTAGGATTATTAAAGAAGAGCACTATAATAAACAAACTTGCACGTTTGCACAAGGTACAAACATTTCAAGTGCCCAGTAATTCGAGTTAAGCTGAATAATAGGTTACTTATCTTACAAATCTATATCCATTCCATAATCACCATTCACTCATTCACTCCATTCACCCAATAGGAGTAGGCACTGGTCATATTTAGGATATTACATAAAAATACAACTCACACTCTTGATTCTTCAAATACTTTAGGTAGGAACTAGTTAACAATCTTTGCATCTACTTCACACCCACGTGCCATAGTGATTTGATTTCCCAATTTAGGACCACATCCAACTTTAAATCTTCCTTATTGTTCAGGTATACCCACCTAGGTCTGGCAGAGCTTGAAGAGTAGGAGGTAATCAACCTTGTTTACCTTGTTCATGGGCCAAAAGTGTATTAAGAGACTGACAACCTCTTATGGTTTAAAAACTCACACTTTTGAGACCTAACACATTCGTTATCATGGATCCAATGATGTGGACATGATGATTGATTTTCAAGGGTTTGTTTATTCATATTGGTTAGGAGACATTGATTGTAGGAGGTCCACAAGTAGCTATGTTTTCACTTTGTTTGGAGTAGTTAGTTAGATGAGAAAATGACAAGATACATTCACATTGTTCACTACACAAGCATAGTATATGGTTGCAACACATGCTTGTAAAGAGGCTATTTTGTTAGAAAGATTATGTTTAGGTATTGGATTTTAGTGTAAAAATTGAAGATAGATGTGAGAATCATAGTGTTGAATCTATTTGTGGTGTAGGATCACCTACACTACATTATAAAGCTTTGATTGTTTGAATGCATAGTAGGTTGATACAAGAGTATTTTTTTCTTATTTTAGGCTTAATAAGGTCTAAAAAGACCAATCTCAATGTAATTGGAAAACATCTTGAGTCATTTGGGTTGAAAATGTGTAATCTTGCACCTAAGGGTCTTTGTAGCCTCTTGAAGGAAAGTTATTGAATTTGTAAGTAGGGGTGCAAGAAAAGAGTTTAGAAGTCATATTAAGGTTAACATAAAGGTTTCAAAATGGTTCTTGGTGTCTGAAAACAACAATCTTGCTAATAGTGTTCATTTAGCACTTAATTGTCAATAATGGTGTTTTAAAGTCAAAAGTGGGTTAAAGTGGTTACAAGGTGGTTGTAGGAATTGGGAAAGGTTGTTTTGGATTCAAAATGTATTAAAGGAATTTGAAAGGAATGAGGGAAGGCTGTTAGATTAGTTGGATCAAAGGTGGTGAACATTCATTCAATAAAAACAATAATTCCCTATTAATTGCTGATTTTCTTCTATTTTCACTATATTTCTGTGTTTGCAACTTGAGAACAGGTCGTACAAGAAAAATTAGCATTAGATGATTTTTTGAAACTGGTGATATATGTCTTAACTTGTTTTTGGTCACTTGATTCAGGTTCTTTCATTCTATTTTGTCTTTAAAACTTCAATCCTCTCCTGACGGGTTCTTGAATAGTGACACAGGTTTGAGGTTGTTTTGAAGGTTTATAAATCATCCCACCTACTATATGCCAATGTGACTTAGTGGGATGATTTGGTAGGGTGTAGGAAATGATCCCTCAAGAGTAGAAGGCATAGGGGACTAGATTTTAAGTGAAATGTTGAAAATAAGGGTTGTAAATGGAGACTCTAACCTGTGATTTGATGTTGCAGCATTGTCCAAAGAAAAGTAAGAGTTTTTGAGAATGGGGGGACCAAATGTGATGTTTCTGAGCAATCAGTCTGGTTGGGAGTGACTGGGAGTGTGAACTTTCAATAAGGGTACTCTAAAACCCTAGTTTCTCAAGCTTTTAGAAGGGTTTTTGATTCTAAGATTTAGTTGAGTTCTTGGAAGCTTGAAACCTAAAAAATATGTGATTTTGGATCATTGCTCAAGACTTTTTTTGGGTTTAGGGGTTTGGTGAGAAGTTTTGAGGGTAGTCCCTTTGGAAATTTGGCCTAATTTGAGGCATCTGGTCAAAAGTAGTCATACTTGGGTTTTTGGTATGTTATGTAACCATGAAATGGGTCCTTGAATCCATGTTTTTTTTTCTTGGTGTTTTGGGAAAATTGTATGAAAAGTGTCAAAAACTTGTTTCCAATTGCTACAAGGGAAACTTGGTGCAAAATGATAATTTTTGTGAAATTCCATGAATTTTCTTTGGTGGTTGCTTGAAGCACTTTCAATTATTCATTGCTAAGTCTTCTCCACCTTGATCTGCATCAATTTGGCTAAAAAACCAATGTATCATACTCACACAAAGCATATTAATGTCTAGTATCACTTTGTTTGAAAAATAATTGAAAGTAGTAGTCATGTTGCAAAAAGTGGAAACTTTGGACATTGTTGCAAATTCTCTAACTAAAATAGTGAGCATGGAGAAGTTATTTTGGTGTAGGGAGGCCATGGGATCTATCTCTATTAACATCTAATTTAATTTATTTTTTATTCCCTATTATGCTATTGCAATTCAAATATCAAGTTGGAGAATGTTTGTGTAGACATCCAAATTTGGAAACTTAATTTGTCCAAATTTATTACTTTTCATCTAAACATCCTCTTATCCCTGTTAATTAAGTAATATTACTATTATTTAATTAATATCCTTAATTCTGCCAAATCCCTAAGGCATTTAATTAAATACCTTACCCTCCTTAATCCTCTTTTCATCAAATGAATTAAATAAATATTACATTTATTTAATTCCTCACATGTCATTTTTAATTAATCCTAATCCATCTCCTAATCTCTTCATTAAGAGTGTGCACATGCCTAATCCTTGATTAGGATGTGTCACATCCTCCAACTTTTGCAAGTTGGCTTCTAATCCTCATTAACCCCTAATTATCCTCTAATTACTAATTAGTTAAACCTAATTAGTACCTTGGCCAACTCTCCCCATCCCCCAAGGAATTTTTAATTCCTTTTTATTCATCCTAGGCTCCTCTCTTCCCCATGTGAATTTTTAATTCACTTTTATTCCTCCTAGAATCCCCTTTTCCCATGCATCTTCTAGAAACTTTGACTTGTCACATCAAATCACATGTGACAAAATCCCACCTTTTTGGAGACCCTCTCTTATCCAATGGATTCTCCATTCCTCCAAGGAATCTTCTCATCTCCCAATGTACTTGCAAGGTACATGTCCTTCCTCCACATCATGTACTCTCTTTCCACATCACCTACACATCATCCTACCTTTACCCACTTCACATTCCACATGTCAAAATGTGAGGGCTTGTGAGTCCTCAACTCACCTTAGCCCTTCATCTTGACTTTGTTGGATAAATCCCAACCATTGAATTCTCTAGAGAATTTAAGTTTCTCTATAAATATCCCATCCTCTAAGGCATTTGAGGAACACTTAGCCATTTTGCAACTAAATGCTGCCATTTTGTGCACTCATCTAGCCATCAATTTCATCCATTTACATTTGCATTCAAGCACATAGTCAAATCCTTCATTTAGCCACATCAAGAGCCATCAAGGAGCATACAAATCAAATCCAAATCAAGGGCCAACCGAGGATTTTTAGCTGCGAAAAGGGAGGTATATCTATTTGTCTTCATTTAGCACTTTCCTCTTTGCATTTACAAATTTCTTAGGCTAATCTTGAGGTGTTTCCTTATGTTTTTCCATTGCATTTTAGTTGCTTAGAAAGGGTTAGACATTTCGGTATCACAGTTTGAATTGTTGAACACCTAGAATACTAAGAGGGGGGGTAAATCAGTATTCCATTAAACCATTTAGCTATGAACCATCCAATTATTAAACCATATTTAACTGCAATTAAGAATGAAGACATTGAAAAAAACATGACACCATAAGACACATCAACACCATATTTTTATGTGGAAAACCCAAAATGGGAAAAACCACTCTGAGGGTTAACTCAATATAATATATCTGGATATAGAATATTAGAATGGCTCACTACTAGGACACACTATCCTTGAAGTCTCACATCTTGAAGTAATTTACAAAATAGAGTATGACTCATTGCCAAGAGGTGAATTGAGAAAGAATGCACCTTCCTTGTGCTAGAGTTCAGTTATAGTGAAGTACTAAATACAAAACACTTCTCTGTGTACAATATACTCAACAATTTTGTCTGCTCATACATACAATTTCACACATTCACACTCTTTGAATTTCATCCTTTTTCTATTTCTCATCTTCACTTTCTTTCTTTTCTTTCTCCTTGTTTTTCTCCCTCATGTTTCTCAAAAATGTCTTACATATATACCATATACATTAGAATTCACTAATTAGGTTAGCCTAATTAGAGTAGCCCTATTTCAAATCAAAATTAACTTTTTCGGCTTTAACCTTGAAACATATTCATCTTCGTGCCCAACACAAGTGTGTAATGTATGGTATCAGTCGACACAGACCCAAGATGGATCCCTTTAGTATTCACAACACATATTTAATCTTCTTGATTCAAATTCATAATTAGGTCGGCCAAAGTTAGACCTAAAACATCAAAATGTAATTCTCAGAGTAGAACACTATTACCCATATCTTCCAAATGCATTCACATAGATTATTACAAAACTTTGAGGTAAGATGAAACTTGTCATCATGAATCTGTGTACAAGGTCCTATAGTGATATCTTTCTTTGAGGTAGAATCCAAACCAAAAAACCAACACATTGAACCAGTAAATAAGTAGAACATTGTTTACCAAACTACTGGTAACTGTATCTTTCCAACTGTATAACCAAGCCAACCAAAATATTGTTAGTAGATGCAAATAATGTTACGATAGAACATATTATCAGCTTTTGAATGAATCTTACAAAATAAGATAATCTAGACCAAAATACCAGATCAACAAACTTCCAGTACCAGATTAACATAGCTTTAACCATTATTGCCAGAACAACTACTGAACTATACAAGTAATGCACATCAATGACAATCTTCCAATTTCCATTGTTGACATCAATGACAACCTTCCAATTGTTAGAATTAGGTGTTGTACACCTTGCATAATGTTTGTAATATTTTATTTATTTATTATGTGTGTGGTGCACCTAGGGGTTTTCTAGGTGAACGTGCATCACAAGGAGTCATAATGTTGGGGCCACTTTGTTGTATGTAACATTGGGACATAATTGAAAAATGTAATTATTTAATATTGGGGAATAATAAAATATAATAAAAGTACCCAATATTAAATGTGGGGTCACATGATGTTGTATGGTTTTGGGCACATGGTTTATGTAATACCACTTGTGGTTTTGTGGGAGCTTGTTTCTATAAAAGCAACCATGGGTAGTTGTTTAGGGTTGGATCAAAAGTTGGATCAAAAGTTGGTCAAGGTTGAGCTTGTGCATGTGTGAGGGTTTGAAGCATGGCATGGGATGTGTGGATTCATGCTTGGTCACATGGAATGCATGGAGAGCTTGTGCTTCAGAAGTGTTCATGGAGTCTCTGCAGATGTATTGTAATGGGTTTTCATTGCTGAATAATACATGGAGTGTGGATGCTTTTGGAGGCTGGGTTTTTTCCCTCTTGAGGGTTTTTCCAGGGTATATCTTGTGTCATCTTTGATGGGTATGTTGTCTATTCTCTTGCATGTTGATGTTGAGTATTTTACTTGCATGTTTCAAATTTGGGTTATGTGGAAATTGTCATTTTATGGCTGCATAGTTTCCTTACAAGTGGTATCAGAGCTTTGGTTGTGGATTGAATAACCCTAGGTTGCATGAGAGAATGAAAGGCAATGGCAAGATATAGGGGTTTTGCAGGTGTTTTATTACAGATCTGAGGGTTTTATTGTAGATCTGAGGGTTTTATTGCAGATCTGAGGGTTTTGGGTTTGCTGGTTTGATGGGTTGGTTGCAGATTTGAGGTATAAGAAAATTTTGGCAAAATAGGGTTTCTTCTTGCTGTGCATTCAAATGAGGGTTTTGGGGGTGAGCTTTCACAGATGATCTCTTGGTTCAAAATGGACCTCATGATTGGATTCAAGTTGGCGAGAAGAGAAATTTTGACATATAACATGCCCTATTTTGGTTACAGAAAAAAAAATGCACCCCCTGTTCGGCCATACGGATCGATGGTACAGTCGTTGCAGAAAATATTAAAAAATTCGAAAAAAAAAAATCCCGTCGAAAATATTTTTGGTACCTGCAAAACGGAAAAACAAAAAACATTAAAAAATTGAAAATTGAAAAACAAAAAAACAAAACAAAAATTTTTATGTATGTTTGGGGGGCGGGGTACGCAGACCCCACCCCGTACCTGCCTCCTGCAGGTCTGCCGACGGCAGTACCGGCAGGTTCTGCCGACGGCAATACCAGCTGGTACTACCGGTAGCAGTCCTGTCGGCTGCTGCCGACAGTCTCCTGGTGCGGCCGCCGGTAGGGGTGTCGAGCCCGCTCAAACCGCCGGAAGACTTTTTTTAAAGTCTTTTAAATAAAATTTAAACCTTTTTAAAATCCGCCAACAAAATTAAAATCCGCCAGAATTCAAAAATCAATGAACCAGAATTGATATTCTGGTCGGGTCTGCCAGAAGGGTGGAAGAATTTCTTTTTTTTTTAAAATGAAAAATTAAATCAAATTTGAACGGATTTTGGATTCCGCCACCAGGGCACACCGGAGCACCGCCCGAGCACCAACAGGAGGGCTTTTTACAGCAGTTTTTTTCAAACGCATATAATTTTTGCCCAGGGTGTCAGTTTTTTGACTTCTTATAGTCGTTGGAAAGCTGGTTCTGAGCACTACGTAGTGGTATAGGTTTTGTTTCATGATTTTTCAGTTTTGATAGTGTTATGCTTGGTTGAAGATAGATGTTTATTTTGAGCTTTGAGAGGGCATATCGGGTGCATACGGAGTCGGATTTTGGACTTCGAATAGTCAACGGAAAGCTTGTTTAGATCACTACACAGTGGATCAAATTTGAAAGCATTTTGGCATGACTTATTTTCTGTTTTCTTTATCTGAGCTGTTTATGGGTCTCTTTGACTATGGTGTTATTATGAGCTTATGGATTGTTGGATTTGGGATATTTGATGATGGATTCATTATATGCTCAGTTGTACATCTCAGATTATTATACTTTTGACATGGTTATCAGCATGTATGTTGCATTGTTGTATCTACAAGTTGTGCAATGTTGTAGGCGGTCTATACTTACTTGTTGCACCTATGACTTGGATATGGGTTGTCTTTGCCCATTGATATTTCAGTGTTGATGCATGATCAGTTTTAGTGGCTTGGTTTAGTCACTTGGTTTGCTGTTTTGGTTGTCATGTTGAGGAGGTGAGATGGTATTACCAGGTACAATCATGATATGAGATCTATGTAGTTGACTATGATTATGCAGATATGTGGACATGGTTGGGTTGATTTGTTGGTATATTTGGTGGTGATCATGATGTCATGGATGTTTCTTGTGCATTAGAGACTTTGGCATGTTATGATGGTTTATACAGGTGCATGATTGGTGGTGTTGGATTGGATCCTGATTCTGGTTGTGGCGGTGTATCTTCTTGGTTTAGGAGATTGGTATCATGATGTCATGGATAGCTTGGTTACACGGTTCAGTGGGAGCTTGTGACAGTGATGGTTTGGCGGTGATGGATATGATGGTTTGGCGGTGTATCTTCTTGCTTTAGAGGATGGTTATCATGTTGTCATTGAGAGCTTGGATTCACAGGTTTTGTGTGAGCTTATGACAGTGATGTGGTGTTGGTTTTGTGCATCATGGTGCCATGGGATTGCTCGGTATCACGGTTCAGTGGGAGCATTTGGCAATGATGTGGATCCATTGGTTATTATGGATGGTTGTCTTCAGCAGGTGATCTTTGGTGTCATGGAGGAGCTCTTGGATTCTGTGTGCTACAGTGAGAGTTCTTTGACATCAGGTGTTGGAGATGTTGAGGTATTATTTATGACTTGTTGGTTTTGACAGGTGATCCTTGGTTGTAGGATGGTTTTGTTATTATGTCATGGTATACTCTTGATTACTAGTTTAGAGTAGTGGCATGGTACATGTTATGATGATTTGAGCATGTGATCTTCTTTTGAGAGGATGTGAGATCATGGTGTTATGTTTATGTTCCTAATTCTGCAGTTGGAGCTATGATTTTGATCTTGGTTGGTTCTCTTTGTATTGAGTACATTGATCATTTGCTTGGTGTTTAGCATGGATTGATCGGTTACAGGTGCTCATGGATACTTGGAGACATAGGTGAGGCTTGGTGTTCTCTTGTGGTTAGAGACATGTTGTTGATATGGTTACTCTTGATGAGGTTTTAGCAGGAAGTCTGAGGGAGCCTACACCTTGGTTGGACGTGAGTTCAACATGGACCAATGAGGAGAGTGTTCTTGGTTGAGTCATGATGACTTGGATATCTTGGAGGAGCATTCTCATTCCCCACTCTTGGTCTACTCGGTGGTTCACTTGAGAGGTATTGCCCATTATTCTTTCAGGTGCATTATGTTTATGCTTTGTCTTCTCATGGATATGGATCTTGAGCCATGGGTATTTGGTTCTGGAGGGTTCATTTGAGGAGTGTTGGCATGCTTATCTCCTTGTACATGTTGAGTTTAGGAGATGGTTTATTGGGCTGATTTCCTTGGTTTGGGAATGATTACTTTGAGTTTGATCTTCTTGTTTTGAGATGCTTACATCCATGTTAGTTACATATGTTATCTTTGATCTTGGTGATTGGATGGATGGATGTTGTTATGGATTTTGTTATGGGGTATTATGGAGGAGATCATACTTGACACAGTTGGCATTTAGAGGTGTGTGTGTAGGAGGACATGCTACAAGTGTTTGGTTTGCAGGTTTTGCTTATCATTGTGGATGTTCCTTGGTACTACATGTTTACTTCTATGAGATGCTGGTAGTAGACTTGGTATGCCTTTGTGATGGTGCCTTTTTTGGGATGTTAACGAAGCGACGCGTTGAATGCGCTCATTCCAGGTTTGCATTCATCTTGACATTGCCCATGCAGTGGGAGCTCCTGGATGTGTATGTCATGCTTTGACAGGTTTGCACATGGAGTTTGTTATTGTGGTTTATGGGTGGATATGTTGTTGGCATAAGTTTACTATGTTATGTATACCTTGGAGGTATGGATAGTTGGATGTGTTGGCATTTGCTGTGGATGTCATTTCAGCTATGGTGATTTATTCTTGACAGCTACTGGTGCATATTGGATTCAGTGTTTGTGTTTTGAGATATCAGGTTGAGGCAGGTTTATGCTTCTTTGTGACAGTTAGTGTGACATCTCTTTGGATGTGTTCTTATCTTAGTGCAGTTGGCATGGTGGAGGATGGGAGCATTCATGGATGAGATGGTGGTCACCTTGGTTCTTGTTACAGGTATCTTGTTGGAGCACATGGAGCACTTGGATTCCTAGGATGGTACATGTTGCCTATGGAGTTTATTTGTTACCCCCTTATGCAATGTATACAACAAGTGGGAGATTGTTAGAATTAGGTGTTGTACACCTTGCATAATGTTGTAATGTTTTATTTATTTATTATGTGTGTGGTGCACCTAGGGTTTCTAGGTGAACGTGCATCACAAGGAGTCATAATGTTGGGGCCACTTTGTTGTATGTAACATTGGGACATAATTGTAAAATGTAATTATTTAATATTGGGGAATAATAAAATATAATAAAAGTACCCAATATTAAATGTGGGGTCACATGATGCTAGTAGTATTTTGGGCACATGGTTTATGTAATACCACTTGGTGGTTTTGTGGGAGCTTGTTTCTATAAAAGCAACCACAAGGGTAGTTGTTTAGGGTTGGATCAAAAGTTGGTCAAGGTTGAGCTTGTGCATGTGTGAGGGTTTGAAGCATGGCATGGGATGTGTGGATTCATGCTTGGTCACATGGAATGCATGGATAGCTTGTGCTTGAAGTGTTCATGGAGTCTCTGCATGTATTGTAATGGGTTTTCATTGCTGAATAATACATGGAGTGTGGATGCTTTTGGAGGCTGGGTTTTTCCCTCTTGAGGGTTTTCCTAGGGTATATCTTGTGTCATCTTTGATGGGTATGTTGTCTATTCTCTTGCATGTTGATGTTGAGTATTTTACTTGCATGTTTCAAATTTGGGTTATGTGGAAATTGTCATTTTATGGCTGCATAGTTTCCTTACCAATTCCAACAATCTCCCCCTTTGTCATTGATGGAAACACATGATGTGAAAAACATCTAGAACAAAATCTCTCTTTTTCCATATGGTACTCTCTCCCCAATTCTTTCTTTTTCACATGGTATTCTCTCCCCCTTTGCCATCAATGGAAAAGAATACACGATATTGTATTGTTCTTTTCCAAAAAAAACTTTAACAATTTCCTTTTGTGTACTTGAATACTCCCCCTTAGGAGTACATCCAAAATAGTAACTATTAGCAATTAATCGGAGGTGGTTGTCCTTTGAAGTTCATGAAGAGTGCTTGTCCATGAAGTTTTTCTTTCATCCCATAATTTCTTTGCTGCTGTCAAAGCTTTGCATATATATTCAAGTTGAAAGTTAAGATATCTTTTCCTTAAATCAAAGTTTTGAGAGTGATATTTGAATTCAATATTCCATCAACAAGAGATAGAGCATAAGAGATAGGTGTGTGCTTAATTTTGATCATGTCTCTAAGCCGTATATATCATTCAATCACTTCTCCTTTTTCCTTGTGCAGAGTGGGATATTCATCATGTAGCTTTGTCAGACCAGACCAAGTCTGATAATATAGATCTAGCGTAGGATCAAAAGTGTTAGATGCATATTTTATCTATGTCTTGAAATTGTATCTTCAACATCTTTGAATCTTTGAATCTCATCAGTCCATGTGCAACAAACCGAGAATAGATTTTTGGCCTCTTTGTCATAGTATTGAGCTTCTTTCAACTTGTTAAGTGCATTTTTCGTATGTAGACTTACATATTTCTTCAATTTCCAACAATCCTTTTTCTCTTACCCAAGTGACCATTTCACTTACTGCTTGAATTTTCAGTTCTAAGAAGTGGGTAGCCTTTTTTGGACATTAGTTGTTATTTTGTCTTCTAGTGGGTTGTTTAAGTCCCTTAGTGAGATTGGATGCCCAAGTCAATGAAAAAAGTCATAGAGCTTCTAAAAAATTGCTTGTAACTCTTGGACACATGTCATGGGGTATATTTTTCATGTAGATGACTTGCTTCATGGTTTTAGTCCATGATAGTGGAAACCATTTATGGTTTCTTGTCTTACTTTTGACTTTATATTAGATTTTGGAGTAGGAGGAAAGTGAGTTGTTTTGTATGTTGAAGAAGTAACAAAGTTCTATACAAATTTGGAGAGAATTTATACTGATGTAACTCTATTAAAGGATTAATACAACCTATGGATATATTTAGATGGGGTTTTTCTCACAAGGGTTTCTCCATGTATATCTTTTGTAATGGTTTGGATATTTTATTTGGTTATTTTTATTTCCATCTACGATTTGTCACTATTATATAAGTGAATGCTTTGAGCTTGAAAAATACATTCACTTGTAATTTATATCTTGTCTCTACGAGAAGATGAACATATCTATTTTATATTTTGTCTATTTTTATAGATTAAAAGAGTAGATTTAGCTCTAGGATTGGTCTATGCTACTGTAGGAGGAAGATAAATATCATATTACTAAAATTGTAGTTACATCTACCAACTTTTCTATAGATTTCTCCTATGCTAAAGGAAATTCAACCCTTCTATACCACAATCATCACATAGATCATATTGGATTTGATATAGATTTTATTATTATTGTTAGCTCTCAAAAACACAGGTAAAGGGTACCTCAAGAGGCTGCCATTCTCTTGATACGTTTTAGGGTAACAGAGAAGGTTTAAGTAGCTTAAACCTTCTACTCTTCAGGTGCTGCTAAACCTAGGTGGGTGTACCTATATGAATTATGCAAAATTGACTTTTTATCTTCTCTCTTACAATGATTTTTCCACAATGGCAAATGAAAATGGAAAAATTAAATTAAATTTGGTATATATTGTATACCAATATTCAAAACTAAATCCTAATATGCTCAGTTAACATATGTAATTTTCTTTTTGAATAAACTGAATGATGAAACACAGAGACTAGTGCCTTATTGGGTATGTGGAGTCAAGATAAATCTGAAACAAGTACTTCGTTTTGGCAGACATTCAAGTTGTTTAGCATTTGATTTAGTTTATAACTTATACAAACATGCAAGGTTATGATTACTGAGTTCTTCTTAGTGATCCAATTGACATTCTTTAATTACTATGATCGATTTAAAGGGTTTAATCTTTACTAGAAAGAATCAATCAATTGACCATATAGATGCAACAAATGTGCACTGACAAACTAGATATAAACTTGTTACACCAATTTAAATAACCAGAAAACACCACATTGGAGAAAACTTCAATAATAGTTTAAACAAACACCATAAACAACTGATACCAGAAACAACTGCACCATATTATTAGATTTCAACTGATATCTCCATGATTTGAAACATGCAGCATAGTCTCATATTGGAAAAACATTGTATTACACTGTATATTTTATATCCTCTATCCTATTCTACTTATTGCTCCTCAATTCTGTTTCTGAAACGGATTTTTATACATTGAGAATGCGAAAGGATGTGTCCTTTCGGAAATCAAAAATATTATATATTTACATAACAAAAAGATAGAGGATAATTAAGCTCTATTTAGCCACAAGTGAGTTTTACCAAGATGATCCAAATAATCTCGGCGCTCGTACGTATCCTCATCTCTAGACGCATTCCAGATCGTGATCTCCATCTTCATCATATTCTCATTCTGTTCACTCACTTCATCTAATGATGTATGCTCCGTAGAAGCTATCCTCATGACTTCATTTAGCAATGATTCACTCTCATTCTTCCATCTAGAAACTTCTTTCAGTTCCCCTTTGTCATCAGAGAATGCAATCAATATTTTCTTGGCAACATCCATCAGACCTTGCTCGTCCCCTTGCAGTTCATCGTAGAAGTTCTGATGTGGATTTATAATATGATTTGCAGCTTCAATTTTTGCACTATTAGAAGCATCTCTTTGGTCTATTTCATGAAAATTTTCCATAATCCGCCCATCCATCCTTTTATGCTCTTTTAATGCAGCAAGAGTATGTGAATGTTTTCCCCAAATTTTATTCAACCAAGGTGTTAAATCATCCTACCTCTTCTTGATTATTGCAACAATTGCATCATGCTTTCCCTAGGAATAAGCACTTGATCCTACCCAATGATCCTTTGTCTAAGAGATTTCTCCTTAAGTGAGCATCTTGGTTGGCCCCATTGAAATGCCTATGAAATATTTGAATCTATCATTTTCTCTCAACATTCTTTCATTATTTTCTTTGTACATCTCCTTTTCCTTTATCAACATCTAAATTTGGGCTTTGTTTAGCTTTGCAATATTTACTCCAATTTCTACAGTAGCCACATGATCAACCTCTCCAACCTTTAGGTTCATGACATGGCCAAATTCCTTTTCTGTATCAATAACTACTGATTTCTTGTGTGGTGGGTATAAGGCCCAAATCATCAATGACCCTTCATCAATATTGTATTTTGATCCAGCATACACCTTTGTTACACTTTCTTTGTCAAGCTTATGTGTAGAATTGCCGTCCCTCAAGAAACTATAAAATAAAAGGACAAAATTGAGATCTAGCCCGGGAAAGATCATGACACCAGCATCTTGCAACATTTTCCTCCCCTTTTCAGGGGTCATATTTGTCATTTCATCATCCACACATTTCCTCAATTGATTCAGCAATTTTTCTTCATTCCCTATAGTAACATCATAAACTTTATCCCTTATTTCTTTCCCTTTCTACTTGTACAAGAATGCCTTGAACTCTGGGGAATTTATGATCTCATCATCAGAGACAAATGATCTATACTCAATATTCCTTGCATCTGCATCACCACTTTCAAAACTCAACTCTCTGATTGGGCCAACATACTGCTGAGTTCTCAACCTGGATACTTTTTTAGGTTGGCTTTGTGGCATATTGTCTTTAGGTGTCTCCTCCTCCCCAAAAGATAATAACTGAACATCCTGCAATCCTTGATTATATCTTTCAACTACCATTTCAGCTTCATCTCCCTCCAGATTCTGAATCATATCATCAAAGGGAGGGCACATGTTGATACTTTCCAAAACACAATGAGTTAGGCATAAAAGCCTGCTTCCCAAAAGAACTGAAATTCATTACACTGCAGTAATCCATCTATCTGACAATCTCTAGATATGCAATCCTATTTGGAACTGTCTTTGGCAGAATGAAAGGGGCATCTTCAAACCCATAGACTCTGATCATTGTAGCTCCCTCCAAACAATACCAATCTCCCCAATTATGATCAATTGGGCCATTGAAATCTCTTGGCTGAAGAAATCTCTTTATCTTACCAGATAATGAATAATTATAGGGATATTCATACAATTTGTACAATGTTGTCACAAAATATTCCTCAAAATGAATGAAACTAGCATTAGAAAACCTACTATCCCAAATAGCAGTCCATAGTTGAACAACTAATGCTTCACCATCTTTACCAAGCTAAGAAATTCTCATTTCCGGAGGCCATACTCCCAACTCCTATCCAAAATAGAGTACCAAATGCATCAACAATGAATAATTGCTGAGATAAAAAGAAGATGATCCACATTTTATAGCCATCAGTACTTAATCAAGCCCCTTAGAAATGTATGAGGCATAGTCAAATGGCCGAGAATTGTGATACTGCATATCTGCTATGACAATCATGGGCACAATTGACATGTATTCTAGGGCATCCATTCCCAACACCTGGCACACTGAAAAATAGGTGTATTTCAAATAGGGTTCAAACAAATCCACATGATAAGGGGGGCCCTCACTATCCTGTAGAGGATTTGGCTTGCCGCCTTGTTTAACTCTGTGAATTGGCAACCTCCAACCCTTATAGATTATATCCATTCTCAAGAATTATTTCTCCAATTCCTCGTGTATGATCTCCTCATTGCAAAACCCTACTAAATTGAAAACTTTCCCAATTGCCTCTTTTGATAGATATATTTGTGGCTTTCCAGATGGGTCACATATTGCTTTATGCTTCGGGTCATAGTGGCCAGCTAACAATTTTACCAGTTTGGCATTCACAAACAAATTAGGGCACATTAGCTTTCCCAAATTCAGCTTCCATGGATTTCATACTGGTTCAAAATGACTTTTCCTATGATAATGGAAATTAAAAAATTCATACCCCCTTATGGTAGTCTAGAAATCTCCTATGAATTTGCATTTGTCATCTAATTTATCAACCTCTTCCCTAAGTTGTGTGGACCTTCTGGCTTTAGGGCCTGAACCAGGCAACTGATCAATGAGGTCCTGGTTTAATCTTCGTTCAATGCTCTCATGTTCTGTATCAATTTTCTATTTCTTCCCCTTTGATTGACCACTTTCACCCTGTTTTCTAATTTTAACTTTTCCAGAACTAGGGGTATCCATTTCTTCAGAGTTACAGAAGCTAAAATTTGAAAAGTTGTGATGCAGTTACTTACAATATCTTGTTCAAATTCTTCAGACTAAAAGTTGACCTGGTTCTCCATTTGCTTTACTGGCTCCTCTGCAATCAATTCAACACTGATGCCTTTGATTAGATTTTCCTTGTTATATCCGTCGCGCCATTAATGTGTTAGCTGAAGCACGAATGAATACTTATTTGAAACTGGCACTGTCGCATCAAGTGTCTTGTCGGTGAGAAAATTTCAAATCTGGGGCAAAATCTATATTGCAACGTTCATTAGATCTTTTGTTGTAACATCCTATAGTCACACCAAAGGCCATTGTCTCACCGACAATCATCCTTTGGCTCTTTGTGTTTCACTGTGAGCTTTAGAGTTGGGGAGATGTCTCACAGACAAAACTTTGTTTTACCGAGATGTATTCTTTTGTCTCATGTGGGTCACTGTAACATTTTGTTTTCGGGGAGACGTCCCATAGATATCTTATATCTCATCAAAAATTCTCTCTAAGTTCACTTCTTGTCGCCATGAAAATATTAGTCTCTCACCGATGAAATTAATCTTACCAATGAAATAAATTTAATCGGCAAGATCTATGGATCTTCGAAAAGACTCATACCAATGTCAAATGTGTCGCCGAACTCGTTCCTCCAAATTACTCTATTCGGTGAAATTCTCCCCGAAGTATTCTTTCATTGTGACCTTCAATTTTCAACGGAACTCACCTCGAAGACTTCTTCTCATGCTGATGTAATTTTCTATCGGTGTGACATTTGAGTCAGCAAGACTACATGACTTCTTCCTGATATCTTTTTGAAGAAACCCCCTTGCACCTTATCGGGAAGACACAATACCTTCAACAAGACCTTAGTCTGATAATCTTTTGTTTAGCCGATACATCACTCCATGCGCTAGTTGGTGAGACATACATGAGTTCACTATGATTCACACCGATAACAATTGTCTTGCGGATATGACCTTTCTGTCACCGAAACAAAAGATGTATCCTGCCGAAAATCTGTAATAAGAATACATTAGTGAAAAATATGGGTCGGGGAGACCTTCACCCTGTCTTGCCGATATGGGTAATACAATGAAATATCAAGGACTAGATGAATTCTAATGGATCATATGACAAAATATGAGCGAGACGCCATGAGGAAGGAATTTTATGCTTATCATGAGGACTTATTTTGGAAACTCATGAATGCAATTGACTGTGAAAATTTCAAAATTTTACAGTTCTAATAGTGGCTCCATCTGGGGGTGAATGATTGTGAAATCATTGCAAGGATCCAGATTTCTGGGTGAGCAGACCAAAGTCAAGGTGATGAATCATGAGAGCAAGGGAAATGAATGGCAATGAGAATGACCCTATACTACTATACATGGAAAAATTTATTTTGAAAGAAGGAAAATTAGGATTGTCCATGTGCTAGCAAGTTCTGTTCCTTTTATTTCCTAAACTACTGTGCATGGAAAATAATTTTAAAAAAAGGGTCATCAAGAGTTGTCCATGCACTGGCAACCCTTAATCCTCTGTGTTACTGAAGAGAAAAAACATTTAAGAAATTTCCCATGCACGGGCAACTCCTGCTCTTCACCAGCCATATTCTATAGATAATATGAGTCTTCACCCTTCTTCCCAATAACCACAAAATGTCCTAGCCACAAGGCTTCAAAATTTCCATGCTTTCCCTTCTCCTGACACCTAGCGTTCCACATCAATACCAAATCACTTTCTCCAAATTTTCTATCCTTCACCTTTTTATCAAATAGATACTTTATCTGTGTTTGTAATTTCATGTTTTGGTTTTGGGAAACTCTCCTTATCTCATCAAGTTCAACTAGCTGATCCATTCTTTCCTCCATAGGTTCTGGAATATCCAAATCTTCCTGAAGGACAAACTTGTAGACTGGTAACAAATTCGGCAAAGACATCTTGGCTTATGTACCATACACCAATTCAAATGGAGATTTTCCAATTTCCTTTTTTACTATAATCCTATCAGCCCAAATAGCCAGTTTTAATTTTGAATCCCAAGCTTTCTTGTTCTGAGCTAACATCCTTCTTATAATCTTCAAAATGCTCTTATTGCTAGATTCTGCTTGACCATTAGCCTGTGGATGATAAGGAGCTACATAAGAAATAGTAATACCATATGTACTACATAAATTTTTGAATTCATCTGATCTGAAACACATCTCGTTGTCAGTGATCAACCTCAGTGGTGTACCAAATCTAGTAATGATGTTGTCCATTAGGAACTGTGTCACCACCTTACTTGTAGCCTGTTTAGTTGGGATCGCCTCTACCCATTTGGTAAAATAATCAGTGGCCACCAGTATCCACCTATGTCCACCACTTGATTTTTCTTGTATCTCTCTAATGAAATCAATTCCCCATTGATGAAAAGGGGCATCAGCCTACAAGGGTCGTAGTGGCAAAGCTCCCTGATACTTCAATTTTCTAGAGAATTTCTGACAGGCTTCACACTTTCTTACATATGTAAAAGAGTCATTAAAAACCTTCAGCCAGTAGTAACCTGCCCTGAGAATTTTATGCGCATTTGTCTTGGATGAGTAATGTCCTCCACAAACGCCTTCATGCATTTCACTTAAGACATGCCTAGCTTGTGATTCATCTAGACATAACAATAATATACCATCCCTATTCTTCCAAAACAGATCTCCATCCATGAAAACATACTTAGATGCCCGCAACTTCAGAGTTCTTTTGTGGTTGTCATTCAATCCCTCTGGACACTTCATGTATTTAAGATAATGCATGATATCTGTATACCATGGAGTATGTTCAATGCTTGCAACTATAATCTCTCCTTCTATATTGCAAATTTGATTTGCTTCAATGTTTGTTTCTGCCATTAATTTAGCCAAGCCCTAACCTCTTACTAGTTTACTAATCTGTATCTCCATGTCAAACTCTTGGATTTTGTTAATCCATTTACATATTTTTCCTATTACTTCAGACTACGTTAGAATATCCTTGACAACTGCATGAGGAACATAAGCAACCACCTTTGCTCCAACAAGATATGGTCTGAAAGCTTTTACAACTTTTACTAGTGCAAATTCTTGTTTTTCCATTATATCATACTTTAACTTAGACCCTTGTAATGATTTACTAAAGAAAGACACAAGATGTTCATGACCATCCTCATTCTTTTGTAACATGACAACAACAATAGTGTGCATTGAGGAAAATGAAAATATCTGAAAAGGCTTTGCAAAATCTGGAGACTTAAGGATAGGAGCCTCCTTGATGGCCCTTTTTGTTAGGGTTAGAGATGGCAGATCTAACAATTAAATGCAGATTTAATAAACAAAACAAAGAAACTAAAACATGCACCGAATAAATCATAACACAAAATTTAACGTGGTTCACCCAATCTGGGCTACATCTACCAAACTGCAACCATCCAATACTTTTATTATCCAGTGAAAAACCTGTTTACAATCTTGCGAATAATCGTGTTTTTCATCATACAGTAATACCCATCCGAACCCCTTTTTACCAAGCTTAGAAGCTTCCAGATTTTTGGGTTCTACAAAATTAGATTTTTTCTTTTTTCATTGATTTTTCCCTTTTTCGGTGATCACGCGAAAAAGTATGAAGAAAATTTTTCTCAGGGGTTGCCGCCCCCGAACCCCTGACCGGGGACTAGCCCGGCCTTGGACCCCGGCAAGGTCAGGGGGCCGGGGTGAACAGTATACCATGGGCTATACAATATAGCATGATTAGTCACCACATACCAACACTTTTGACTGATATAAAAGCTTCCAAAGCCTTTGTAGTCCATTCTACCTTTTGTCCTTTCTTCAACATTTTTGATATGGGTTTAATGATCTTAGCAAAGTTAGAAAAAAATCTCCTAAAAAAATTAATCTGTCTAAAGAACAACTGTATTGCCTTAACAATTTTAGGGAAAGGAATTTTATCAATAGCCTCAACCCTTTCAGGGTCTATCCTAATCCCCTACTTTGAAACAATATGTCCCAAGAGCTTACCCTCTGTGACTGCAAAATGACACTTCTTAGGGTTCAAGCTAATATAATATTCAAGGGATTTTATAAATACCTTTTCTAGATGATGAACATGATCTTCAACCTTCTTTGATTAAGCAATGAGGTCATCTTCATACACCACCATGATAACATTGATCAAATTTGCAAATGCCACATCCATAGCTCTTTGGAAGGTTGCCCTTGCATTAGTGAGACCAAATGGCATTTTTATGTATATATATATTCCCCAAGGAGTTGTAAATGTTGTCTTATATTGCTCAGATTCTTTGACCATAACCTGGTTATACCCTAAAAACCCATCCATCATAGACAACAATTCACACCCTGTTACCTTGTGCAATATAGCTTCCATATTGGGTAAAGGATAATTATCTTTGAGAGATGCTATGTTTAAATTTCTAAAATCTACACATAGCCTGATATCTCCATTTTTCTTCCTCACCGGGACCAAGTTTGAAACCCACGTTGAATGCCTGATTGGTTTAATGATTCCCCCATCTCTGAGCTTTGCCAATTCCTCCTACATCTTAGGCTCCAATGTTGGATTTATGGGTCTTTGCTTTTGTCTGAATGGCTTAGCATCTGGATTCAATAGTATTTCATGCTGAAACAAATCTTCATTGTATGCTTTTAGATCTTCATAAGACCATGCAAGTTACACATGTTTATATTTTCTCAGGAATTCCATCAGCATTCTTCTAATTGTAGGGCTTATTTTCTTCCCTATGTACACCTTTCTTGGTGCAATTTCAGTTCCCAAGTTAATTTCCTCAATATCTTCCCTTTTGATTGGTGTTTGCTTCATGAGGGACCGATCACTTCCATCATACACCCTCTCCAATTCCACTAAGCCTTTAGGAAGCTTATTTTTTTTAAGCTGTAAGATCTCCTTTCCAAATACTGTTTGTTTCCCATCCACTTCCTCAACAAAGGCATTAAAATAAATTTTCTGAGCTTCATATTGATCTATGCAATGGAGAAATTTCAAAAGGTCAGTATCATCATTAAAGACCTGCCAACTATATATGTTATCAGGCACTGTAGGCCTTGTCTTGAACTCAATCTGTGATACTCTAGCCAATGTAATGTCATCTCTTTTTAGCACCACATTTGCTAAAAAATGCCATTATGTTCTTTGACCTATCAATCCACTCAATTGAAAATGCATCAAACAACTCAATTGTGTCCCATACAACATTCCTGTATTGTTTCAATATTTTATGTTTTGTTGCATACTTGGACTTAATTTGTGAAACTACCAACTTAGAATCACCTAAGACAGCCAACAACTTGATTTTATGTTTCATAGCTATGTTCAAACCTGTCAATAGAGCTTCATATTCCACAACATTGTTTTTACATTCAAATGCTAACATAGATGAATACTTAAATGTAACACCCTCAGGTGAAATGAATACTATCCCTGCTCCATTACCTTCTTGACTGTAGGCTCCATCAAAGTACATCTTCCACACATTGTTGCAGTTTTGTGCAGCATGCTTCTCAATTGGATCACTATTGATCAACTCTGGCTGGGCTGGTTCTATATTAAAACTCCCAAGATCAACATCACAAAAACAATTGATCTAATTTTGTGGTACATAGTCAACAAGCTGATTCATCCTTGGCTCCCTATACAACTTCACCTCTTGGCCTGCATCTACCGGAATTGTTGCATAAGATAGATCAAACTGAACATTCCCACCAACAGTTGTCGTCCACTGTCTTGATAAAAGCATACCAAACTGAGGAAGGGTGTCTATTACTATTATATCAATATTGTAGGCCACTTGAGGATAAGCAGATAGCTTGACTTCAACATCTTTCATTATACCCACCACAGGAACGGGTCGGTTATCCATTGCATAGCATTTCCCTTCACATGTATCTACCCACATGCCTAGTTGTTTCATCACTCCTACTGGCATAATATTCATAGCAGCACCAGAGTCTATCATGTAGTTCCTCAACAATTTGTTATTTATCAGTAATGTAGTGAAAAAAGGATCAACTGGTGGGGGATTTAACACTGAATTACTAAGGCACAATTCTGGGATATTTACTTTCTCCTGCTTATTTTTAGCAGCCATCTTACTTTCAGAATTCATATGTCTTTCATTTCCATTTGTTATCAATTGAACTGCACTGTCTCTATATTCCTTAATTTTCATCATCTCAAGTAGTGGAACAGACATTTTTACCTAAGATAAAGCCTGAGTGAAGTCAAAAGAAGAACCTTTTGCCTTAATCATTTTCTTTTGTTATGATGTTTCTCCTTTGTTCTCTTCTTTTTCTCTTTTACTGGCTGATTAATATTTTGTATTTCTTTACGTAATTCTTTTACTTCCTCCTTTTGGATAGGCTTCTGTTTGCTTTCATTATGTTTATTTTCAACCCTTTTCACAGTTCCTTGTGTCGCCTTTTTCTCTTTCATAAAGATTCCCTTAGGGACACCTTCCTTCTCATTTACTGTCCTATTTCTCAACCAGTACTTACTCTTTGCTTCTTCAACTACAGCAACAGTTAATCTCTCTATCTCCACTTTAGTGAGTTTCCTTATGCTGCCCTAAGTAGGCATCTCATCAGAATATTGCTCTGTATAATCTTCCTCAAATTTAGAAAGGATTTGCTGCTCAGCCATGTGGACATTGTATTTCTAATTTGAAACATCATACTCATAACCTTCATCCTCTGAAGATGAGTACCCCTCCTCCACATGGTGAAAATTGTTTGAAGTCAAGTACACTTTATGATCTTCTCCACTATTTCCCATCAACATTCCTTCCTTTTGCATTCTTTGGGCTACAACACAGTAATCTAGGGAATGTGGCTTATCACAGACTTCACAGAAATAATTGTTATCCACCATATAGGCTCCCTTCTTCCTCAATGGATTAGGTGCTTCTTTGCTGCCAAACCTATCTGTTATAGGTTTTCCATCCTTCTAGTTTGTGTTATAGGGCATGTCATGTAACCTCGGCCTCAGCCTTTCATTTTTGTATGTGTTCTCCTGTTTGTATTGATGATTATTGGTTTGTTGGGGAGCCCTATGATTGTCTCTTTTATCAATTATCCCAACAACCCTCCTATTGTATTCAATTGTTAATGCTATCTTTTGGGCTTCACCCAAGTCTCTTGGGAACCTATTTCTTAGTTCATACCCTGTTTTAGGATCAAACGCATTCAAATAAACACTCAATGCCACAGAGTCTGGCAATTTTGATCCAGAAGGTATTTTATTTTGCAGTTTATTGAATCTTCGATTGAAATCATAAATTGAATCATTCTGATTTTTTTGAATTTGCATCAATTCATGAAGAGCAGCATCAGGTGCACTTTGATTCCCATATTGCTTGAGGAATCGGTCCTGAAATATTTGGAGAGAATCAATAGAGGATTTTTCTAGGCTATTGAACCAATCCCTAGCTTCTTCAATAAGCGACATCATGAATAGCCTCATATGTAAATCTTCATAAGGTACATACAAATCTTGAATGAAGGCATTGAAGCTACTTAAATGGTCTTCAACAGAAGTTGCACTACTTCCTATAAACTTAGGCACTAGACCTCTCCAACTGCCATCCATGGGGTAAGGGTATAATTGAAATCCTACCAAATCAAATTGTCTGATCATGGTGGTATATTGATGAGGGGGAGGGTTAGGTGGGTACTGGTACATTGGGTTATTATATTGCATGTTATGATGTGGAACATGACACTGACCATGAGGTGGATGTACATTTGTATATTGTGTGGGAATATGAGGTGGGTGATTTGGCTGTCTATATTGATTCCCTACTTAATGGTGAGGGACCCCTAGTGGATCAAAATGCCTTACACCATGATTACCCTATTTATGAGGTGGTACATACTTTGAGGGGAAACCAACTATGTGAGTAATGTTTTGAGTTTTCTGCAATTTGAATTCTCTCATTGCTCGTATCATCTGAGCTTTATCCTGCTCTTCCCTCTCCCTTTTTTGAGTTTCAAACCGTGCTTTAACTTCTTCATAAGTTAAAGATTCATAATATTCTTGAGGAGTTTCATGATTGGTGGGTCCATTCTGATTACCTTCCATTTTTTTATCAGATTCATGCTGAATTTTGATTTGTTCAGCCTTGAGTTCGGCTCTAAACTTAGCCTGTTTCTGAGGATCGTAAAAAGGATTCTTTTGATCTTCTGAGGTACAAGGCTCTTCACTTGAATTATCTTTCCATGTATCATAATAGTTATATGTTTCACCATGAGGTATTGATGATTTGTCTTTGTTCATCATACACATGTCCTCACTTACCCCTTTACCCTTGTCAACCTTATCATTTTTGTGTGTCCACTTACTACTGCCAGCAAGAGCTCCAATATGACCTCCCCTATATTGAGATATTCTTCCATTCATGTTGCAATGTTTTATCAGAGTCGCCACTCACTTTCTTAAAAGTTAGAAAATTATTGTTACTTGTTATTCCTAGAAGAGTCTATATATAGAATTTTTGACTCTATGATTAAGGCAAAAATTCTTTTTTATCCCCAACACAGTCGCCAATTTGTTAGCTCTCAAAAACACAGGTAAAGGGTACCTCAAGAGGCTGCCAATCTCTTGATATGTTTTAGAGTAATAGACAAGGTTTAAGTATCTTAAACCTTCTACTCTTCAAGTGCTGCTAAACCTAGGTGGGTGTACCTATATGAATTATGTAGACTTGACTTTTTATCTTCTCTCTTACAATGATTTGTCCATGATGGCAAATGAAAATGGAAAAATAAAATAAAATTTGGTATATATTGTATACCAATATTCAAAACTAAATCCTAATATGCTCAGTTAACAGATGTAATTTTTTTTTTAATAAACTGAATGATGAAACACAGAGACTAGTGCCTTATTGGGTATGCAGAGTCAAGAGAAATCTGAAACAAGTACTTCATTTTGGTAGACATTCAAGTTGTTTATCATTTGATTTAGTTTATAACTTATACAAACATGCAAGGTTATGATTACTGAGTTCTTCTTAGTGATCCAATTGACATTCTCTAATTACTATGATCGATTTAAAGGGTTTAATCTTTACTGGAAAGAACCAATCAATTGACCATACAGAATCAGCAAATGTGCACTAACAAACTAGATATAAACTTGTTACACCAATTTAAATAACCAAAAAACACCACACTAGAGACAACTTCAATAATAGTTTAAACAAACACCATAAACAGCTGATACCAAAAACAACTGCACCATATTATTAGATTTCAATTGATATATCCATGATTTGAAACATGCAACATAGTCTCATATTGGCAAAACATTGTATTACACTATATATTTTCTATCCTCTATCCTATTCTACTTATCGCTCCTCAATTCTGTTTCCAAAATGGATTTTTATACATCATGAGAATGCGAAAGGACGCGTCCTTTCAAAAATCAGAAATATTATATATTTACATAACAAAAAGATAGAGGATAATTAAGCTCTACTTAGCCACAAGTGAGTTTTACCAAGATGATCCAAATAATCTTGGCGCTCGTATGTATCTGCATCTCCAACCGCATTCTGGATCGTGATCTCCATCTTCATCATCTTCTCATTTTGTTCACTCACTTCATCTAACACTGTATCCTCCACATAAACTATCCTCATGACTTCATTTAGCAATGATTCACTCTCATTCTTCCATCTGGCAGCTTCTTTCAGTTCCCCTTTGTCATCAGAGAATGCAATCAACATTTTCTTGGCAGCATCCATCAGACCTTGCTTGTCCCCCTGCAGTTCATCGTAGAAGTTCCGATGTCGATTTATAATATGATTTGTAGCTTCAATTGATGCACTGTTAGAAGCATCTCTTTGGTCTATTTCATGAAAATTTTCCATAATCTACCCATCCATCCTTTTATGCTCTTTTAATGCAGCAAGAGTAGTGAATGTTTTCCCAAAGTTTATTCAACCAAGGTGTTAAACAATCCTGCCTCTTCTTGATTATTGTAACAATTGCATCATGCTTTCCCTAGGAATAAGCACTTGATCCTACCCAATGATCCTTTGTCTGAGAGCTTTCTCCTTGAGTGAGCATCTTGGTTGGCTGCATTGAAATGCCTACCAAATATTTTAATCTATCATTTTCTCTCAAAATTCTTTCATGATTTTCTTTGTACATCTCCTTTTCCTTTATCAACATCTGAATTTGGGCTTTGTTTAGCTTTCCAATATTTACTCCAATTTCTGCAGTAGCCACATGATCAGCCTCTCCAACCTTTAGGTTCATGACATGGCCAAATGCCTTTTCTATATCAATAACTATTGATTTCCTGTGGGGTGGGTATAAGGCCCAAATCATCAATGACCCTTCATCAGTATTGTATTTTGATCCAACATACACCTCTGTTACACTTTCTTTGTCAAGCTTATGTGTAGCATTGATGCCCCTCAAGAAACTATCAAAAACAAGGGAAGAATTGAGATCTAGCCTGGGAAAGATCATGACACCAGCATCTTGCAACATTTTCCTCCCCTTTTCAGGGGTCATATTTGTCAGTTCATCATCCACACATTTCCTCAATTGATTCAACAATTGTTCTTTATTCCCTGTAGTAACATCATCAACTTTATCCCTTATTTCTTTCCCTTTCTGCTTTTACAGGAATGCCTTGAACTCATCATCAGAGACAAATGATCTATACTCAATATGTCTTGCATCTGCATCACCACTTTCAACACTCAAGTCTTTGATTGGGCAAACATACTGCTGAGTTCTCAACCTAGATACTTTTTCATGTTGGCTTTGTAGCATATTGTCTTTAGGTGTCTCCTCCTCTCTAGAAGATGAAAACTCAACATCCTGTAATCCTTGATTATATCTTTCAACTACCATTTTAGCTTCATCTCCCTCCAGATTCTGAATCATATCATCAAAGGGATAGGGCACATGCTGATACTTTCCAAAGTTTATCTTCTCTTTGGCAGAATTGATATACCCTTCTGGGTCAAAGTTCTTCCTGGGTGGTCCTCTCTTCATATTGTATTGCAATAATTTTTCAAGGATCAAATTGTATCCTTCCTTGGCCAACACAGTGTAATCACCAAAACACAATGAGCTAGGCATAAAAGCCTACTTCCCAAAAGAACTAAAATTCATTACACTGCAGTAATCCATCTATCTGACAATCTCTAGATATGCAATCCTATTTGGAACTATCTTTGGAAGAATGAAAGAGGCATCTTCAAACCCATAGACTCTGATCATTGTAGCTCCCTCCAAACAATACCAATCTCCCTAGTTATGATCAATTGGACCATTGAAATCTCTTTGCCGAAGAAATCTCTTTATCTCACCAAATAATGAATAATTATAGGGATATTCATACAATCTATACAATGTTGTCACAAAATATTCCTCAAAATGAATGAAACTAGCATTAGCCAACCTGCTATCCCAAATAGCAGTCCACAGTTGAATAGCTAATACTTCACCATCTTTACCAAGCTGAGAAATTCTCATTTCCGGAGGCCATACTCCCAACTCCTGTCCAAAATAGAGTACCAAATGCATCAACAATGAATAATGCCTAAGATAAAAAGAAGATGATCCACCTTTTATAGCCACCAGTCCTTAATCAAGACCCTTAGAAGTGTATGAGGCATAGTCAAATGGCCGAGAATTGTGATACTGCATATCTGCTGTGATAATCATGGGCACAATTGACATGTATTCTAGGGCATCCATTCCCAATACCCGGCACACTAAAAAATAGGTGTATTTCATATAGGGTTCAAACAAATCCACATGATAAGGGGGGCCCTCACTATCTTGCAGAGGATTTGGCTTGCCGGCTTGTTTAACTCTATGAATTGGCAACCTCCAACCCTTATAGATTATATCCATTCTCGAGAATTCTTTCTCCAATTCCTCATGTATGATCTCCTCATTGCAAAACCCTTCTAAATTGAAAACCTACCCAATTGCCTCTTTTGACAGATATATTTGTGGCTTTCCAGACGGGTCACATATTGCTTTATGCTTTGGGTCATAGTGGTCAGCTAACAATTTTACCAATTCGGCATTCACAAACACATTAGGGCACACCAACTTTCCCAAATTCAGCTTCCATGGATTGCATACTAGTTCAAAACGACTTCTCCTATGATAATGGAAATTAAACAATTCATACCCCCTTATGGTAGTCTAGACGTCTCCTATGAATTTGTATTTGTCATCTAATTTATCAACCTCTTCCCTAAGTTGTGCTGACCTTCTGGCTTTAGGCCCTGAACCAGGCAACTGATCAATGAGGTCCTGGTTTAATCTCTGTTTAGTGCCCTCATGTTTTGTATCAATTTTCTATTTCTTCCCCTTTGATTGACTACTTTCACCCTGTTTTCTACTTTTAATTTTTCTAGAACTAGGGGAATCCATTTCTTCAAAGTTACGGAAGCTAAAATTTGAAAAGTTGTGATGTAGTTACTTACAGTATCTTGTTTGAATTCTTCAGACTAAAAGTTGACCTGGTTCTCCGTTTACTTTACTGGCTCCTCTGCTATCAATTCGACATTGATGCCTTTGATTAGATTTTCCCTGTTATATTTGTCGCGCCATTAATGTGTTAGCTGAAGAACAAATGAATACTTATTTGAAACTGGCATTGTCTCATCAAGTGTCTTGTTGGTGAGAAAATTTCAAATCTGGGGCGAAATCTATTTTGTAACATTCATTAGATCTTTCACCGTAACATCCTGTAGTCACACCGAAGGCCAATGTCTCACTGAAAATCATCCTTTGGTTCTTTGTGACTCGCTGTGACCTTTAGAGTTGGGGAGACATCTCACAGAAAAAACTGTCTTGCTGAGATGTATTCTTTTATCTCATGTGGGTCGCTGCAACATTCTATTTTCAGGGAGATGTCCCATAGATATCTTATGTCTCATTGAAAAATCTCTTTATGTTCACTTCTTGTTGCCATGACAATATTAGTCTCTCACCAATGAAATAAATTTCATCGGTAAGACCTATGGATCTTTGAAAAGACTCATACCGATGCCAAATGTCTCGCTGAACCCGTTCCTCCAAATTACTCTATTCAGTGAGACTCTCCTCGAAGTATTCTTTCGGTGTGACCTTCAATTTTCAGCGGAACTCACCTCGAAGACTTCTTCTCTTGCTGATGCAATTTTCTATCGGTGTGACATTTGAGTTGGCAAGACTACATGACTTCTTCCCAATAGCTTTTTGATGAAACCTCCTTGCGCCTTATCGGCAAGACCTAATACCTTAGGCAAGACCTTACTCCGACAATTTTTTGTTTAGCCGATACATCACTCCATGCGCTAGTCGGTGAGACATACATGAGTTCTCTATGATTCACACCGATAACAATTCTCTTGCCGATATGACCTTTTTGTCGCTGAAACAAAAGATGTATCTTGCCGAAAATCCGCAATAAGAATACATTAGTGAAAAATATGGGTCGGGGAGACCTTCACCCTATCTTGCCGATATGGGTAATACAATGAAATATCAAGGACTAGATGAATTCTAATGGATCATATGACAAAATATGAGCGAGACGCCATGAGGAAGGAATTTTATGCTTATGATGAGGACTTATTTTGGAAACTCATGAATGCAATTGACTATAAAAATTTCAAAATTTTACAGTTCTAACAATTATTAAGAAGCTAATTCATAGAGAAATCCCTATATATAGAGATCTAAATCTCCCACATAGGAATCTACTTTTAAATGTTTGACATATGCATATGGTTTCTATAATATATATGCTCAGTAATCTTGATTAGACAATAATTGAGGAAACAAATTTGGAAGAATGTCCATGGAGAAGCACTACACAACCAATCAATTCTTATTTTATGATAAGGCCCTTAAATTCTATTCCACCCCAAACAACCAACACAAACAAAATTCATATATATTATCTCCTTGATTGATAAACTAGTTCTAGTTTAGTTCCAATAAACAAATTCAAGAGATAAATGTTAATAAATCCCCATCCATTTAGAGTTTCAATGGTCACAATCTCATATCTAAGTTACAATCATCAATTGATGTGTGCATTGGAAATATACTAATTTTGAAATTAGATTTGAACTATAAAGAAAAGGATGAGAAGGAAGTTAAGATCACAAAAATGCCTAAAATATAGGCAATGATAAAATAAGAACTTCTAAGGAATAATTTTGAGAAGAAAACCAAGCTTGATTTGAAAATGGAGGAAAGAAAAAAGAGATAATTAGCTATAAGCCCGGTTGATGGCCAAACCATTTAAATAATTTACATTACTTAACCAAGATTCTAACCTTTGGAAAATATATGAATTTAGGTTCCATACAAAAATAGAGAAGCAACATAAAAAATCAAAAGTTAGGGGAATTGGCTAACTCAATGTCAGATCTCTACCCAAGAAAGCATAGATGACATCATTGTTGATGTTTATAATATGATTTTTACTACCCAAAATATTTAACATAATGATAAATCAAGTTCAAATTGGTCATAATAGAATAGAAGGCATGATGGACCACATGAAATATAAGAAATGCAATAATCATCAAAAGGTGCAACAAGATATTGTTGATAATAAAGATCTCATAGAAAATGAATTAAAGAAATTGGATAATTTGTAAGCTTATGTAAAAAAAAAATTGAGTTACAAAAATTGAAAAAGATAGCTTTGATGAAGAAAACGGAAAACTAGAAGCAAAATCTTGATTAGGGGAGAGGAGCCAATACGTACGCATCCAAAATCAAATGGTCTGCATGGCAGGCCACATGGACCAATAACTTTTTTTTCCTTATACCCATTATGAAAAAATATTATATAAACAATATATATTTTTTTTAAAAAAAAATTGGAATCATTTTGCCACGTGGGAGGATAATATTTGTCCATGTGTTTTAAAAATTGAAAAAAAGACCCGTAGAACGATACATAGGCACCTTGGGTGCCACTTCCTGCGTGGCATAGTGTCCGAAGTTGACAGCCTTGCCACGTCAACTTCTCTCAATCCGCCAACCTAAGAATCCATTGCATCGCATTTATCACTCGTAGTCCCTTCCTATACTTCTCGACTGTTGTGTTTAATGAAAGTCTCTTCTCCTTAGCTCCACACCACCTCGTGTTTTTTTTTAGCCAACCTGCATTCAATGCTCCCAGTGCCTCACTCTTCTCACCATCTTTTCAACCTTTCATTCTAGCAAGTTGTCGTTCTTTCTTCACTTGCATGCCACTACATGCTCGGTTCGTCATCTACAACCATCAAACATTTACCACAACCTGTGATGCTCAGACTCTAGTTGGTATATGGGTAGAAGCCGGTTAGAATATGGGTACATGCCAGTTAGTGAATGTTACCAATGACTCCACTTTCACCATGCAAACAATGAACAAGTTCCTCACCCCCATGAACAGGTTTCTCACCGCCATGAAGGTAACCGAAATTTGTTACGACGTTGTGAATGTTTTTGAACTTCAAACTAGTTGTTTATCTCACAATTTTTTCTAGGTGAAGTCGCATGAATGGTGTTGCGTGCTCGAGATTTAGCTGATGTCCACCTGCATCGAGCCATTCAACCCAGGTGAGCTTGCTCACTAAGGCTCACCATTATTTAGTTTTTTGAGTTTTCTTTGCATTTTTTGTTTTTTTTATTGGACTTTTTGTGTTGCATAAATCATTTTTTTGTTTGTTGAAGTTTAGTGTTTATGAAAACTGTCCTATTTGTGTTCATAAGCACACTAAATATTTGGAAATTAATCTTTTGTTCAAGCATCGATCTCTTTATAGAATAGTTAATAATATTGTTGGTTGTTTACCCGCCATTGAAAATTATGGGGTTGTTTTCTTCTTTCATTAATAATATTGTTCGTTGTTTCGTTTCCATAGATGAAGCTGTATTTTTGTTTATTCCTTTTTGTGCCCATAGGGTTTATATTGCAAATATTATAGTCATATTTTGACATTTCACTTTCATTAGGGTTTATTTTGCAAATATAAAACTCATAGTTTAGCATTTCTGTTTCCCTAGGGTTTATTTTTCAAATATTACAGTAATAGTTTACCATTTCTATTTCATAGGTTCTGCATTATCATATACTCTGGTTATCGTATTCTTTCTCATAGGTTTTGCATTATTATTGACTCTAGTTATCCTATTCTCATAGGTTTTGCATTGTCATTGACTTTGCATATCGTATTCTCATAGGTTCTGCATTATCATTGACTCTGCTTATCGTATTCTCATAGGTTTTGCATTATCATTCACTATGCTTATCATTTTCTCATAGGTTTTGCATTATCATTGACCCTGCTTATCGTATTCTCATAGGTTCTACATTATCATTGACTCTGCTTATCGTATTATCATAGGTTCTACATTATCATTGACCTAGGTTGTGTTCTCTGTTTCATAAACCAAAAAAATAATGTGGGTTAATCTCTTTTTAGGTTTTGCTTCATCTTTTCAGTCACTTAAAAAATTTATGTTATTTCTGTGCCATTCATCTATTTAATGACTTAAAAAATTTATGTTGTTTTTGAGCCATAGATAAATATGTGGGTGTTATTTTTTTATGGGTTTTTCTCCATCAAATCAGTCATATACATTTGTGATAATTGTTAAACTCTTACTATTTTTTAGTCCTAAGCTTTGAAAATAATTGGCTACATTTTTAACTATTTTATAGTCAAAATAAATAGATTTAAAAAGATTCCATGAATTATACAATTAATTATGAATCCAATAACTTGTATCATGCTAATACGATCATTGCCAACTACTATCCAATAGAATAATTCATAAAGTAATTTGGATCTTTTGAAACAGTTTTGAGAAAAAAAAAATATTATTATCTAATTCCATGTTATTCTCATTATGTTCTTTCATGGATTTATAATTTATCAAATTATAAAACCTAATAATAGTATTAGTATTCCTACCTCTCATAGAAAGATTAAAAAGAATATAACTACTTAAGTGAGAGATTTTTAAATTTTAGAACCAGAGATTGATATCTGAGCAAATTAATATGGACTTTTCCTTTAGACTACAATGGTTAGGCTATTAATGTCTCACGTCTCATATAAATTGTTTTAATTTAAAAGAGCCTATTTTTTTAATGTAAAGTTTTTCAATTCTTGTATCTTTGACACACAAACAAGGGCCCAGTCCCTAGGTGGACAATCTTGATCATTTAACAATCTCCTAAAATATGTGTTCTACCATTCACCTACACCGAATATATTGTGCTCGATATTTTTTTGATTAATGTTATTGAGTACTATTTGTAGGTGCCATTGATATTACCATATATTACCATAAGCATAGTTAATAAATGCTTCCAGTGGTTATCGCATTCTTTCTCATAGGTTCTGCATTATCATTGACTATGGTTATCCTATTCTCATAGGTTCTGCATTATCATTGACTCTTCTTATCATATTCTCATAGGTTTTGCATTATCATTGACTCTACTTATTGTATTATCACAGGTTCTACATTATCATTGACAAATCTCATCATTTTCTCATAGGTTCCGCATTATCATTAACTCTGCTTATCATATTCTCATAGGTTCTACATTATCATTGACTTTGCTTATCCTATTCTCATAGGTTTTGTATTATCATTCACTTAGGCTGCGTTCTTTGTTTCATAAACCAAAAAAAATAATTTGGGTTAATCTTTTTTTACGTTTTGCTTCATCTATTCAGTGACTTTAAAAATGTATGTTGTTTCTGTGTCATAGATAAATATGTTGGTTTTATTTTTTTATGGGTTCTGCTCCATCAATTTAGTCATATATATATGTGATAATTGTTATACTCTTACTGTTTTCCATTCCTAAGCTTTATATTTTTCTTCATTATAGCCATTACAATCATGGGTTAATGTTAACGTTTTGATTAATGTTATTCAGTACCATATCTAGGTGCCATTTATAAAATTGGGGGTTTAGGTTTTTCATAGGTGCTGCTTCATTCATTCATTAATGCTATTTATTTAGGTACCATTTATTAATTTTGGGGTGTTATGTTTCACAATAGTTAGGATTCATCAATTCAAACATGCAATTATTGGAGGTTTTTTTATTTGCATTACAAAAATTTGGGGGTCTTATTTTTTTCATAGGTTCTACTTGATTAGGTACCGTAGATATTTTTGGGGGTGTTACCTTGTTTGCAACTTTGACTTCATCATGGCTAGTCATCATCTATTGTACCAGTTTTGGGTGCCATTTGGAATTTGTTGGGTGCTATGTTTTTCATAGGTTACGTTTCATCAATTCATTCACCAACTATGTAGCCTTTTTTTGGTGTCATTGATAAATATGGGGGTGTTAGGATTATCATATGTGCTACTTCATTAAATCTATAATGAAAATGTTTGTATCTTTTTTTAGGTGTCATTGATTATTTTTGGGGTGTTATCTTTTGCATAGGTTATTTTTCATCAATTCAGTCATCCAATTATTGTAGCTTCTTTTCATGCCTTGGAAATATATGGGGGTGTTCTATTTTTGTTAGGTTCTGCTTCATCAATTTAGTCATGCATATATTGTACCTTTTTTAGGTAGCATAGATAATTTTTGGGGTCTTATCTTGTTTGTAAGTTCCACTTCATCAATTCAGTCATCTATTCTACCAATGAATAATTTCCCACAGTGATACATCAGTCCTCCACAAGTTAGGAAAAAACTCTTGCATAAAAAAGAACGATGATATCAAACACATAAGATATTAAATGCACATTTAATCGTTTATATATGTGTATATGCATATGTATAGACATATACATAGACATATGTATACGTATATCAAATATTAAATGCATGCGTAATTGTATTTATTTCGAAACAAAATAATTACACGCTAGAAGCCAAACATGATAAAGTGTATCCAACTTGTATATGCTTAAGGTCTTTGCATCTTCTTTATATATATGCATAGACATATACATATACATATACATATGTTTATGTATATGTCTATGAATATGAATATGTCTATATATATACATGTATATGTATGTGTATATACATATACATATACATATACATATACTACTTTCATAACATCCTGCATATTTTTCTAGCCAACCTGCATTCAATGCTCCTAGTGCCTTGCACACTTTGTCAACTTTACAACCTTTCATTCTAGTAGCTTCTCATTTTTTCTTCACAATGATGGCAATGTATGTGTATGCATGTGTATGTGTATGTGTATGTGTATGTCTGCATGTATGTGTATTTGTATGTGTATGTGTATGTGTATGTGTATGTGTATGTTTGCGTGTATGTCTATGTCTATGTTTATGTAAATGTGTATGTGTATGTTTGCATGTATGTCTATGTCTATGTCTATGTAAATCTGTATGTGTATGTGTATTTGTATGTGTATGTGTATGTGAATGTGTATGTGAATGTGTATGTGTATGTGTATGTTTGCGTGTATGTCTATGTCTATGTCTATGTAAATCTATGTGTATGTGTCTATCATATGTGTATGTGTATGTATATGTATATGTGTATGTCTATGTGTATGTATATGTAAATGTAAATGTGTATGTGTATACGTAAATGTGTGTGTGTAAAGATGTGTGAAGAGGCCTTAAGTGGAATACCTTGCCACGTCTACTTCTCTCACTCGGCCACCCTAACACTCCACTACATCACATTTATCACTCGGTGCCCCTTGCTATACTTCTCTATAGTCATGTTTAATTCACTTATGTCTATGTATATGTATATGTGTATGTGTATGTGTATGTGTATGCTTCATCAATTCAGACCTGCAACAATTGTATCTTTTTTAGGCACCATTGATTAATTTGGGGGTGTCCTCTACTTTATATGATGTGCACTTGAACTCAGATTTAGAGCTTGTCACACTAATGCAAGCGTTGCTTTCACATTAATCACAACTACACAATGTAAACAAGGTACTAAGTCAACACAATTCAAACCCATCTCACCCATCTTTGAGCGACTGGCGAATTCATTACAACCATGTTTCCCATCATAGCATAACCAAACCAATAAGAAAATGCATCTACCTGTCTCATCAATCATGAAACCTACAACACATATTAGCATGAGTCTATCCCATCTCACTGAGTAGGGTGCGCACGTAGTCATAGTGAACTCCAAAATCCCATCTGCTTCCATTTTTACAAGTTGTAAGGCACCCATTATTAAAAAAAAAATTATGGAAACAATTGAAAACAATACACCAAACTAATCAACTGAATAATTAATGGTCACCAAACTACCATCAATTAGATTCACTAAACAACCATCAATCAGATTCAAATAATTCCCAATTCAAATAGCCATGAGAACCTTCAAGTATTCACATGTATTACCATAGAACAATAATGAGCAGTAAAGCTTTGTTAGAACATATTTAGGGGACCTGGTTTTCCTAAGGCCTTTCATGGTTTCCTATGTAGCACTTCACAGTTGAAAGTTCCAATTGTGGAAAAGTGCAACATAGATTACCATTACAAAGACTTTAGGAAAATCAAGTCTCCCTAAACCATTATATCTTGTAACAATTGCACAAACTTTGACATTGCAAATTGTGTTTAATATTTGTATGGTTGGAAGTTACAATTATTTTCATGGTTCCAATATCAAGGTCTACTATTCAATTAATTCGGGGGGGTTATCTTTTGCATAGGTTATCCTTCATCAAATCAGCCCTGCAACAATTCTATCAATTTTAGGTGCCTTTGATTAATTGCAAGTGTGTTTTATTTTTTAGGTGCTTTGATTCATTTGGGGGTGTTATCTTTTTAATAGGTTAGGCTACATCAAGTCAATCATGCAACTATTGTAGCTTTGTATTTGAATCACTTAGGGGACTTGGTTTTGTGAAGGCCTTCAATGGTTACCTATGCAACACTTCACAATTCAAATGGAATTGTGGACCTATGCAACATAGGTTGCCATCAGACGAGCGTTCATAAAATCAAGTCTCCCTAATTCATTATTGAATGCAACAATACACATGACTCTATAGGGGAGAGGAGCCGATACGTGCACATCCAATTTTCTATGGTCTACATTAACAAAAAAACCATATTTATATGACTGAATTGATGAAGCAAAACTAATGAAAAAGACAACCTATGTGTATGTGTATATAAATGTATATGTATATGTATACATATATATATATATATGTGTGTGTGTGTGTGTGTGTGTGTGTGTGTGTGTGTACATAAACATATATGTATATAGAATTGCTTACATACATTATTTTGTTTACCAAGAATATATTTATGTCTCTATTGCTTAGTTGACTTAATTGATGAAGCAAAACCTATATGTATATTTGTATGTGTATGTATATAAAATTGCTTACATGAAAAACCTATGAAAAAGAGAACCCAAAATTTATCTATGGCATCAAAACAACCAACAATATTATTTGTTACTGCAATGAAAAATTGCAGCATTGCTTATATGCATTCATCTGAAAAATAGAACACCCCCAAATTTATCTATGGCACGGAAACAACAAACAATGTTATGTATATGTATGTGTATGTGTATGTGTATGTGTATGTGTATATATATATATTTATATGTATACATTTATGCATATTGTGTATACGTATATATATATATATATTTACATATATATATATATATATATATATGTATATATATGTGCATATGTATATATAATTGCTTACATGCAGAACCTACGAAAAAGAGAACAACCCCAGATTTATGAATGAAATCAAAACAACCAACAATATTGTTTGTTACTGAAATAAATAATTGCAGCATTGCTTACATGCATTCATTTGCATGACTGAATTGAATAAAAATAGAAGAATATATATGCATTCATTTACATTGAATTGAAGATGAAGCATCACCTATGAAAAAGAAAACATCCCCAAATTAATCAATGGCACCTAAAAAAGATACAATAGTTGCATGACTAAATTGTATATGTCTATGTCTATGTTTATGTATATTTATATGTATATGTACATGTGTATGTCTATGTCTATGTATATACATATACATATACATATACATATATATACATATGTATAAGTCTATGTATATGAATATGTATATACATATGTATATGTATATGTATATACATATGTATATGTATATGTACATATACATATACATACATATACATATACATATGTATATACATATACATATACATATGTATATACATATACATATACATATACATATGCATAAAGATATACACATATGTATATGTAGAAATAGAAAGAAGCTGTTTGTAATGTTCACCAACCGGCGTCTATCCATCTCTTAACTAGAGTCTGAGCATCGCAGTTTGTGGTAAAGGTTTGAATCTTGCAGAGGATGAACCGAGCATGTAGTGGTGTGCAAGTGAATAAAAAATGAGAACTTGCTAGAATGAAAGGTTGTAAAGAGGGTGAGAAGAGCGAGGCACTAGGAGCATTGAATGCAGGTTGGCTCGAAAAATATGTATGTATATGTGTATACATATGCATACATATACATATGTATATGTATATAGATATGTATATATATATGTATATACATATGTATATATATATATATATGTATATACATATGTATATATATATATGTATATACATATGTATATAGATATGTATATCCATATGTATATGGATATGTATATACATATGCATATACGTATACATATACATATGTATATGTATGTATATGTATAGGTTGGTTGGAAAAATACGCGGGGTGGCATGGAGCTAAGGAGAAGAGACATGCATTAAACACGACAGTTGAGAAGTATAGCAAGGGGTGGCGAGTGATAAATTGATGCAATGGATTCTTAGGGTGGTGGATTGAGAGAAGTTGACGTGGCAAGGCTGTCAACTTTGCACGTCGTGCCATGCAGGAAGTGGCACCCGAGGTGCCTACGTATCGGTCGAGGGGTCTTTTTTTATTTTTTTAAACGCATGGAAAAATATCGTCCTCCCATGTGGAAAATTAGATTAAAAAAAGGAATAGAAAATGATAAAATATCAATGAAGAAGCAAACATTGCAAATCAAAATAGTGACACATTGCAACATAGAACACACATTGCAATATGATCATAATACATTGCAAATCAAAACAATAACGATGCATCTGTAATTATCATATATTTAAAACTATCAATGAAGAAGCATACATTGCAAATAAAAACAATATCACACATTGCAAATTACATACAATGCTTTTCGAAATATGATCAGATTACTTCACAAACCAAAACAATAACGCTCAATCTATACTTATCATAAAATTAAAATTGTCCACAATTTTGGTACATTTGTAAATATCAAAACTTCTAAACTATATGAAACTTGAATTGCATGTGAAAACCAAAAAAAAGGCAGCATCTAGCTGCTGCTGTTGTGAAATGGATCTTGGCTAGTTGGGTTGCCACTCACCATGTTCTCATCCCCTTCTAGTCGATGAGGAGTGTTGCATATGTGAGTGGGACTTGGAGTGGTAAATTGGGTGCAAGTGACATGTGTTGGGGGCAGTGGTGAACACATCTATACATCTCGAGTGCCAAATTGATATGGATATTGAGTGCCCTTAAAGTTAGATTGGGAGAGGCTTGAATAATTCATTGTTGTGGAGAACTAAGGGATATCAATGTTGAGAATATCATGGAAGACTCCATTACTTAGAGACAAGGGATTAGAAGGGTTCCTTAACCGCCTCTCTCTTTGTAAATCCCTCTGTGCCTCCTCAATCTCTTTTTCCTTTCGGTCATGTTCCTTGCAAAGCCTCTCTTGCTCCTTCTTCATATCTCTATCCTTTTTCTGTTGTAATTTATGTTGCTCTTTTTCTTTTCACAGTATCTCCTCAATTTTGGCATTCTCCTTCAACTCGGATGCCAAAATTTGTGTTGCCCTTTTCCCTTCATACTATTGTATCTTTCTTCCTTTGCTCTTGCTCCATTAACAACCTCATGTAGTCATCTATTTTCAACAATTAAAACTATCTGTTGATCCGAATTGCACCAGCTTTGGATTTCTTTTGATGGAAAATGTGCACAGGAAGCTTGAGGAACTCGTTGATGTGCAAAATTGTTTGTGTTTCTTCTGTCCCATCTAACTGTGTGGGAATAACCTCCTCCACTACCTGTGAGTCCTCTGGTACATCTTCATTGCCTCATAAATCTGAATTGCAAGAAGGAGCATAGTAATACACAACTTGAGAAGGGTCAATTTTTGGTGGTGGTGATGGGAAAGTATAGGTATCTTGCTGTTCTGGGACTTCCAAATCAATGCCCAAGTTCATTGCTCCCTCAACCAACTAGGATGGTTGGCTTCGTTGTGATGGAAGATCTAAAATTTTGTTGAATTGATCAACAGGGCTATCCACCATGGGAGGGGTGTGTTCATTAACCACCACTTGTGCAACTGATTCGGTAGGACAACTATGAGGCGAGTGTTGTGTTTATATTGCAGTCTACAAATGTCCATCTGGAAGAGTGGAGTGCAATACTACGACATCATCACTTGACAAAACAAGTCCAGAAAGGCTGAGGATGTTTTCAACTGCGTCAACATCCTTGTTGACCACAAATGTCTCATTGGGACGCATGTCATTGACAAGTGCATCAAGATTCAACAACCATATACCAGTCCTTTTAAACCCGAATTGGATGTTTTCAACTATCAAAGCCATTTTCATTGCTTTGCTGCCTAACATTGCAAGTTCTCTCCTCCTCACTTCAATGTTTGGAAACCTTGAAAAAAATCTGCACGTTCTAATTTGAAGTAAGCTTTAAAAGGTGCAAGCACACTCACATGCAACGGTTGTAGCTTATGTGATGTGTGTGATGGCAATGTTAACAAATCTACACCAATTTCTCTTACTTCCTGGATGGTTTTGAGTGCTACATGGCTTCCATGGCCGTCAAAGATTAGCAAGACCCTATTGGTGGGTGAGACACCACCTGGATCTAAGGTTTTGAAGTGGGTCAGCCAATCTATGAACAAGTCTTTGGTCATCCATGCATGGGGCTGGGCTGCCATGCAAGCACCTGGTTCACAGTCTATGATGTAATTATCTATGTTCACACTCCCCTTAAACAAGTAGAATCCTAGAATGCTCTGCCCAGTAGCATTGACACAACATAGAATGGTTATCCATTCACGACTCTTTGGGATAGTGTAAGAGACATTCCTGCTACCTTTTCTTGCGAGCACCTTCATGGACCCATTTTTTCCTGCTTGGATGCTAGTTTTATCACAATTCCATCTGCGATCAGGACCATATGGCATGGCTTCGTATGTTGCAGATAGTGTTTTGTAGAATGTAGCTACAACATTAGCTCTAAGATTAAATGCACTATCTTTGTCTAGGCCTTCAACAGTTTGTATTATGCAAGTTCAGGATGTCTGTGCTTGAAGCCTGTCCACCAGGACTTCCTTGGGAACCCATTAGTGAAAGGGTTTGGCCTATTATGACATATTTGGGAAACCTTAGATTTAAGATTGACTATCTCAAGACCATGACCAATATCAGCCATTTGCTTGCACCATTCCACAATAAGATGTTCTTCCTCTTCACTGAGGATTGTTGGTAGACCTTTCTTGGAAGTTGTTGTTACACCCCTTAGCCATTTAGATAGTGTGGTTGTTGGGATTGACCACTTTTTGGAAGCCCCCTTATTGACATGCCATTCTCTTCAACATCATAGAGTGCCCTTTTCATGTCATCTGAAGACCACAAATTTTGTATTTGTTTTACCTTTTGTGGTATTTGAAGTGTAGTAACCTCAATCTACGGTATTTGAGTAGAAACCTCATCTACTTGTGCAACAAGATCTATTTCAGGGGGGAATCTAGCTCCTCGTTTGTTGGAGGGAAACCTTTTCGTGGCTCTTTTTTTTTTTTGTTCCCAGTATGGGTCACCAGTGCATTGCCCTTGGCCATCTACATAGAATAAGTACAATCAAAATAGTGATGCTTGAACAAAAGAATAATTAGTTTGTAATGCAGAACATATGAGAATAAGATAACCAAAGTCAATGATAATGCAAAACCTATGAAACATAAATGGTAAACTATGAAACAAAAATGCTTGAATAATTATCTTTATATGTATGAAGAGAGTGATGCTTGAACATAAGATTATTTAGTTTCTATATGTGTTATCTTTTTAGTTTATTGCATTTCAATTCAGATAATCTTTTCTAACAGTTTAGAGAGTTACATCTATTCTAGAGTGAGTGACATAAGGAAATAGACGAGTAGGAAGCACAAACTTAAAAACTATGCAAGGGAGTTAGAGTTTAAGAACATCTCATATCTCTTAAGTGTTTACATCATTAACATTCTCATGCACAACAAAGTGAAAACTACACTCATATTTTAACTATGACACAATAGAAAGCTTACGAATGAAAAATAGTAAGAGTTTAACAAAGCTCACATATTTTGTCTATGATGAACTCATTGATAGGCATAAATATTTGTGAATTGATGAAGCAAGACCTATGAAAAAGATGAAAAAAAACCTAATAAAAATAGAAACCTTAGTGACTGATAATGCGTAACCTATGAGAATAAGATATCCAGAGTGAATGACAATGGAGCGGCTATGAGCATAAGATAACTAGAGTGAATGATAATGTAGAACCTATGAGAATAAGATAAGCATAGTGAATAATAATGTAGGACATATGAAACATAAATGGTAAACCATGACTAATATTTACCATATAAATGATAATGCAAAACCTATGAGACTACGATAAGTAGAGTGAATAATAATGCAAAACCTATGAAACAAAAATGCTAAACTATGACTGTAATATTTGCAATATAAACCCTACTGAAACAAAAAGGCTAAACTATGACTGTAACATTTTCAATATAAACCCTAGGGAAATAGAAATGGTAAACTATGAATGTAATATTTGTAGTATAAACCCTAGGGAAACCGAAATGGTAAACTATGACTATAACATTTGCAATATAAACCTTTGGGAAATAGATATGGTAAATTGTGACTATAATATTTGCAATATAAATCCTAGGGAATGTATATGCTAACCAATGACTATAATATTTACAAAATAAGCCCTAGGGAAAGCTTTAAATGGTAAACCATGACTATAATATTTGCAATATAAACCCTAGGGAAACATAAATAAAAACCTATGACTGTAATGGCTGCAATGAAGATCAATATAAAGCTTACAAATGGAAAACAATAATGACTATAATGAAGAACAATATAAAGTAAATGAATGGAAAAGTGTGAAAGGAAAACTGGAACAATATGGATGTTGGTGCACTGGAATTTGAGTTGTTTCCTCCCCTTGATGTTAACTCGGTGAATTCTGTGCTTGTCACTCCTTTTCTTATGTCACTCACTGTAGAATAAGTGAATACTTGAAGGTTTTCACATCTATTTGAATTGGGAATTATTTGAATTTGATTGATGCTTGTTTGATGCGGTGAAATAAATTGCTATCCTATTTTGAATTTGAATTCCATTTCTTATGAATTGGAGATTTGATTGATTTCAGCTATTAATTATTGACTTTGTTGGTTTGGTGGATTGTTTGAAATTGTTTCCATGTTTTGTTTTTGAATAATGACAGCCTTACATGACTGTTAAATGGATGCAGGTGGGATATTTGTCTTTGGCTCCAATACGTGTGCACCCTACTTGGAAAGATGGGACATATTGAAGTTGATACATGTTGAAGGTCTCATGGTTGAAGGGATAGGCGAATGCATTTGCATGTTGGTTTGGTTATGCTACAATGGGAAACATTGTTGCAATGGGTTCGCCAGTTGGTCAAAGATGGGTTGGATGGGTTTGAATGTTGTTGACTTGACACCTTGTTTATGCTGTGTAGTTATGATTAATGTGAAAGTGACGCTGACATTGGTGCGATAGTTGGGTTTACCAATTTATGGGGAAGGGTGCATGTCTTAATGTTTGGTTTGTTTAAATTCCATATTAGAATGCTACTTGTTATATGTCAGATACAAGTTGGATACACTTCATCATGTTTGGCTGCCAGTATGTACTTGTTTTGTTTTGAAATGAATGTTATTTAGTGTGCATTTTAAATCTGATTTATATTTGATGCCATCGTGCCTATTTATGGAATAACTTTTTTTTTAAGTTGTGGAGGACCGACGTACAGGTGTGGGCCCCAATGAGCGCATGTCCCATCCCACATTAGGGCCCCCGCTTACATATCGTCTCCTCTCCCCTACAAGAAGTGACAAATATAAAACAAAAATTTAAATTGGTCTTTGTTGAAAAAGACTCTAGTGAAGGGGAAATATTTGGACTAGAATGAACCATATGTCTATTTGCAAATAAAATGACTAATAGTAAAATTGACATCAATTTACTTGGTCTGCATTTAGAATCAAATAAAATAAGGCTACAATTCCATATCTTGAAAATAATTCAATTTTTTTCAAATATCATGAAATATATTTTATTTTTATGGATTTCTCGGATGTTTGAACTAAGTTTCACAATTCTATGAAGATTTGGAAAAAGTGAAAAAGAAAATCCATGATAACCTAAAAGTTATCAGTGAAGGATGAGATGAAGTGACTATAAATCAATCATAAGAGTAAAGAAAAAGCATTTAGAATTGCCATCATTACAAATTCCTCAAGGTAGAATTATTTTAATATTGTATACTAATGCATATGACAATATTTTTTCATTTTTTAATGCAAGAATCCCTAGTTGGTAAGAAGGAGATATGTGGTTATAGGTTAAACACTCTTAGAGAAATCAAATCAAGATACCACACATATGAGGAGATATTAGCTATAAAAAGGGTGTTGAGAGTTAAATTTTTTTCAAGTTGAACATTACATAGGGGAGAGGGGCCTATAGTGGAGCACCCTAACTTCATGTTTCTCAAAATCCTACATGGAATTTCAAATCCGTCCCAATTTTGTACAATAGCTTATTTAGCAACTCACCTGCTTAAAAAAATTAATTTTAGGGCCACATCATCAAATATGATGCCACATCAACATGCTTTTTGTTAAGGTATTAAAAAAGGCTAAAAAAAAAGTGAGATCGATAGTGGTGCACTAAGTCATGTTTTATTGGTGCACTGATGTGGCATCACATGATTTGTCAATTTGTGTACTTTATGGATAAAAAGTGTTTTGCAATTGAATATTAAGATGCTTCACTATGAGGCCCACTGAGGACTACTTTTATCCCCACTATTGGAGCCCGCTCCACTATGGGCCCCTCTCTCCTAGTTAGAATAAATAACCAAACAATAAGGGATATGTTGAAAAAAAAACTTGACAGATTTTGTAAGATGGTACTTTGAATTTTTAAATTATGGCTTTAATATGGAATGAGTAAAAAGTGAAACAATCCATTAGTTGATGTCATAACAAGAGAACTCTCAAAAACCATTATTGTCAAAGAAGATTAAATTTCTATGTAATTAGACAATCTTCTTGAGCCAATACTTGATAGTTTGCTTTTAAATATATGAATTGACAGAAAATAAATTTGAGTCATGACTGTTGGGTTCACATTGTAATAAAAAATTAAGAACAACTCTTGAGAGCCTATAAGCTTATTGAAGCACATATATTTCTTTGGCTCAATAATGCTTGGATAATGAATATTCAAATTAGAAGAATTATAGTTTGGTGGCCAAATAATCTAAAAAATAATTTATCAAAAAATTGTAAATTAGGATTAGTTAATAGTTTTTTATACTTTTAGAAGAGTTTATCGAGTTTGTCAAAGAATTTTGAAGTTTAGATTATGAGATTAAGGAATTTCTTAATAAGCTTAAACTTGGGAATTTTCTCATTTGTTAAATTATAAGATGATTTTTTATATAAGATATGTTAATAAATACTTAATTCTTAGATTAGAGTTTTACCCTTCAGAATTAGACTGATTTCCTAAAGCTAAATATTTGAGAAAGTTGCTTTAATTCACCTTGGTTTGGTGGCATGAATAAATGAGAATGATTACAAATACTATGGCCTATTAGAATATATCAGTTATGCGTTTAGAGAATATTCTAAAGATCGATAGAATATCATTGGTACGTGAAGAGTTTTTTCGTGTCTCAAAAAAATTGGTAAGGACATAGGACAAAGACCTTTGTTGGACACATGACAGTTGTAAAAGACATAATGGACCCTACACTAATATTTTCATAGCCCATGGGTTTCTTCCTTGTTATATCTTTATTCATAGCCCATACTTTTGTGTAGTTGTGTGAGTTATTATATATGTATGTATATGTATATATACATGCATATATATATATACATATACATACATACATATACATATATGAATATACATATATATACATATGTACATACACATACATACATACATATGTATATATGTTTGTATATATATATATACACACACAAAATTTTCTATTATAATTTATTCTTCTCACTCTTAGTGTTGCTTTCTATATTTATGTAATCATATTTTTTTATTGTTTTTTAGTTCTTTTAATTCTTTCTTTGATCATATATATATAGTTCATCATTTTTAATTTTCTTCTCTTTCTTTCTTCATCTTGATCATGGATGATAGTGTGTGATTTGAAACATTGATGATAAAAGTTATTGTATAGTTAAATCTATAAACACTCATACTCTATATTATGAACTATAGAAATTTGATTCTTTAATTTTTTCAATATTAGATGGGGCTACAAACTTAAAGAGAACATGTGTAAACTCAATTAACTTATATCAAATTCCAAAGCAAACTCATCTTACTATCTAGTTACTTAAAGAATTCTACAGTAGAAGCTCCTTGTTAGAGAGCACATTTTATTTGAAAATGCTTCTTGAACAAATTTTACATGCAAATAGATGATTGCTTTTATAGAGAATCAAAATAATATCTCAAATAAAATTCTTTCTAAAAAAACATAGAAAATATTGGACAATATGGCATAGGATTAAAACAATATTAATAATTGTGCATCCTTTGGATAGATACAATATCATTAGTAGGTGGTACACTCTTGAATATTACATGGATTTAAATAATAATGGGATATAATAAAAGTGTCTGCTAAGTATTTCTTGTGTTGAAATCATTTTAGGTTGTTCCTTTTTATCAAACACAACCTATTCTTGATTATCTCATGTTTGAAAATCCTACAAATAATGGACTAATGTCATATAAATATTAGACAAGTTGACCAGTGTTATCAAAACCATGAATAAATAAAAAAGATATTGCAAGAGAACTTGAATCGCCTTTAACTTTAGGAAATATATCAGTATTACAAACATTGAGTGTCGAACTAGTATTGATGAAAGTTCAACTAATGTCGACATTATTAACATAAATAATTATCATTAATGAATCTACTTGCTTTTGCACTTCTTGAGGAAAGAATTCATGCAAATAGAATGTAATATTCAACGAATCTGCTCGAATATGATCTATAAACACATTCACATATGTTGGCCTAGCAAAATAAGGTAGGAGAATATTTTGAAGATCTTCTTGAATCATACCTTGATAACTGTGGCATTCTAAAGAAAATCCCAAAGTGAGATCTTAGCAAGGGTAAAATGAAGTTGATTGATAAGATCATACTCACTTTGTTGCTTGATCGAAGGTTTAGGTGCTTGAGGAAGGTATGGTTGAGAAGGTGGCAAAGAAGCAGGTTGATCAACTTTTTGTTTATTCATTCTAGTATTATTTAAGTGTGAGCTATTGTATTATAAGAAGAAGCTTTAAATTGTGCAAACTTTGTATAAAGATCTAAAGAATTACTATTAAATAGAATGTCATGAATGGAATGGACCCTCTTCAGAGAAGGACTAGCCAGATTCACATAGATGATAGGTCTCTTAGGAGGCCTTTCAAGGGCAGCGAAGACTACAATCACATTTATAGACTTCTCGTTTAGTGAGGAAGGATATTTGAAGGGTGAAGTTTGTAGAATTTATCTTCAAATAGGTGGAGATACCTCAAGGAAATCATTTAGGGCACATTCCAACACATCAAAGACTTGCTCTGAGAAGACATTATCAAATGCATTGAAATGTTGAATAAAAATATCCTTCATGGGATATTTTCACATCGAGTTCACCAAAATGTAGAGGAAATTTTTTTCTATGCTCAAAATGATAGGATCTTGAGGAGAAAATTTATGTCTCAACTACCTTAGTTGACATGGATCAAGTGAAATGAAAATAAAAATAAAAATAATGTAAACAAAATCTAAGCTAAGTTTGATAACAAATATAACATAATGATAAAAATATTTAGATAACGAGAAAAATAAATACGTAATATATAGAGTGTGATACTAGATGGGTAAAGTAGGTTGGCATTGGAAACCAATGCACCATGAGGATGTTTGCACACCTACATTGTCATTTGTATGGATCGAATCGAGAAGCTTGTAGAATGAGTTCTATTATTGCTCCAACCTATTCCACACCTACACACATGGAGATAGGGAAAAAATGTTGGGGATGTATAGGGTTTTACCTTAGTCAAACCCCAGCTTTGGTGTTTCCACCTCCACAGACAATAGATAAGATTGGAAAGCATAAAAATAAAGTAGACGTGTGGTAGAAACAAACCCTGCTATGAAGGAGAACCCTTGTCATGATATAAAAGATATTAGATGAGATCAAATTAAATAAATTATAAGATGAGATCGATAAGACACAAGAAAGAGAGAATCTATAGTAGTTGTAGCTTTTCTCTTGAGATGATAGACATGACAAGATCATGCGCAAGAGGAGTCCTTATTGCTATGAGAATATTTTGGAAGATTTTTGGTAGAAGTGAGATGTAGAGAGCTCCAAGTCAAAAATATTTGTAAGAAGTTGTGAAAATGAGAGAAGAGAGAGTATTGTTCATAGACTGGGTGGGAATAGCCATTACCATTGCGTTTAGGCATTGGGACACACGTCACAAATGGTATGTATGGAATATTTCTCGAACGTTTGAATTTTAGCTTTTTGTAGGACATTTATGCGTCATGCAGACTTCTATGCGCAATGCTATAGTCTGACCAATTTTCTCTAAAATTCAAACCACAAGCTATGAATTCTTTTCCCTTACCAGATCCATAAAGTCAAAATCATGAAATATTGATTATGGATTTTGTCATAAATACAATGGGTGCCATGTGCGTAAGTGTGAAATTAACCTAGGGTGCAATTTTTGTCACTACACCTTTAATGACTGCTTTCTTTTTTAAGTTGTGTAGCTACAAACCTAGATTCAATGTAGTTCAATGTATTGGTCCAAACTTTGTAAGACAACAAATACCTTTAAGAACTAACAACTAATACCTCTATTTTTTATAATCCATAGTGTTGAGACTCAACCTTGGTGTAATCTTGGCAATGAAATAGAAAAAAATGTATGTCACTTGTTCACTTAGCTACACTCAAGAACAACATTATATTCTAGGAAATGTCTTGGATTGTCATAGAAAAGAGTATATTTTGAGCAACATTCCTTGCTTTCATAGTTATGGTTTAGAGTACTTGCCCAACATTTATTTTTTTCTTACATACCAATTGTGCCTTCTAAATGGATTGCCTTACATCTATGCATTATCCATAGTGTTGAGGAAATAATAAATTTTAAAAATTATTTTAAGAGTAGCACTAATCATGTTTTATTTTGGGCCCTAATAGAATCCTCATTAAATAATATAAAAAATAAAAATATTGGATATAATCCTATAAGGGTTTAAAAATAGAACATTGGTGGCCTTGAGTAAAAGGTTTACAATTTTTTGAGTAGATAATGAAAGAAAATACCTTGGGGTTGAACTATTGCAAAATTATATCAATACATACATTTTTATTATTAATGATAGTTATTATATTTTTTTGTTATCTGATCTACTACCATCCTCTATGCGTGTTTTGGTTATTAGTTAACATTGATTTTTTTTTTTAAAATGAGTTAATAAGAATGTTAAAATAAAAATGCAAATAAAATAATATATGATGAGGGCGCAAACCTGAGACACAGAAAATAACCCACAAACAAGAGAATAACTTTATTATTCAGAAAATGGAACTTCTTACATGCAGAGAATCTCAAATCCCCAAGTTCTACAACACATGCAAGCTACAAAAACTACAGAATAACCCTTTCGCAATATGCGAGCTTGTCCCCAAAAAGTTACCCAAAAATTAGAAAACCCACCCATAAATAGAGCTCCTCATTTGTTTGGAGCCAAAACAACATTCAATTTGAGTTTAGGCGGCTTGGCGCCGAAAATTTACAACATGAAGTTCAAATTTCAAAAGAGCATTTGCAATGGTATCTTCTAGAAAGTGTGCCAACTTCGTGGGGTCATAACTTTTGATCCAGGCCTCCAATTCGCGAACCGTTTGAACCATTGGAAAGGTCTCGAAGTCAAGAACGCGCTCAAAATTTGCTACGCCAATTTTGGCAAGTTTCGGGGCCATTCCGGAAGCTCTAAGTGCCTCAAATCCCACTCGGAAGATTTTTAGGTGCAAATATGGGAAACTAAAACTACAATATCTTTCAACCCAAGAACCGAAAATAGAAACCATAAATTGAGAATTTTATTATGACGAAAAGGGTATCCAAAAAAATGTAAAAACATCTAAAAACCGAGAAACTTGAAATTTAACTATTTTTGGGTGATGCAAGATTGCCCTTACACCACTGGATGCTCCTGCATCAATATAGGATACAATAATAACCTATTTTTAAATAAAGCAAATGTTTTGTGTAGATATATTGTTGCAAGTAAAAAAACTTGTACAAAAATATCACCACATGGTGATGATGACTTAATAAACCAAGATTGAAATATGTATAATTATAGGAATTGAAATTTTGTCCTTATTTTTGATATTGATTACCTATTTTTTCTCTTTTTATTTTGATACCATTTAAAGATAATATTATATTATTATGACACCATTTATAATAACACCCTATTTGTACTAGTATTCTAAATAGTCTTTTTTTATAAAATAACTTATATCTTTTTTTTTTTTTGGTAACTTAGAGATATCTCCAAACCATGCGTTCATGTTTTGTGTAGGCCTTGTAACTCATCCCAGTGAACTCAACCACCCTTGCATTGGTCTTAATTTTATGCCAAGTTACTTTTATTTTGATCCCACAATACTAGATTACAATTCTGTTGAGGAAGGAAAATTATAAAAACACTCCCATGAGTTTTTTTTTGGTTTTTAGGGGTTTGCACAAACTAGGGGTTCATATGGACCCTCAACGGGTTCGCTCGAACCCGTTCGAGTGAACCCTATTAAATGTTGGGACCCACCTTTTGGTACACTTTTTAAATGGAAAACAAAGGGAAATTTTTAAAAGGGGATTTTGCTCAAACCCCCTTCGAGCGAACCAACTTTCGCTTGAAAGGTCAAGGGGGCTCGCTTGGAGGGTTTGAGTGAAGCTCCCCTTTTCCCCCTTCTCCCCCTCTTCTACCAAATCTCTACAAAAATTCCATTCAAAGCTCAGGTAGAGGATGAAAATGGAGGAGACTTCACAGACCCAATTGGATGATGCTAGTCCTTAGAATGAGCTATCATTGAATATAATTTTAATATGTTTTGGTTTTATTACATGTATTTGTTTTCTTAGTTTGATTAAACATAGGTTTTTCACTGAAAATCAAGCTCTTTGTTTTGTACATGTGGAAAAATGACAGATTATCTTTTTTTAAAAATATCGTGCACTCAATATTGATGTCCCTGATCCAATAAAAAAATTGAATTTCGATACATATAAAATAAGTTATGCTTTAGCTAGTGAATCATGTCTAAATTGTAATTGGTTTGACTTTGAAACTTAATTAAGAAAAAAATATTCAACAAAATGATATGAAACCAATTCCATGCACTAGATATCATAGTTACGAATCTAAATTTAAAAAAAAAAGAATTTTATCCTTCATAGAAAAAAGTTGTGTTAGTCAGTGATGTCACTCTTTAAAAATGGTGTTTAATGTTAAAAACTAGTTTTTGAAGGAGATGGAAAAATAAGTGAAATATGATTCCAAAATTTTTGAAAAAAATATACCTAGAATCCATAGACAAAATGACACAAATCACTAGTTTGCATCATCTTCAAATTCCTCACGGTTTAGCTGCTATATGTGCCCAAAAGTGAAGATTTAGTTAAAAATATTTAGTTCAATGTCTAGTTTGGCCAAAAATTGTAAACCAGTATTGTGGGATCACTCGACCCGCCCTCACCCCCAGGAAGAGGAGGTGAGTTGAGGCGAGACTAGTCCTCTGGGGGTCGCTTACTATCCTGAACAACAAAACAACCTTCAAACCGAGGTCGATATAATCAATCTTGAGACCTATATGGGAAGAAACAAAAGCCCTTAACCAACTATGCCACCCCTTTGGGCTAACTTATATCTATTTATGTGACCACACATATTATTTACCATGTGGATGCATGGAAATACACAAAAAATAGAATATTGCATGTATTCTTGAGGCTACTATGAGAATAGACCCCATAACTAAAGAGAGAATAGATTTGTAAAAAAATTAGGATAGTGTAACTATCCCTTCCCTTCAAAATAAATGTGAACTCCCTTATAATATAAGAGATATAAGCTTGTTCATACACCTTTATCTTCCAATGAATATGATTTTCTAAAAAAATAATTTATTTTCTATATATTCAAATATTGCATTGATACATGTCTATGTTATTCTTCTAAATAATAATAACTGTCTAGTTTTATATAAATAGGGTTGCATGCAACATTGATATATGCAATGGGTTGGTATGATAGTATACTCATGTTATTAATGAAGGTAACACTTTATGTGTTAGAATTAATCAAATTATTGATATTTTGTATGAATATGATGTAGGTATTTCTAGAGGTCATAAATTTTGACTTGAGAGTCTGTTTGACTTGAGATTTCACATAGAGGAGTATCTCAAAAAGTTGAATCCAACCACCAATGGGTGATCCTACAATAGTGGTTTACAATTTTTGGCCAAATTGGACACTAAAATTATTATTTTTAACTAAATCTTCACATTCGGGCACCTATAGCGGCTAAACCGTGAGGAATTTGAAGATGATGCAAACTAGAGTCGTCACATTTTGTCTATAGATTCTAAAAATATTTTTTTCAAAATTTTTGGAATCAGATTGCACTTCTTTTTCCATCTCCCACAAAAACTAGTTTTTTTCAGAAAACAACATTTTTAAAAAGTAATGCACACCGTATAACGCATACATTTTTTTCCATGAAGGATAAAATTCTAATTCTTTCGAATTTAGATTTGTAACTCTGATATCTAGTGCTTCCACTTGGTTAGATAGTTTTTATTGAATATTTTTTCTTGAATCAAATTTCAAAGTCAAACCAATTACAATTCAGAGATAGTGACCATATAACGTGTAACTTTTTTTGTATTTATCAAAATTCAATTTTTTTTTTTTGAATCAAGGACTTCAATATTTGGTGCACTCATATTTTTCAATTTTTTTTTGATAATTTGTTATTTTTTCACATGTATAGAACAAAGACCTTCATTTTTGATAAAAACCTATGTTTAATAAAACTAAAAAAAAAAACATAATAAAACCAAAACATATTAAAATTGTATTCGTTGGATAACTCGTTCCAAGGAATACCTGATTCCAGTTAGGTTTTTGAAGACTCCTCCATTTTCATCCTCAACCTGAGCTTTGAAGAGTAAAAATTTAGGTTTTTTTTTGTGTTTTAGGGGGAGGATGAGGAATTAGGGGGGTTCATATGAACCACTAGGGGTTCAAGCGAACCTAGGGGTTCGTTCGAACCAGGGTTCATTCGAACCCCCTTCAATATGAATTTTTATTTTATTTTTTGGGGCAGGAAATGTGGGCCTAGTAATTAATGGGTTTGCTTGAACCCTAGTTCAGTCGAACCCCTTTTGGGTTTGGTTGAACTTGTAGGTTCATTCGAACCCCTAAAACCGTTTTTTTTGCCATGGGGTAATTTTTTCTTAGTTTTCCTTCCTCCATCAAATTGTAAACCACTGTTGTGGCTTCACCCCAACCCCAATTGAACTTATTTTGTTGGTGCACACCTTGACACTTATTTGGGGTGTTTTCAATCGAAATGACATTTTCATGTTTTTCTAACAATTTTCAAATTTGGGATCTTTTATTTTATCAAGTTTTTTCATGTAATTAGAATTTTGTAGTTCACAAGTAGTCTTGCTTTAGTTAGACTAAAATAATTTGCAAGTTCCATAGCTAAACAAGTAAGCATGTAATAGTACTAAAAATAGATTTTAGGAGGGATTTTTAGTAGTTAAGAATTTTTTAGTTGGAGAAGACAAGAATGGAATGAGAAATGAAGCGGACTTAATTGAAGTATTTTGAGTAATAATATTTATGTTTGAATAATATTCATTAATGAAAATATATATTACGAATGTGGTTGCATCAAAATTATTCCTACATAATGAACCTATTTTAATACTGTCAGAAAAAAAAAAAGATAGAAAAACATAGATAAAAAAATATATTAAATGATATTTTTTGCATTGTAATAAATCACTATGTCAATTTGGTGCATGCACATTAATGCCATGCACCATGTTCACAAGTAATGTTTGAACCTTTCTTTTTAAATAGGTTTAGGGAGATTCTTATATTCCTTAGATGAGAAACATGTAAGAAATAATATGATGATATTAGGTGGAAATACAAATGCACCTATGGTCTAGTTGTGTGCGAAATGAAATTGAATATATTCAATAATAGAAACACATAGTCAGTGGCATACGATAATCATAATAAATTAGAAATCTGTGAAGCTAGAATTCATTGAATAGATTGATGTAAAAATTTTAAGCTCAAGTGATAAGAGGTATTGCAAGTATGAAATTTTATGAGTCATTTTTAATCCATTGAGATATGTTTCACTAGAGTGTTGTGTGTGTGAAGGGATGACCGAGCTGCAAAACTAATACAAGAGGTACTACAACTATAAGATTATAAAATAGGTGTCATAGAGAGTGGTATGATTGTCCATATGAATTCCTTTTATTTCATATATATTCTATGCAATGTTATGTAGGTGAAGTAATAACCCAAACCACATAACTAGTATATTTCATGGAAGTACCACATGGAACATCACATGGTAAATAGATAGGGACAACGTTTGTTCCCATTAAGGGAATAGTAATTAACATAATTAACCAAGCATACACATTGTGAAGCTAGAAGCTTTATAATTTTTTCATCAGCCTATTTTAATTTTGGTGGTTATAATTATATTTTCATTAATGAAAATAGGAAAAAGAATACCACTTTTGTAGCTCAATCATTCAACATTGGGTGAATACTCCCATTCTATCAACTCATGCTTATTCCCAACTTGTGTAAAAATGTGAGCTTCAAAATTGGGTATGGACATGCACCAAAGAATGTAGAAGTCTATATTGTGTAGTTTTATGTGGGAAATTTGTGTTTATATCTATATGTACTAGTCTTCTAGCTATCTAATGCTTTTTTATGTCAATTTCAAGGTTTCTAAAATATGATTATTTTTTAATTGTTAAATATTTATATTTAGTACAATAGTTTTTAGAAGTGTTAATTTGGGTATCTTTATAGTGTATATATTTTAAATTGTTAAATATTTATATTTTTAATAGTAGATTTTTAAGGGTTTAAAACTTTAGTGTGTGTTATTTATGTGAAATATGATTAAATTTTTTAAATTTTGGATATCATAGTCTTAGACCCTATTTTGTCAAAATTGACTAGATGCTACCTTTAAAACATATGTTTATATTAGTATAGAAGAGAAAAAGCATTAGTAAAAAAAGCATGAAAATAATGAAAAAATAAACACTTTCCTTGACTAACATGGTAATTAGAGATGAATAACAATTTTATAAAAAGGAGAGGGAATTATTTTTAGTTTCTCAACAAATCACCCTCAAATTTAATTGAAAATGTAAATATTTAAATCTTTTAGCATAAACTAAGAAAATAATTAATTTAAAATTAATAGAGTTAAGCTTATCAAATTAAACTATCTAAAAAATAAAAAATATATTGCAATCTTATGACATATACTTTTGGATCAACTCCTATTATTATAGGCATTGTCTCCAAATAAAAATTTGGCTCAATTTCCTAGGGGATCTTGAACTTAAAGGGGTCATCTAATGGTAGGTGTTCTTATTGTATACACCTAAAAATGGTCATCACCTTTAATTAATTAAATACTAGCTATTTGATTAATATTCCAACTACGTATAAATAATGTAGACACCAAAATCTGGTCAAAGCCTACAACTTCAATATTTCTTCATAATTCATATTTCCATGGTCATGATTAAATGATGTCAATTATTTAATTATTTTTTAAAGTCTTCATTCTTTATTAATTAAATAAAAAAAATATTTAATTAATTCACTTTAACTTTAATTCTTCTATTAATTAAATAATCTTAATTATTTAATTGATTCACATTTTCTTTATTCTATCTGATTAATTAAATAAACTTTTTTATTTAATTATGTTACTAATTAACCTTATCCTTCTTGTCAAATTAAATAAATTCTTATTTAATTTACCTTTATCATATTTCAACTATAATTAAATAAATTCTTTATTTATTTAATTTTTCATTTAATCCCTTCATCACTTAATTAAATAAATCTTATTTATTTAATTATTCTTCAAATATTAAATCTAGAATTAAATGAATTATTTAATTCATAAATTCTATTTTAACGCATTCCTCTATATTTAGATAATTGTGTGATGCAGGAGCATCCAGTGGTGTAAGGGCAATCTTGCATCACCTAAAAATAGTTAAATTTCAATTTTCTCAGTTTTAGATGTTCTTACATTTTTAGATACCCTTTTCATCATAATGAAATTCCTAATTTACGGTTTTTATTTTCTATTCTTGGGTTGAAAGATATTGTAGTTTTAGTTTCCCAGATTTGTACCTAAAAATCTTTTGAGTTAGATTTGAGGCACTTAGAGTTCCCAGATTGGCCCCGAAACTTGCTAAAATTAGTGTGGCAAATTTTGAGCACATTATTGACTTCAAGACCTTTCCAACGGTTCAAACGGTTCATGAATCGAAGTCCCGGATCAAAAGTTATGGCCCCGGGAAGTTGGCGCACTTTCTAGAAGATACAATTGCAAATGTTCTTTTGAAATTTGAACTTCAAGTTGTAATTTTGGCGCCAAACTGCCTAAACTCAAATTTGAATGTTGTTTTGGCTCCAAACCACCTAAACTCAAATTTGAATGTTGTTTTGGCTCCAAACTAAAGAGGAGCTCTATTTATGGGCGGGTTTCTAATTTTTGGGTAACTTTTTGGGGACAAGCTCGCATATTGCAAAATGGTGATTTTGTAGCTTTCTGTAATTTGCATGTGTTGTAGAACTTGGGGATTTGAGATCCTCTACATATAAGAAGCTCCATTTTCTGAATGATAAAATTATTCTCTTGTTTGTGGGTTATTTTCTAAGTCTTGGGCTGCGCCCTCATCAAGTGGTATCAGAGCGAGGCTTTCTTGAGCATGTGGACAGATCGCCGATCGTGAGGCAGTTCACACCAAGACCGTGGTTGTGGGTCAAGGTCAAGAAAGATTCCTCCAAGAGTGATGCCTAGTAGGCGTGGTGGTGCCAGAGGTGGCATAAATGCTAGTGGAAGAGATCCATTTGCAGCTAAGGGTTTCAGAGCCCTCCAGAGACAAATTGATGCATTGCAGGAACAAATGAGAAGAGGGTTAGACTCGAGAAGGAGAGGAGAAAGTGAGGATGAATAAGAGGAAGAAGGTTGAATGTAGAAGAGGAAAGTAATTAGTCAGACAAATGTGGCTAATAAGGGCCATTTTGAAGATTGAGAAAAGACACAAGCGAGAAAGTCCCGGTTATTCAGAGAGGTTTGAACTGAAGAATTGATGTTGGATGAGCAGTTAGAAGAATATTTTTGAGTATGAAATAGAAGGACCAGTCCGGGTTGATTTTGTGAAAATGAAGCTAAAGGGCCATGCAGGTATTTAGTGTAAGGAGTCCGGTTGGAAAGAAATCAAAGAGGAAAAGGAAATATCACCAGATGGGATCGCATGGTAGAGAAACTGAAGAAGCAGTTCATACCAGTGGACTACGAGTTAGATCTGTTGAAGAAATTACAAGGGTTGAAGCAAGGAAGCAGATCTGTGAAAGCATATACTAAATATTTTCACAAGATAATCATTAGAGCGAACCCACCTGTGAGGAGGCCAATAGGAAGGCAACGATATCTTAATGGAGTTCACAGGCAGAGCATTTAGGAGGAGTTAAGCTTTAGTGGAATGACCACCGTTGAAAGATGTGTATCGGTTGCTCTACGAAGGTGGGAAGAAAAATTTGAACAAAGATTTGATGGCAAGCAAATAGGATAAGGGGAGATTCAAAGTGGAAGAGGCGTTAAGGAAGACCGAGAATAGAAATGATGATGAAAAGAAAAGTGAAGATGTGGGTACCAGTCGAAGCTAAAGGAATGACAACTTCTACCACCCTCGTGATTAAAATAGTGGTGATCAAAGAGGTAGAGGATGAGGGAGATATGGACAAGGATCTGGAAGAGGTGGTTTGAAAGGAATGTGTTTCCAGTGTGGTGAAAAGGAACATCAAGCCTATGAATGTCCACAACACCAAGGAAAGGAGTAGACAAAGGCGAGAAGGTGGTGGAAGGGTTGTGCATCTGCGGAGATGAGGCCGTCTGAACGCCGGATGATCTTGAAGGGAAGAAGCCTAGTGATTAGGAGAGCCACGGTGATTGAGGAAAATGAACCAAAGCGGAGGAAAGAATCTGTTTTGCACAAGGTGTATAAGTGTGAAGGAAAATGTTGTGATGTCGTGTGTGATGGGAGCACCAATAATCGGTGTCGAGAAGAGATGGTCTAAAGTTGAAGTTGAAGAGGGATAGGCTTTTCGGCGTGCGTATTGGATTGCTTGGTTATGAAGAAAGACCACAAGTTTTGGTCAATGGCGGAGTGCCTAGTAAAGTTCAAAATTAGGGCTACCATGATGAGGTGCTACGTGATATCATTCCATGGATGCATGTCACATGTTGTTGAAGCGTGGCAATTAGATGAGCGGAAAAGCTATACATGGTGGCCATCTGAAACGCGATTCCTTCTGAGATGGGGTTCATCACAAGTTGAAACCCGAAGGAGACCAAAGAAAAGGTATGCAGTAGTGCTAGAATTTGTTATGTAGATGGAAGAAAATTTTTAGAAGGTATGAAGCATGAGCGTGTGTGTTATACATTGATTCCTAGAGTGAGTAAGGAGGATAGTGAGAAGGTTCCAGAAGAAGTTTCTGGGATGTTGGATGACTTTCAGGATATTTTTTCTAATAATGTACCTGAGGGTTTACCACCAATAAGGAAGATCAGTCATTAGATTGACTTGATTCTTGGAGCCAGTTTGCCAAATAAGGCAGCTCAAAGAATGACTCTAGTAGAAAATGAGGAGTTGAGCAGACAAGTTCAAGAGTTGTTAAGAAAGGGTTTGATATGGGAGAGTTTGAGTGCATGTGTAGTACGTAGTACTAGCACCAAGAAGGATGGGAGTGGAGGATGTTATGCAATTCAGAGCCATAAACAAGATAACAATCAAGTACAAATTTCCCTGCCAGGATGGATGACTTGATGAATTTTGTTTGAGTGGGCGATTACTTCAAAAAGATTGATCTGAAGAGTGGATATCACTAGATCTAGATTCGAGAGGGAGATGAATGGAAGATTGCCTTCAAGACCAAAGAGGGCATGTACGAGTGGTTAGTCATGCCTTTTGGGCTAACCAATGCACTGAGCACATTCATGTGGCTCATGAATGAGGTACTAAAAGAATTTCTCGGAAGTTTTGTTATTGTGTATTTAGATGATATTTTGATATTTAGTAAGACATTGGATGAGCATCTGATGCATATTCAGAGAGCCTTTGAGAATTTAAGAGAAGAGAAACTCGCTTGATTAATGAAAGTGCAGTTTTGAAGAGGGAGTTAGTGTACTTGGGGTTTGTTGTCTAGCGGTCTCAAGATGGACCCAGAGAAGGTGAAGGCTATTCTGGAATGGCCTACCCTAAGAATTGCTACCGAGGTGAGATCTTTCCATGGTTTGGCTAGTTTTTATAGAAAGTTCATTAGAAACTTCAGTAGTATTTGTGGACCCATGACTGAAACAATGAGAGAGAATAGAGAAGAATTCAAGTGGAGCATTGGAGTGGCAAAGAGTTTTGAATTGTTGAAGTAGAAGGTAACAGAGCAACCTATTCTAGCCCTCCTAGATTTCAACAAGGTGTTTTAGGTGGATTGTGATGCCAGTGGTTGTGCCATTGGAGCAGTGTTGAGCCAAGAAGGTAATCCCATTGCCTATTTCAGTGAAAAGTTAAATGATGCCAAGAGAAAGTATTCTGTATATGACTAGGAATTTTATGCAATAGTTCAAGCATTAAAGAAATGGAGACATTATTTGTTGCCGAAGGAATTTGTTCTATATACTGATCATCAAGCCTTGCAGTACCTAAATAGTTACGGAAAATTAAATCAGAGGCATATGAAATGGGTAGAGTTTTTGCAGAGTTATACCTTTGTTTTGAAACATAGGAATGAGAAGTCAAATAGGGTTGCAGGTGCCTTAAGTAGGAGGCATACATTGATGACAAAGATGCAGATTGAAGTGGTTGGGTTCAATGAACTTAAGACACTGTATGCAGAAGATCTTGATTTCGCAGAGGCTTGGAAAGCTTGCAAGGAACCTATTACAATGGACATGAAAAGGTGGGTGGATTTCATAATCCAGGATGGCATGTTTTTTAAGGGAAGCCAATTGTGTATCCTGAAGAGTTCCATGAGGGAGAACCTGATAAAGGAGAAGCATAGTGGAGGAATGGCAGGACATTTTGGTCAAGATAAGACCATTGCCATTATCAGTGAGCATTATTATTGACCTCAGTTGTCACAGGATGTGAAGAAGTTTATACAAAGTTGCAGGGTATGTCAGATGGCTAAAGGAGTGAGCCAGAACACAAGCTTATATCAGCCCTTACCTGTACCAGAGAGGCCATGGGAGGATATAAGTATGGAATCTGTTCTTGATTTTCCAAGGACACAACAAGGGAATGATTCAGTCTTTGTGGTGGTTGATAGGTTTTCGAAGATGGCACATTTCATTCCATGTCAGAAGACCCATGATGCAGTCCACATTGCTGACTTGTTTTTCAAAGAGGTGGCGAGGCTACATGGTCTGCCAAAGAGTATTGTTTCAGATCATGACACCAAATTTGTGGGGTACTTTTGGAGGACCTTGCGGAAGAAGCTAAAGAAAGAGTTGAAGTTTAGTTCTACACACCATCCACAAACAGATGGGAAAATAGAGGTTGTTAATAGGAGTCTGGGTAACCTATTGAGATGTTTGGTAAGAGATAAACCCAAGGGATAGGACTTGATCTTACCCTAGACAAAATTTTCTTACAACAATTCTGTCAACAGAAGCACTAGTAGATCACCATTCCAGATTGTGTATGGAGGTAGCCCTAGAACAGCTCCAAAATTGAGGAAGATGGACCAAGAGAAGAAAATAAGTGTTGAAGCTGAAGATTTTGCAGAACACATCAAGGATATACATGAGAAGGTAAAAGAACATATTAACAAGATGAATATGTAGTATAAGGCTAAGGCAGATCAGAAGAGGAGGTATAAGGAGTTTCAGATTGGTGATGAAGTGATGGCCCACTTGAGGAAAGAAAGGTTTCTAGTGGGAATATATAATAAATTGAAGATGAAGAAGTTCGGTCCCTGTAAAATTTTGAAGAGGCATGATTTGGGGAATGCATATGAGGTAGAGTTGCCAGATGGATTCAACATTTCCCCTATGTTCAAAATTTTAGATTTGACAGAGTATCATGAAGGTGGCACAAAGGAAGTACCAACAATGGAACAGTATGAGATTCTGACACCTACTTTAGAAAATGAGGAGATTGGCAAAATCCTAGATAGTCGTATGGGAAGGAGTACTAGGAACAGGCAGTATGAAGAATATCTAGTGAAATGGAAAGTAAGGCCTGTTGAAGATTCATCCTAGTTTCCTAAGGTAGAGGTTGATTATTTGGGTTTTTCCTCCGCCATCCGAGACGTGACGGGGTCTCTTCTCAAATTAGCTTGGGTGTTTGATGCAGGAGCATCCAGTGGTGTAAGGGCAATCTTGCATCACCCAAAAATAGTTAAATTTCAATTTTCTCAGTTTTAGATATTTTTACATTTTTGGATACCCTTTTCGTCATAATGAAATTCCCAATTTACGGTTTTTATTTTCTATTCTTGGGTTGAAAGATATTGCAATTTTAGTTTCCCAGATTTGCACCTAAAAATTTTCTGAGTTAGATTTGAGGCACTTAGATTTCCCAGATCAGCCTCAAAACTTGCCAAAATTGGCATAGCAGATTTCAAGCGCATTATTGACTTCAAGACCTTTCCAATAGTTCAAACGGTTTACAAATCGGAGTCCTAGATCAAAAGTTACGGGCTTGAGAAGTTGGTGCACTTTCTAGAAGATACAATTGCAAATGTTTTTTTGAAATTTGAACTTCAAGTTGTAATTTTGGCGCCAAACCGCCTAAACTCAAATTTGAATTTTTTTTTGGTTCCAAACTAAAGAGGAACTCTATTTATGGGTGGGTTTCTAATTTTTGGGTAACTTTTTGGGGACAAGCTTGCATATTGCGAAAGGGTGATTCTGTAGCTTTCTGTAACTTGCATGTGTTGTAGAACTTGGGGATTTGAGATCCTCTGCATGTAAGAAGCTCCATTTTTTGAATAATAAAATTATTCACTTGTTTGTGGGTTATTTTCTAAGTCTCGGGTTGCGCCCTCATCATTGTGTAAGTTATCTAAGTATTCACTTTGTCTTGACTCGAGATCTATTTAAATTGGTCAGTTAACTCTTGATTTAATGTCTGAGTTGCTTTCATGAGTAATCTCATTGTCATATCATTCAGTCATCTAGTTTTAACTCATTTGCGTGTACATGCATATTAATTAAATATTCCTATTTAATTAATTAAATCTTGTGCGTGCGTTCGAACAAAGAGTTGCTTTAATCCATCTTTATCTTTGTCATGCAAAGATAATTCTTCTATTTTTGAATACCAAACTCAAAGATTAAATCATTTATTTAATCTTTATTTCTATTTCTAATTTTTATCACTCATGTCGCTACTAACAGTTGTCAAAATGCATGTCTAATCTTTCGATCTCAATCGTTCGTTGATCTTTCAATCCTAACCTGCCGTTCAAATGATCAATTTTCTATAAATTGATCTATCTTTCAACATTTCAATCTCTCCCAAAATATTATGAATTTTGGAAGCATATCTATTATTTGAATCTTCGATGTTTTGCTAAATCACTATCACAGGTTATACTTGCACAAGAGAAATATGAGGGAAATTATACTACAACGGTAAAATGGAGAAGGGCAATCGAGTTTATACATGGAATTATGTAGATATTGGGTGAGATTGTTCAGTTTATTTATGTTTTAGCTTTCCTTTGTTCTTTGTTGTTTAGCTTAGACTGTATTAGAGATTTGATTGCATTGTTGTGTGCTATTTAACCTATCTTCTACATTTTCTAGGTGTTACATTTGGTGAACTCGACATGAAGACACCATCTTCGCGTATCCGTAGAATTTTATTCATTTTTTGTAGGTTTTTGTACAGAAAGATGCATATGTTTGATGAAACGACACAATTGATATTAAGAGACACAACTACTTGATGAAACAACACAACTAAAATACTACACTGCATCTGATATCGGAAATGACACAATTGACTTACTTGATCGCATCTGGTATCAAAAAAGACGCATTTGAAAAAATATTTACACATCTATTATTTTCAGAGTTGCAACTGATTAGTAAAATCCCATGACACATCTGACAGAGAAAATGACACATCTGATTGGTAAATTTTTAGGTTTATATTTTCAATTTACAACCTTCTTTTGTTTTCAGCGTGTGTCTTGAGGAGTTAACGAAGTTTTTGCAGATCGATAGTCAAAGACCAATATCAAAAATACTAATGAATCTTTCTACAGAATGCATGTCGAAGATCATAGTTAAATTTTTGAAACATATTTTTTGGTAGTGTAGAAAATCTTTCATTTGGATTAAAATTAACAAGTGTCTACTATGTTTGGTGTGAAAGCACAATTTTGTTGTTACCCTCACGATTTGGTATATTGAAGTATCCTCTCCCCTTGCGCATTCGTGTAATCCTGGGTGTACAAGAAACAATTACTGACTCTAGAAATTGGGCTTGTCTTGGCGGGAAAAAGTACTCACCTCAGGACAACTTAGACCAGTTGCACCCTGAACTTGAGAGAATTCCAGCTGGTATATAAAAGTGGATTCTTGGGGAAAGCCCAACAAATCACGTGTATGGTTCTGACAAGATGGATTCAAAAGGGGAATCTCGTCGCATGGATCATGCCCTACGAACATAATGCTTGAATTAAACACCTTTGTTTGTAGTGTCCAAAATCCTTCTATTTACTGGTGCAGCAGGGCAGACCTGTGAAGCTATCTCATATTCTTACGGTTCATGTGTAGAGATGAAAGTATGCCATGGGATGTTCATGGGTACTATAGCTTGGCTGCCCCGAATGACATTAATGAGTAGTGGAGGGGATCCAGAGGGGTCAAGCTACTAATCATTCACCTTGAATAAGTGTAGTTGGGGAAACCCAAGTGAGAACTTAGTAAATACTGTCTTACACAGCCTAAGATGTGCTTGTTTTTTGTCAAATTAAATGTTCTTTGAGTCCAAAATCAAACTAAAAAAACTGTCTTATTATTTTCTTTATTTGTCTGAACTTGATCACAAAACAACGTTAGTTTTATATCTCCATTCACTGAAAACACGCAACTATCAACATAGTTGCAACTGTTCACCAGAGAGTCACAATTGTTTTGTCAAGTCGCATCTATTTAGCCTAGATTCGCATATTCCAGATTAGCTCATATTTGCTCTGTCGAAAAGGTGAGCCGCAACTGCAGTCTAGAATGACGCATTTTCCACTGTCACAAAACTTTACCAGTGCATAGGATTTAGAAAACTACATTTGATACAGTATAAGTCACAATTTCCATCACAAGTCGCATCGGTTGGAAACTACACCACAACTGTCTGATACTAGATATTGAATTTTACCAAAAATGTGCAACTAATCACTAGAAAACTGCAACTGTGAAACATAACTGCATCTATTAAATTTTGTGACGCATCTACCTAAGTATTAGAAAACCAAAATTCACAGTCACAGTCCAGTCAACACAGTCATACCAGTCTTTGATCTGTCTTTTCATAGTAGTCCTTGGACAGAAACCTGAAATGATTTGCTCAATTTTGCATCCTTTAGGTATCATTTAGTCATTTAATATAGTCATCCCAATTCCAAGTTTTAGTTTCATCTTAGAATACATATTACCTTTAGATCAAACTTTTAGGATAGTCACTTTTACAAACTCTAGAAAAATCATAACGTCAACAAAATTTGTCATTGAACCTAGTCCTGTCATCATATCCTTTGTCCTACAGAGAGTCCTCCTAGCTCATCAGTCTAGTTAAGAAACTCAAGTTATCTTTGATCTTAGTCCTACATTGGTTCCTTGACATAACTAAATTGACACCTTGGTTAGACTTTAGGTAGTTGGTAGCTTTTTCTTAGGTTTACAAAATTTATTACCTTAGAAGCTTGCTTAAACTTTGCATCTTTAGATATTGTCATCCTAGACTAGCGTCATCTTAGAAATTTCTTATTTTGCATTCAGAAAATCCAAAAAACATAGACTAGAGTCATACTATCCATAGACATAGTTTTGCATTCCTCGCATATTGAGCTTATCTTACATGGTTGAAACTAGGTCTAAGAGAAAAGAGAGACAAAAGATGTCGAACCCAAACAAATTCATCAATCCATTCTCGACAAGACCTCACAAGACTTTATTAGAAAAATTCACCACTACAGACACTCAAGGACACATTAGAACAAAAGACATAGAGGTTGTTGCACAAGACCCTGATTTTGCCTCTTTTGTAGATGAGTACCTAGCAAACGATTGTCAACGATACTTAGCCAAATTACTAGCTAAAGGTTCTACCTTACCCACAAGATTCAATATTAGCACCTTACAAACTCAACCTATGCAAGGGACAAACACAATGACTGCTAGTACTTCTATACCTCAGGTAAATACCATACCATCTGGCATACCTACACAAAGTACGATAGTCCATATGTCTCCATTCGGTACATCTGGCATGACATCGGGATTTAATTTCACGATAGGGGAATCATCGTCCACTCCCTTTGGTCCTCTTGTTGGGAACAAAAGATCTAAAACATCAACTTCTACACCAAATGTTAGTGTCACCGGTACCATACCACAGTCAACAACCATACCTAGTGTTCATGTCGCTAGTACTATACCAAAAACTACACAGACAGGAGGAATTCCCTCATTCCAATATGGCAATTAGAATCCATTCTCCTAGATTGACAGTCAGAATCCATTCTCCTAGATTGGTAGTCAGAATCCATTCTCCCAGATTGGCAGTCAGAATCCATTCTCACAGATTGCAAGTCAAAACCCATTCACATAGATTCTGAATTGGAACACATTCACCAACATTTTGAATCGAAATCCATATCAAATACCAACATTCAATCAAAACCCATCATGAGACCTTGGATCCATATAATCCGCCCAACACATCATTAACCTAGGTTGATGTCTTACAAACACAAATGCATGCACTACAAACACAAATGGATAACATGGCAGTGTAAACTAAGAAAACCTTTTCAACAAAGGACATATGCCCATTTCCCTTTGATAAATCATTGTACATGACACCTTTCCCTCACGGGTATGTCATACCGAATCTTCCTAAGTACAATGGAAAACAAAATCCAATAGAACATATAAGGGAATTTTCTACCATGTGCATAGATGTCACTTATGACCCCACATATCTTATGAGACTATTTCCAAGAAGTCTTGTAGGAATTGCACTCGAGTGGTTTTCAGGTCTAGACTATGGCATCAAATCATGGGGTGAACTGGCTAAGAAGTTTGTTGAGAAATTCTCCTTCAACATAGACCACAAGATAAATATAGCAACCTTGTGTCACACAAAACAAGACGAAGGTGAAAATTTCATCACTTTCTTCCAGAGATGGAGGACTATAGCCAACCGGTGTCCTATCGAGATACTTGAAAAACAAAAAAATACTATGTTCTAGGAAAACCTTAATGCAAAACTAAGGAGTAACTTAAGGGTACATTGTTGCACATCCTTTTCAAAACTAGTGGAAAAAGGGGTTATAATAGAAAAGGATCTCATTGAAAAGGGAGAACTTAAGACACTGACATCTAACATAAATCCAATAGTGCAAAATACCCCCAATGACAGATGTAGACACCAAAATTTGGTCTAAGCTTGCGACTTCAATATTCTTCATAATTCATATTCTTCATGGTCATGATTAAATAATGTCAATTATTTAATTATTCTCTATAGTCTTCATTTCTTCTATTAATTAAATAATCTTAATTATTTAATTAATTCACACTTTTCTTTATTCTATTTGATTAATTAAATAAACGCTTTTTATTTAATTATGTTACTAATTAACCTTATCCTTCTTGTCAAATTAAATAAATTCTTATTTAATTTACTCTTTATCATACTTCAACTATAATTAAATAAATTCTTTATTTAATTATTCATTTAAATCCCTTCATCACTTAATTAAATAAATCTTATTTATTTAATTATTCTTCAAATATCAAATCTTGAATTAAATGAATTATTTAATTCATGAATTCTATTTTAATGCATTCCTCTATATTTAGACAATTGTGTGAGTTATCTAAGTATTCACTTTTACTCGACTCAAAGATCTATTTTAATCGCTCAGTTAACTCTTGATTTTAATGTCTGAGTGGCGTTCTTGAGTAATCTCTTCGTCAACTCATTCAATCATCCAATTCTAACTCATTTGCATGTACATGCAGATTAATTAAATATTCATATTTAAGTAATTAAACTTTGTGCGTGCATTTAAACAAGAGTTGCTTTAATCCATCTTTATCTTTGTCATGCAAAGATAATTCTTATGTTTTCAAATACCAAATTTGAAGATTAAATCATTTATTTAATCTTTAATTCTATTTCTAATTTATATCACTCATGTCATTACTAACTATTATTAGAATGCATGACTAATCAGTCAATCTCAACCGTCTGTTGATATTTCAATCCTGGCATGTCGTTCGAATAATCAATTTTTTATAAATTGATATGGTCTTCATCATTCCAATCTCTCTCAAAATCATGTATCTCTTTCGAAATCTTATGACTTTTTGGAGCACCTATCTTGAATCTTCGATGTTTTGCTAAATCACTATCTTAGGCTATACTTGCATGAACTCTTGAAAATCTGAGGGCAATTATACTACAACAACAAAATGGAGAAGGGCAATCGAGATGAATCATGGAAATACATACAAATTTGGCAAGATTGTTCCAGTTTTATTTATGTTTTTACTTTCCTTTGTTCTTTGTTGTTTAGCATTAGATTGCATTTATATTTTTATTGCATGCTTGCTTTTGATCTTTTCTTTTTGCTCTTTCTAGACGTTACATTGGTGAACCCGACGTTTTTGTCGAGAAATTTGTGTTTTTTTGTTTATTTTTGTTGTTTTGCAGGTTACAGCCAAGAATTCATATGAAATCCTGTCATCTTCTTTTGAGCACAAAAAAAAGGGCAAATAAAATCTTTTAAAACCATTATCTGGGTTTTGTAGGTCTCGTTCTTAGCTTTCTGGATCTTCAAACGGTTTAAAACTTTGTTAAGATTTGAAAAAGTTATGGCTATTTTAGTGATCACAATTTTTTAAGCTTTAACTATTAAAGCGTGAATTTTCTTTTGTTTATAACACTTTTGTCTTGTAGGATTTTGCAAAACATTTTCTGCATTTTGAAGGTCTATGTCTTAGCTTTCCATAGATATCTACGGTTTAAAATTTTGTTTAGTTTTGAGAAAGTTATCACTATTTTAGTTTGTTGTTTTCATTTAAGTTTTTTGCACTAATCTTCTGTTTTCAGCGTGTGTCTTTAGGAGTTAACGAGTTTTTGTAGGATGATTGGTGAAGACAATACTGAAAACTACTAATGAATCTTTTTGTAGAATACATGTTGAAGACCCTAGTTAAATTTTTGAAACAGATTGTTTGGTAGTGTAGCAAATCTTTCATTTGGATTAAAATTAACAAGTATTTACTATGTTTGGTGCAAAAGCACAACTGTGTATTACCCTCACGATTTGGTACATTGAAGTATTCTTTCCCTTTGCGCATTTGTGTGATCTTGGGTGTAAGAGAAATGGTTACCAACTCTAGAACTTGGGCCTGTTCTGGTGGGAAAAAGTACTCACCCCAAGACAACTCAGACCGATAGCACCCTGAACCCGAGGGACTTCCAACTGGTATACAAAAGTGGATTCTTGGGGAAAGCCCAAGAATCACGTGTATGGTTCGGATGAAATAGATCCGAAAGGGGACTCTCACTACATGGATCATTCCCTACAAACGGAATGCCCGTATTAAAAACCTTTTGTTTGAGAGACCAACCATTTTTAGCCGTTGCTTGGTATAGTGAAGGGTACAGTATCATGCCAAAGACACTCTATTGATCCCCTTGAGTAGAGATAGCAGTTCTTGGGAGGTCATTGCCCAAAGAATTCAAAATTGGTGTGCTCGAATGACGTTAATGAGTCATGGAGGGGAGCCAATGCCACCAAATTTCTAAGCTATTAGCTCTTGAGAAGGAAAGGGGTTTATCACCAATCTGGGGTATTTAGGTGGGCTATACCAAGTATACAAACCCGTGGCCTATTGGCCTATTAGGATGTGCTTGTCTGTTGTCAACTTAAACATTCTTTGAGTCCAAAATCAAACTAAAAACACTTTGTCTTATGATTGTCCTTGTTTTCCAGATTTAGATCACAGAAAACATAGTCAGTTTTAAATCTCAAAACACTGAAAATACATAGAGTCGCAACTGTTCACCAGAAGGTCGCAATTGATTTTTAGAGTCACATTTGTTTAAATTCCAGTTGCATCTATCATTTGTAGTTGCATCTATTTAAATTCAAGTCGCATCTATCATTTTTAGTCACATCTATTTAACTTCGAGTTGCATATGTCATTTTTAGTCGCATTTGTTTAGCATAGAGTCACATCTACCAGATCAACTCGCATTTTCTTTGTGAAAGACCGCATATGTTATATTTTGAGTCACAATTGTGAGAAACTTAATCACATCTACCTGACACACATACTAAACATTTATCGGAAACACACAATTGATCATCAGAAAACTGCAACTGTGAAACATAACCACATTTGATAGATCTTGCGACACATTTGCCTGATTATTAGAAAACTAGAATTCACAATCATTGTCCAGTCAACACTATCATACCAATATTTGATCTGTCTTGTTCTTAGACAAAAAATTGAAACAATTTGCTCAATTTTGTATCCTTTAGGTATCATTTAGTCATTACTATAATCGTCCTAATTCTGAGTTTTCATCTTAGACTACATATTACCTTTAGATCAAAATTTTAGGAAATTCACTTTTACAAACTTTAAAATAGGTCCACTTTCTACACTTTGGAAAAATCATAGCGTCAACGAAATTTGTCATTGAACCTAGTCCTGTCATTATATCCTTTGTCTTATAGAGAGTCCTCCTAGCTCATCAATCTAGTTAGGAAATTCAACTTATCTTTGATCCTAGTCCTACATTGGTTCTTTGACATAACTAAATTGACACCTTGGTTAGACTTTAGGTAGTTGGTAACCTCATCTTAGGTTTGAAAAATTGATTACCTTAGAAGTTTGCATATACCTTTGCATATTTAGATACTGTCATACTATACTAGTGTCATATTAGACATATTTTACTCGCACAAAAAATACCAAAAAAATAGTTGCATACATTCATCCCTTATAAAAAAAAAAAATCCAAAAACATAGCTTAGGTTGCATACCTTAGACTTAAGTCACTCTTTGCATTGTCATACCTTAGCCATACTCCACCTTTCGTCATAACCTCATCACCATGTCTGCAATTTACCTTGATATGATTGCTAGTCAAGTTAAATACCAGTTACTTCGTAATGGTCAGTGCCAATAAGCCATAGACTTCAAAAGACAATTTATCCAATCCAAATGCCAATCAACGTCAACCCATGGTCAACTACCCACATACCCTTCCTACCAACAATCCATAAGTCCTAGTCCACCTTCCATCTACTCTCATTATCACGATTCCCTTAGCATAATCCATGCCATTAATCCACGAAAAACATCTATTAGTCATACCTATCCTAACCTTGATAAGGGAAACCAACCTTCCACTAATCCCTTCCAAGTCTCTACATCTTATCCTTGTCCTTCATCCACTAATTCCTTCGAAGCCTCCATGTCCTATCCTAGTCCTTCATCCACTAATCCCTTCCATGCCACTCCATTTCAGTCTACATTTAGTCATGAAAATAAATCTATTCGTGGTCTCCAAAGTCACATCCCATCTACTAAACTTGAGGATACATGTCAAATGGAAAGTCCAAAGCATGACTTCATGGCTTCACCTTCATGTCAAGATAAAAGTAGTCTATCCCATGAACCTATCTTTAAGTCCATCCAAGAAGTCCTTCTAGATAATCATGGCATCCGAAATACACCTATCCTTGATCAAGATTCCATTGCCAACCACATAATTCAAGACAAACCCATCTTTGATCAAGACATTATTATTGAGCAAGAAGTCCAAAATGATCCACTCCTTGAACTTTATGCCATTCATGATCAAACACTTGAAGATGACCCTATCCAAGTATCAAACACATCCATTTCTCAAAATGAGACACTTGCCTCCTTTGGAAACATAGTGATATTCTTCTAGAACGAGAGTCTCCTACTCTAGACATATTTGCAAATGATCAAGCTATAGCTGAGTTCATTGGACTGTATGACAATGGCCATAAAGATGGTTTCAACATTGACTTGGAAGCACTAGTAGAATCCTCTAAATCTGATATGTCACAAAATCACACCAAAGATATCCAACATGTCAATGAAGCTAAGACATCCTATCAACTAGGATCATCCACTTTTATCAAATCAGGCTTTCTTGTAAAGGAGAAGATTCCAAGTAACAATTTCCACATACACAATGATGGGTTAGCATCTTACTTTCAAAACAAAAAATACCCCATCACAAACAAAATCTATCAGAGCATGCAATATCAAGGAAAAGGACTAGGCATACATGAGCAAGGAATTCTAGAACCAATACAGTTTTAAGAAAATCCTAGACATCAAGGTCTTGGTTATCTTTCAGTCAACAAATCTAATGATGTTAATGGTACCTCCTCGATATTGGGGGCAACTTTATTTGATAGAAACATCAAAATGGAGGCCATGAGTAGTTCTTACCATAAGGTTGTTTCCAACACTCCTTCCACCCATACCATAAATTGTCATTCCAACATGAATAAACCTTCCATTTGGAACCAACAAAAACAAAATTCTTACAAAGTCAAAGTTCAAAATCAAATATCAAAGGCCATTGAATCAATCAAAAATCCAAGTGGACAAATGAAGTTAAAATGGATCCCAAAGAAAAATGGATCAAACAAATAAAATAGTTCAAAAGTAAAAGTCAATCAAAATGTGGAGCCACAAGAAAAGAGGACTCCCACATATAATAAATGTCCACCTCCTTCAAAATGGTCATCATACAAGGCATATAAAAGTCATGGTTCTAAACATTATCCTAATATGAAACCCAGTCTCCATCATCCATCACCCCAAGTTTGGAAAATGAAAATTCCTACATCTAAATTGCCAAATGCGTCTACCATCATCCATCATAATCCTACATATCGCCTAAAGTCTAAAAATTCTGCCACAAATCTGTCACATCTTGGCAGCAACTCTTTATTGTAAGGACTCCCATGGCACTCTATTGTGATGTGCGTATTTTGATAAGGCCAACTTTAGTGTCAACAAGGATTACAATGACATCAATCAATTGTATGCAAGTGCTATGATCCTGACAAGGCAACTACTTCATCAAGGTTATTATTGAGATATCATGGCACTAGTCTCTACATCAGCACCATCAATGGATTTGGCACAATCAATGATTATCTAAAGCATCAAGGCCATCCAGAAAAAAAAGAAGGTCACTTTGATGAAAACCTGGAAAATAGGCATCTTGGTAACACCAAAAAATTTATATAATCTAGAAAATAGTAAAGACAAATAATTCGTCCAATAGTGAAAACCACTTCGGTGGCACTTTGGATAGGTACCATGGTGAAAACCTGGAAAATAGGCGCCATGTGTAGTTGACTCTGCTCCTTTGTCTACTATTATTCTAATCTAGCACATCCCTGTACATACTATCTCTCTCTGTACATAGTCCTTATCCTTGTACATAGTCCACATCCCTATACATACACTTTATCCTTGTATATACTACCTATCCCTGTAAATATCACAAATATTTCCCATCCATCGCTAGTACATACCATTCGTAATAAGTGGTAGTCTTTCCCATAACTTGGAACGATTGACATCGAGTGCATTTCATATTCACCATTTTATCCTATTCATAATCATTTGGTCTTATACTCAACTAGGGGAAAACACTCGACGTGTGTCATGTTGGTTATTACATTGGTTGTGTGGAAGATGTAAAACCATGGAAAATCCAAAAACATCACAAACTGTCCTGAGAAAATACAAAAACATCAGAAAACTTCAAAAAGACAAAAAAATAAAAACATACCAAAAATCCAAAAAATAGAGTCAAAGTCAATCGCACTTGTCAGTCTTTGTCGTTTGTCGAACTACATTGCCTCTGTGACTGGATGTAGGCAAGGCCATCTTCCAATGTGCCCCCGAGGCTTTAGGTCAATCCGTTTAGGTTTGTTTGTATAAAATCATGCTTCAATTCATATCTCTATATGGCAAGGTCATTGGTCGTGTCAAACTATGAGGTCTCTACGTGTATAACGTAGGAAAGGCCATCAATCGATGAGCCTTTGAGGCCACACTAGGTTAGTCCATTAGAGTTCGTCACATTCACTTTCACACATGTCTTCTATTTGTAGTAAGTCTTGTTAGTCAAAGTCAAGTCAAACTATGAGGTCTCTGCGTGTATAACGTAGGAAAGGCCATCAATCGATGAGCCCCCGAGGCCGCACTAGGTCAGTCCTTTAGGGTTTATCATCACACACAGTCAATTTTCAACATGTCATATCAATTCATGCATTAATTTGGTGAACAAGTCAGCAATGTCTCTAAGTCAAATCAAACAAATTGCCAACGAAACAATAAAAAAATCCACTAATGTCTGCTACAGGATGTGTCCTTCCTACAGACAGACATTGTCAAAACAATTAACCTTTGTCACATTCAGGATGAGTCCTTCCTGAATATTGATATCAACCCAACAATCTATGTCTTATACAAGATGAGTCCTTCCTGCATAATCAACATTGTCAAACAATCAAACATAGCCTTACACAGGTTATCACATCAACGACATTTGACTCAACGTCTTATACGATACATGTCTTTTTGAAACCAGGCTTTGTCATGCCTTATATATATAGTCATAACATCAAAACTAGACTCACAATCTTATCTGGTATGTGTATCTCCTGAAATCAGACTTTATCAATCAATCTTTTTATCAATCAAAACAAATCAAACAAACATATCAAGTTTTGGAAAATCTTTTACTGGCTTTTTGACTTTTTGACTTATTTATCTTATCTTTTCACTTGGATTTATGATTGGAATTATGTTACTAGCTTTCTCAAGGATGTCCCATGAAGCATTTAGAGAAGCAACGATGTATCACAATTCTATTTTCTTTGACTGTTGTCTGTCAATTGTCTTTTAAATTGGATTTTTGAGTCATGTTACTAGTTTCCTCAAGGATGTCCCATGAAGGATTTAGAGGAGCGATGACGTCTCATGACCCGTCTTTTACTTTGTTTGCTATCTGTGGTTTGTCTTGACAAAAATACTAGGGCAACTTGTGCCCTTAGTATGAGTTAACGACAATCCTTGTCTGCAACTATCTGTTGTTAGCAAGTGGATGACCTTGTACACCTTGATCTATGTCATATCATGGTGTTTGTCTCCATTTGTATTAGTCCCACCCAATGATGATAAAGTGAAATTCCTTTGGTGATACAAAGAAATATTGAAGATTGCTAATACTAACATCATGGTCTTTTATTATTCATCTTTCTTTTTGCACTAACATTTCTTCTTTTCTACATCTTCACCACCATTATCTATTTTCCTCTATCCTTTTTTTTCTTTCTTTCATCTTCTAGTTCTCTCATCGATTTCGAGAGCACACTCATGTTCTTTAAACCCGCCTGTCCTCCCAAGAGGGCATACCTTCACCTATTTTACACTAGGGCATATTTCTTATTGATTTTCTTTGACACAATGCCGAAATGACATTGTATCAAAGAGGGGAAAATGTAGACACCAAAATTTGGTCTAAGCCTATGACTTCAATATTCTTCATAATTCGTATTCTTCATGGTCATGATTAAATAATGTCAATTATTTAATTTTTCTCTATAGTCTTCATTTCTTCTATTAATTAAATAATCTTAATTATTTAATTAATTCACACTTTTCTTTATTCTATCTGATTAATTAAATAAACACTTTTTATTTAATTATGTTACTAATTAACCTTATCCTTCTTGTCAAATTAAATAAATTCTTATTTAATTTACTCTTTATCATACTTCAACTATAATTAAATAAATTCTTTATTTATTTAATTATTCATTTAAATCCCTTCATCACTTAATTAAATAAATCATTTTTATTTAATTATTCTTCAAATATCAAATCTTGAATTAAATGAATTATTTAATTCATGAATTCTATTTTAATGCATTCCTCTATATTTAGACAATTGTGTGAGTTATCTAAGTATTCACTTTTACTCAACTCAAAGATCTATTTTAATCACTCAGTTAACTCTTGATTTTAATGTTTGAGTGGCGTTCTCAAGTAATCTCTTCGTCAAATCATTCAATCATCCAGTTCTAACTTATTTGCATGTACATGCAGGTTACTTAAATATTCCTATTTAATTAATTAAACCTTGTGTGTGCATTCGAACAAGAGTTGCTTTAATCCATCTTTATCTTTTTCATGCAAAGATAATTCTTATGTTTTCGAATACCAAATTTGAAGATTAAATCATTTATTTAATCTTTAATTCTATTTCTAATTTATATCACTTGTCATTACTAACTGTTATCAGAATGCATAACTAATCAGTCAATCTCAACCATCCTTTGATCTTTCAATCCTAGCCTGTAGTTCGAATAATCAATTTTCTATAAATTGATCTAGTCTTCATCATTCCAATCTCTCTCGAAATCTTATGAATTTTTGGAGCACCTATCTTGAATTTTCAATGTTTTTCTAAATCACTATCTTAGGCTATACTTGCATGAACTCTTGAAAATTTGAGGGCAATTATACTACAACAACAAAATGGAGAAGGGCAATCGATATGAATCATGGAAATACGTACAAATTTGGTGAGATTGTTCAAGTTTTATTTACGTTTTTACTTTCCTTTGTCCTTTATTGCTTAGCATTAGATTGCATTTAGATTTGTATTGCATGCTTGCTTTTGATCTTTTCTTTCTGCACTTTCTTGGTGTTACAACATAAACATATTTTGGTCTCAGAACAAAAATGTTACTAATGATGGGGTAGTTGATGCTAAAATTGTACAAGTGGGGCTGATCATCACACTGTGAGGACCTAACCCCTCTGCCAACATGCTTAACACTGTCAATCAACCTCCCAACACGGTCCAAAATACTCAATGTCCACAAAATCAGAGGAGGTTTCAAAAATGTGAGTTCACTCCCTTAGGGGAACCCATCAAGTCCATATTCAAACAATTGTTGCAACACAATCTTATAGAACTTAAAGAACCAAGACAATATGATCCAAGACAATTTAAACTAGTTTGGTGGGATGACAATGCCTTTTGTGATTATCATAGAACTAAGGGACATAACTTACAAAATTGTCTCCAACTGAAAAATATCATACAAGATCTTGTCAAAAACAGAATTATTGAAGTTAGCAGATAGAAACAAAAGTCATGAAACATTGATCACCAAGTCTTTTATGATCCATTACATGACCATGGGAAAGGAAATTTCCCTAGTTCGAGTAACAAGACCAATATGTCAGCCAACTATGCTAATATCAAGCATGATTATAATAGTGGAAAAATCATAAATCATCTTTGCGCCGCCGATGAGAATATCAATACCATTACCATCAATACAACTCTCGAGTGTGTTATCAAAAATTGCCGTACTAAGATCACTATCCAAGGTCCTCCATCGCAACAAACACCACAAACTTCCAAGTTGCACTATAACTTACTTGATCAATTGGGGAAAACCCCAACCCAAATCTCCATCTTGGAACTATTACGTATCTCCCCTGAGCATCGACCGATTTTAGACAAAGCTTTACAAAGAACCACTGTCCCTAATGATCTCAATGTCAATTGTTTCTAGGAAATGGTAGACTACTTGACCAATAATCATCATGCCACATTCTCTAAACAAGACTACGCAACTGAAAGGACAAATCATAACGAACCTTTACATCTTGAAGTCCTTGTTGACGACACCAAAGTTAGACGAGTTTTGGTAGACGAAGGAGCAGGGTTAAATCTGTGCACTTTAAAACTAATTAAGGAATTAGGTTTCTTAGAGGCATGTGTAGACACAACCAAAAGTATTGTCATTAAGGATTATGATGACAAGGAACAAAAATCAAAGGGGGTGGTAACACTTCCCATTAGAATTGGTCCTGCAGTAATTGAGACAAAATTCCAGGTCTTGGATCTCACCCTTCCATACAACCTTTTGTTAGGTAGACCATGGATTCATGCCATGAAGGCAGTCCCTTCCACATATCATCAATGTCTCAAATTCCCTTACAATGGCACTGAAATAACAATAGATGGTGACCCTGATCCATTCTAATATTGCACCAATCTAAAAGAGATACCCCAAGGCCAAGTGCTAGTAAACCAAGAGGCTTCATCGTCCAATTCATCTCACTATGTCGATCCATCCACTCTAACTAGAACATGCACTTCACCTTCATTTCTTGCCACTCCTAGGGTTGAGATCCAAGACAAGGGTTGTGGAAAATATTACATGAAGACATCTTATTGTGTTAGCCATTTGATTCCTCCTAAGTCATATGGTTTACCTACACTTGATAGGAGACAATCTATGGTCACTATACATATTCCTCCCACAACTTTCACTAAATGGGGAGAATTAAGCAAATAAGATATAAATATAGATGTCACCTCCTGGTTGTATAGAGAATATAATGAAGAACCTCTCTCACTTGCTCACGTTCCTACATATCTATATGGCAAAGGTTTCACAATCATGCAGAAGAAGGGATATAATGGACATAGTGGTTTAGGATTAAATCAAGATGGGAGGATTGAACCAATCTTTGTTTCTCAGTGGCCAAAAGGCTTATGGCTTTGGTTTCAACCAATTCAGATTGACGTTCCTCGTACCACATCACCCTTAATCAAGGAATTAAGTGCTTCAAACGATATTGAGACATCTCATGAACCATTTGACCAACACTACATGACTCCCCCAACTCAAACGGATATGAGTGGGATTCCCTATCTTCCACCTCTTCCATGAACCTTGACAAGCTATTTGGAGAACTTGACTTAATGTTGAAATCCTCACCAAATCCATTGAATTCCTGTCAACCAAAGAATATGACGAAGGAGGAATGGTTTAAACATTACTATTGGGAATATCTTGATCCAATCTCTTGGCAACCTGATACCTCTATTTCAGATAACCAAACCTTGGCATTAGGCCCACCTCTCAATCCACTTAGATCTAATCCAAAGAGAAAAAAGGACTTAGTACAAGAATTTTGTGACCATATGAACAACTCATTCCTTACCTTGACTCCGTTAAACTTTGACAACTCCGATGATGACATGCCCCTAGTTTACCCCCAACTCATTGATTGAGACCAACAAGACACACCCGTCTTAGACATTTTTTAGAATGATGAAGCAATTGCTGAGTTCTTGGGACTAAGATAAGGCATACCTAGTGGGGATCACAAGGCTGGTTTTACCATTGAATTGGAAAACAAAGCATATTTTGGGGAATCTGTTCAACCCTCTAGTCGCAAAAATGAGAAAAAGAATAAAAAAGATGAGTCTCTAGGTGAAAACCGAAAGGCACCTCTAGACAATGAAAAAGCAAAAATAAAGGACACATCCAAAGGCAAAAAATATCTTTGAGGCACCTAAGGATGGAGGTTTGAACATTCTCCCCTTTGCACAGGAAAATTCACCCATGCTCATTGAAGAATCAATAGAAGTCAACATAGGCATAATAGAGAATCCTTGATTGGTATATTTTGCAACATCATTGGCCAAAGAAGAGCAACCAAAATTCCACAAATTCTTCACATAGAGATAGATAATTTTTTCCTGGTCATATACAGACATTCCTAGGTTGGATCCTAAACTTGTTCTACATCAGTTGCCCTTACAACTAGGTGTAAAACTAGTGAAACAAAAATTGAGGAAAATGCACCCACAAATTGCTTTACTAGTCAAGACAAAACTCAAGAAACTGTTAGATGTCTATTTCATTAGATCAATCAACTATGCAAATTGGATTTCCAATCTTGTACCAGTCACTAAACCAATAGGGGCATCCACATCTGCACAAATTTTAGAGATATCAACAAGACTTGTCCTAAGGATGACTTCCCTTTGCCTAACATAGACATGATAGTGGACATGACAACAGGGTATGAGATGTTGTCCCTTATGGATGGATTTTCAGGATATAATCAGATCAGAATTGCAACTAAAGACCAACCTAAAACAACTTTCACATGTCCTTGGGGAATGTATTGTTGGAATGTTATGCCCTTCGAACTCAAGAATGCTGGAACAACCTATTAGCGTGCCATGACTACTATTTTTCACTATCTTGTACACAGTCTTATGGAGGATTATGTCGATGACCTTATAGTTAAATCCAAGACAAGGAAGAACATTTACAAGTTTTAGACAAGATATTTTAGAGGCTGGAGAAGTATAAAGTGAGACTAAATCCCAAGAAATGTGTGTTTGGGGTACAATCAGGAAAGCTTTTAGGGTATATCATTTCCAGACGAGGCATTGAAGTGGATCTAGCCAAGGTAAAAGCAATCATAGACATGCATCCACCAACTAATCTTAGTCAACTAAGGACATTACAAGGGAGATTGCAATCCATCAAAAGATTTAAAGTGCAGTTAGCAGATAAGACACATCCTTTTCAGCATTTACTTAAGAAAGGGGTACCCTTTGCATGTACAGTTAGGTGTCAAGAGGCTTTTCAACTAATCAAAGAATATCTACTTACATCACGAGTCTTAATGCCACCTGTTGAAGGATGACCAATGATTCTTTATATTTTAGCAACCCATTCATCACTCAGAGCATTTCTTGCACAGAATGATGATGAAGGTCATGAAAGGGCAGTATACTATATCAGTCAAACTTTGGTAGGTTATGAGATCAACTATAGTACCATTGAACATGCCTGTCTTACAGTAGTATTTGCTACTCAAAAACTAAGGCACTATATGCTAAACCATCAAACAATGTTGATTGCCAAAATAGATCCTCTGAAATATCTTCTAAGCAAAGTAGCATTAACAGGGTGACTAGCCAAATGGGTTATGATACTCAGTGAGTATGATATCCAGTATGTAGAGAGAAAGGCTATTAAAGGACAAGTCATTGCTGATTAGTTAGTCGATGCACCAATACAAGCAGATCACCCATTAGTTGCACACTTTCCTGATGAGTTTATATTCACAATTGACACAGACATAACATGGAAACTATACTTTGATGGCTCACATACAAATCATGGCTCAGGGGCTAGTATATTTTTTATCACACCACAAGGTGATTCCATCCCTAAGTCATTTAGGATTTCATTCCCATGTACTAACAACATAGTAGAGTATGAAGCTCTAGTTACAGGGTTATGCATGGTAGTCAAGTGGAAAATTAAGAACCTACAGGTATATGGTGACTCTCAATTGGTAATTAGATAGGTAAATGATGATTATGAGACTAAGGATGAGAAGCTTTCTCCATACAAACGCATGGAAGATAATTTTAAGGAGTACTTTGACAAGGTCGAATTTCATCAGATACCTCGTGTTCTAAACAGAGCAGCAAACGCTATGGAAACTATTGCATCACTTCTAGACATTCCTAGCAATGTGCCTAAGTTTGGTAGAACAAATTTTGGTCTCAACCTACGATATCCCAAATTCTGAGATGGTATGTGAAATTGTTGGTCCTGATTCCCCATGGTACAAAGAAATCTATGACTACCTCCATGCTGAAATCATATCCCCTGGCCTTTCAAATAACTAACATAGGACATTCCTCCGCAAGTCAATTCCACTGCATTTCTGGCTATCAAATGGACTAATCGAGACTATTTTCCAAAATTTTTGAATTCTTTTAAAAATTTGTCAATTTTCTTGAGGGGGCATACCTTTACCTGTTTTACACCGGGGCATTATTGGGGCATATTTTTGATCGATTTTCTTTGACACAATGTCGAAATGACATTGTATCAAAGAGGGGAAAATGTAGACACCAAAATTTGGTCTAAGCCTGCGACTTCAATATTTCTTCATAATTTATATTTCCATGGTCATGATTAAATAATGTCAATTATTTAATTATTTTCTAAAGTCTTCATTTCTTTATTAATTAAATAAATCTAATTATTTAATTAATTCACTTTAACTTTAATTCTTCTATTAATTAAATAATCTTAATTATTTAATTGATTCACATTTTCTTTATTCCATCTAATTAATTAAATAAACGCTTTTTATTTAATTATGTTACTAATTAACCTTATCCTTCTTGTCAAATTAAATAAATTCTTATTTAATTTACCCTTTATCATATTTCAACTATAATTAAATAAATTCTTTATTTATTTAATTATTCATTTAATCTCTTCATCACTTAATTAAATAAATCTTATTTATTCAATTATTCTTCAAATATCAAATCTTGAATTAAATGAATTATTTAATTCATAAATTCTATTTTAATGCATTCCTCTATATTTAGATAATTGTGTAAGTTATCTAAGTATTCACTTTGACTCGACTCGAGATCTATTTAAATTGGTTAGTTAAATCTTGATTTAATGTCCGAGTTGCTTTCACGAGTAATCTCATTGTCATATCATTTAGTCATCTAGTTTTAACTTGTTTGCATGTACATGCATATTAATTAAATATTCCTATTTAATTAAAAAATCTTGTGCGTGCGTTCGAACAAAGAGTTGCTTTAATCCATCTTTATCTTTGTCATGCAAAGATAATTCTTCTATTTTCGAATACCAAACTCGAAGATTAAATCATTTATTTAATCTTTATTTCTATTTCTAATTTTTATCACTCATGTTGCTACTAACACTTATCAGAATGCATGTCTAATCTTTCGATCTCAACTATTCATTGATCTTTCAATCCTGACCTATCGTTCAAATGATCAATTTTCTATAAATTGAATTGTCTTTCATCATTTCAATCTCTCCCAAAATCTTATGACTTTTGGAAGCATATCTATTATTTGAATCTTTGATGTTTTGCTAAATCACTATCACAGGCTATACTTGCACAAGAGAAATATGAGGGCAATTATACTACAACGACAAAATGGAGAAGGGAAATCAAGGTTATACATGGAATTACGTAGATATTGGGTGAGATTGTTCAGCTTATTTATGTTTTAGCTTTCCTTTGTTCTCTGTTGTTTAGCTTAGATTGCATTAGAGCTTTGATTGCATTGTTGTGTGTTGTTTATCCTTTCTTTTGCATTTTCTAGATGTTACAAATAAATTCTCAATTTATTTGTATTGTTCACCCTTCTCTAATTCTCCAAATCTAAAAACATATTCTTCTAAATTAATTTAATAAACAAGGTTCCCTAAACTTGTTTTATTGAATTAATCTTCACTAAATCCAATTAGGAATTAAAGCACATTTCTACAACTTTTTGTGCCACCTCACCAAGGTCACATGAAAATAAATAACTCTAATTTTTAATTAGAATTATCTTCAACTCATTTCGAAAAGCACATGGCTCATTTCCTCCCACACTTCCACTAATTTTTGAGCACATGGCTTATTCTTCCCACACTTCCACTAATTTTGGAGCACATGACTTATTCTTCCCACACTTCCACCAATTTTGGAAGCACATGGTCTTCTTTTCTCACACTTGAATCTTCCATCCAAATGTCATGTTGCCTATTGGTCAAGAGATTCTCCCATCCAAATTGCATGTTGTCTTTGGTCAAGGGGACAACATCTTGATTCTCTTCATCTTCACCATCCATTTTTCTTATTTGAATCTGGACCATTGATTATTGCCACTTCACTATATGCTTGGAAAAGGATATAAATACAACCCTTGGGCCTTGTATTTTGCATCCACATTTGAAGTAAAGTTATCATGTAGGTTTATCATTGGAGCTTGGAGCATTCTTGGAGTCTTATAGCTAGTTTTTACATCATGTTTTGCTTTGCATTTACATTTTAGCTTTAAATCTTGCATCATAGTTGCATTTTAGATTAGTTCATTTCATATTTGCATTTGAGGATATGTAGTATCATGCATCGAATTATATAGATCACTACCATAGTATCCACCTCCACTTTTTCATTTATCATCAACATCATCCTTCACTCATCATAGCCTTCATCATTATTGTTTGCATACAGTTTCATGTAGGCATTAGATTAGCTTGCATGTTGAATACTAATCTTGTTTCTTAAGTGTCATTCTAATAACCTTTGTGCACATAGAAATTTGAAGGCCAAAAAAGTTAAAATAATCATTAAGAATAGAGGACAATGAGGTGTTTTTGGAAGATTTAGTTTGTTGCAAATTAGAATAGTTTCTTTTCTTTGAATATTTAAATATAAATTGTTTCATTAAGGTTTGTGTTGATACTAACTTTTCACATTTCACGCACAGACACACACTTATTAATTTTTTTCATTAATACATGATTTAATGTGGGAAAAGGTGGGATTTGCACCTAGGATGGGGCTACTCAAGGATTGACAAGGGGAAAAAACAATGTGAAATTAAATGTGGGGTTAGGGGTTAGGACATGGAATGGGTACAAAAAACAAATGAAACAAAAACACATAGAAACTCTAAAAAATTATAGGGAGTCAAAATAGGAAATGGGATATGGATCATTAATGTGGGAAAAGGTGTGATTTGCACCTAGGATGGGGCTACTCAAGTATTGACAAGGGGAAAAAGCAATGTGAAATTAAATGTGGGGTTAGGACATGGAATGAGTACAAAAAATAAATGAAACAAAAACACATAGAAACTCTAAAAAATTATAGGGATTCAACATAGGAAATGGGATATGGATCATTAGGGGTGACATAGACTAGGACAAAAAATTTAAAACAAAACAATACACACACACATGTAGTTTAGGGGTTAAAATGGACACAATTGTAATAAGGAAGTTCTTAGACATGCAAATTCTACTATTACAAATAGCTAATTCTAGGGATAAAAAATAAAGCAATAAAACATATAACTTATTAATATCTATACCAATAAACAAATGTGAGACAAAATTTTGGACTTAATTGCATCATAAAATATCATCTATTGAATAAAAGAGTGTTATTTGTCATTCAACTAGAATAAGATATATCTATATTTTTTTTTATACCAAAAATGAGATAATATATCTTTGTCTCTATCCTACAAGATATAATTTATGTATTATTTTACCACTATTAGAGATAGAGGAAGACCTAGATTAGAGAAAAAATGTGTCAAACTATAGAGAAATTATAGCTTGTGCAAATGAATCTTGACTTTAGATAGGTAAGTTATTTTTCCTAACACACATTCACTATTTCATAGCCCAATTCTTCTATATCACATTTAAAATTTAGAATTAAAAATATGGACACGTATAGTACAAGGTGTGCTAACTGAGAGTTTTCTCTTTTTTTGGGATTTATATTACAACAATGAATCATAAATTCATCTTGTTCAAACAAATGTGGATGTTACTCTTGAGTCATAATATTTATGAGATAGTGTTCACGAAGGAAAATGATAATTTGACATATATTAAAGGAGACCTTATCAATATACAAATAATTGAGATTTTATTTTAGTCTAGACAAAAAGAAGGCACCAAGATGCTTTTTAACATTGGTAAAAAACAATATTATAAAATTTGGACAAAGAGAGTCTTAGAAAATTAAAATGTATTGTATGAATATCTATTTAACGAGTAAAACTAGTAGCAATTAGAAAATTTGAGTAAACAATTATTCCAATGAAAATAATACTTTCATAACATCAAATATTCTAACGAAATGCATAAAGAATTAAAACTTGCATACCAAACATTTGACAAAAGTTTTTTAAACAAATAGGATAACCTAATTTATAAAGCACTTAAATGTTTACACAAATATAAACAACACTCCAATGCACACGCCAAACTTAAACAACTCCCAAATAAATATATCAAATTTCAAATGTACCAAATGATTACACTAACTTCAAACAACACTCAATTGCACTTGTAAGATTCAACATATAAAACTTTGTAGAAACCCAAATTGATATAAAATTGATAATTTTTTAATAGATAGTTGTATTTTATCTCAACTCTATTAAAACTTCACAAGATCTAAAGAAATCCTTAAACCTTGCATAAGGCTTAAACCTAAAAAGCTCTAAATTTATAGTTGGGCCAAGAATTGATTCTAGGAATTCATTTAATAGAACAATTTATCTTTTAAAGACTGCCATGCCTTGCATTGTCAAGAAGAAAAACGCTACACAACCCTAATCATAATGAACCATATGTCTCAAATATGTTCGACCTCTATTTCACTTGCTAAAGTAAATTCATATACCTTCTTTTGCATTCTGGACTTGAGAAAAAATCATGAAGTGAGTTGTCTGCAATAATGAATTCTTCTAAGCTATGAGAAGTGAGTCTTGTTAAAATAATTAGATTTTAAAGATTATTTAAGAAATCATTTACATTTTCAGTGATGACAAGGTCTTGTGGAGAAATTTCTCTACATTCTTATAATAAAGCATTTTGACCAACCTATTACTTGTATTTTGAGATATTCAATCTATTTATCAAGAAAAAGTCACCCAATTTACAAAATTATATATAGATATAAAATTATAATTTTGGCCATTGATTTTAAATTTGATCAAATCCAAACAATATAGAAATACCATGCTATTTAGTCAATAATATGTGGTGTGAACTCTTTTTGAGCTATAATAAAATCCATGAAGTTCGTCAACTTCACGTGCAAACGTACTAACAATAATACAAAATTTATTCTATAGAAGAAATGATTATTAAAAAAATATATTCTTTCTTTGGCTTTGAGTTGGATTTTGAGATCTTCGAGCTTCTAGATGATGGGAAGTTTGATTTGAACTTGATTTTATATATGCTGACCTAAAGTAGTAATTACAATTTTTTTTTTTCTGCATGTTTAATATATAAAAATTTAGAAAGTAATTAAAATGATTTGTCTAGTCAAGTGGTCTCAAGTTTATTGGTGATATTGTTTGGTTTTAAAAATAATTAAGAATTAATTATTGTTATGTCATTATAAATGATAAAATTATATTAAAGCCTTAGATAAATTCGGTGAAATGAACAACTTTGAATCATAAGCATTAAGGTGAAGGAGGTTGATGATGCATGCATCTGATGAGACCTACGAATTGAAAACTATGCGTAAAGGTCTAACCACATAATGAATGAGGTAGAGTTTAAGTCTCTAGAAAAGTTGACATAATAGATATCCCTTCATGCTTAACATTAAAATGAAGGACAATGATGACCCATACACTCAATATTTACAAGAAATATCAAATGTTTACTATCCCAATTGAAAAATTGTTTAATTTGTTTAATTTATTACAAAAGTGCTACATATATTTGTGTACATAAATGTAAGAGAGCAAAATGATGGCTATCTTTATGAAAATGTTCATAATAACTTAGCTATTTTTATTTATTTTTTTATAGATTGAACTTACAAAGAATGATAATAATAATTTATCATATGTGCACAACATGTAATATAACAACAAATTACCAAATTTAAAAATTTAAACACTTGAAAACAAAGATGAGGGAGCAAAATCCCCAATTATAACCTTGCTAGCTTTGGTACAAATATATAATGGATAATATTTTATTAAGACTTTATAGTCATGTAAAGGAAAATAACCTTTTCCTAAAATTAATCTAGGCTAATCAAATGAAATGTATGCATCTCAACATTTAAATTAATTTAGACTAAACACTTGTGATAGTTGGAGGAGTGGATAGTTGAGAATTAATGTTAAGATAAGAAAGAAAATGTGATGAATAAAGGTACTTAGCTCTAGAATTGATGTGTGTGACTAAAATAGATTATTTGGATGTATGCCTTTTTTCTTAGATTCTACACAAGACTATGGATTTATCTTAGTTGAATTTGTAGACTAGATCTTGTTGTGTGTGCACTTATTCTTTCTAGTTCACTAGATTCTCTACTTATCATTGGTCATCAAGGACTAGTGGTATTTAAAGATATGTTAAAGAAGTTGTTCCAACATCAAGGCTAAGTTCTCCTAGGTCAACCCCCTAGAGAGAGACTTTATGGTTATGCTAAATATTGACAAACAATAGGTAAGCATGCAAATATCCTAGATGGTAGTTTTGAAGTAACTATTGTTCCTTTTAGTTTACCAATAAATGCTCTAGGAATTCAAACAATTCTAGGATAATTAGTTAATATTTAAATGAACATCTTGAAACACTATGATACACAACAATTAATAATAAAAAATATGTACCAAGTAAGTTCATTGTTGGATCGAAATGAGTGAGATTAAATAAAATTTGGGAGTCATCCTTGTGAGCACAAGATCAATCCTACACTCACAAGATTAACCTAAGATAAATGAATGACTATCCTAATGTGAGGAATGAATGTTTAGACATATGAGAGTGCAATAAATATAAAATTTATGGAAAATAATGTAGAAATGGATAAGGTGTGGTTAATTAATTGAGAATGTGTAAATGAAAATAAATGAAAGGCCAAAGAATAAAATGTATTCAAACAAAATTAAAGTATTTATTTATAGGTAAAAGCACAAATTTTTGTCACACTTTATAAAGGAATCAACCAACAACAAAAAAATTATGAACTTCGACCACATAAAAGTGGTCTTTATGTTTTGAATTTCAAAATGATGTAAACTAATGAAAGGTAGAAATACTGATGAAATTTAATCCTATAATTTTTTAGATTTTTTAAAAATTGTTTTGATTATTTTTTTGTCAATTTAAGAGAAAATTTTGGAATGCTGAAAATTTTAGGAAAAAGTGGCATTCACTTGATGTCAAGAAACAAATAGAAAAAGACTTCATTTTCCCCTAATGGTTTTTCTCCAAATAGGTAACTTCAATATCTAGTGCATGTAATTTTTTTTTTGAAATTTAGATGTACATTTTTCTCATAATAACATTTTAAAGTCAAACTTGTCAAAATTTGACAATTTTCATTGGATGTCAACTATTGTCTATTTTTTTAATCATTTTCAAAAAAAAAAATTATACCCTTTTAAAGAGAACTCCTCTAGTGCACCATATATTATTCAAAAATATTTAATATTTTTTACTATTTTTTTTCTAATTTCTAATTAGCCTCTTTTTTAACTTTAACAACCTACTTGCATTATTTTAAAAATAAAATATATTAAAACTAATCAAAATATTAAAAAAATTACATATTTAGATTCATCACTTCGAGCTCTACAAAAAGGTATTTTTTTAAAACATCATTTTGACTGAAGAAATACTTAGTTGAAGTTGAAAGTTTTAGAAAATTCTGTAAAAAGATGAGTTGGTTACCAACTAGGATGCCACATAGACAATTTCGATAGAAATGGTTTTGATTGAAACCCTTTCTACTGAAATCCCGCACATAAAATAAGTCAAATTTCGATGCGGTAAAGCAAAAAAATAAAATTGTTTCAAATTTTTGAGTTTCGGGCATAAGGGTTTCACTCAAAACTCAATGTGCCACATATAGGCTATATGGTTTCGAGCAAAACTAGTTCGACCAAAACTGTTTAGGTCAAAATATTTTCACTCAAAACTATTTAGTTGGTCAAAAGTGTGACACAATTTTGTGCTTTTACCCTAATATATAATTAAACTAAAACATTCTCTCAATTTATAAATAAAAGACTAAATTAGAATTAACATGAATATGAAACTTTCATCATTATTTATGAACTTGAAAATGCAACACAACCATTAGAATTATCTTCATAAAAGGTTGACCATATAATGTGGGCATAATTATGTGTCATTTCATAATAATGAGGAGGTCAAGATATTCTTCCACCAAGTTTTAAAAGTATGAAACCACACTTTGGAATACATCCTTATCATATGTATATAATATCAAGGGAGTATATAAAAATATTATATGTATATAATATCAAGGGAGTATAAAAAATATTATATGAATTTTTATAATTATTTTATTTTAGTGGGTTATGCCTTGAAGTGCACACCAACTCTTTTAAAAAAAAATTTGGTTTCCATGAAATATTTTCCATGTGAAGTCTAGAATTATTTGGCTATAGTGCAAGCATTGTGAAAATCAAGCAAATGTCTGACAAGAAATTATAATATATATTGTACATAAATGGTCATGCTATCATGGATATGAAGCTTTGTAATAACAAGAATTGTTGTGTGTCTTTAGTCTTTGCCAAGGGTTGTAAGGATAGTAAATTGTGGAAGCATATTGTTGCGAGGATGCTAACAAAGATGTGGTCCAGGAGGATAATGAACTCTAAATGCACACCAATTAATAAAGAGAAATAAATTAATATTAATATTAAATTTAAATTTCTAGAATTCATGCACTTGCATTCATTATTGCATTAAGGACACTAATTAAAATAGATCCAAAACATAAGAGAAAAGGGTATCGGTATACAAAATTTAATACAATTAAATCAAGAATTGGATAAAGTTGCCTAAATCTTCAAATGGTTAATTTTTTGTGGTTAATTACACATTATGAATCTTTGTTCTCTCAAAGGTCTAGAAGAATCAAAATAATTATGATAGAGAAAATAGGTGAATTAGTAGAATCAATTACTGAATTGACTACTAATTAGTTCAATCAACTTCTACTAAGTCAACTACTAAATCCACCACTGCCTAATCAACTACATCATCAAAAACACAACCAACTAACTGAAAGCAGGATTAAAAGGAAGATCATTTGGATCAAGAAATAAAAATAATCCATATAAACAATTACTCCATCAATGAATTAAGCAATTGCTCCTATCTTCTCCCCATTTCTCTCATAACTTACTGTGTTATTGGTGAGGCCTAATCTAAATCAACATGATTGCTAACTAAAACTAATTTTGTTACCTATGGCTTTGGATCTCATAGATATGTGCTTGGAACTATTGATTCTCATTCCATAATATTTTCTCCAAATAACTAATTTTTCTCCATATAGATCTATTTTTTTAGGTTTTTTAACCAAATCTACATTTGGATTTAAAATTTCTCAGTCTAGTACTATATCAAAATAGCTAGTTAGCTTTGGATTTGGGGATAGCTATCTTTTTGAATGTCTTTGGAATTTTGGTTCAATTATGATTTCAAAACCAATTTCAATCTTGAGATGGAAATGGACCTACTCTATTGTATTTAACTATTCCATCTACTTTTGAATATAATTCTCTCATATCAAGGGCTAGATTGTCCCATGTATTAATATCAAATCCTTGATTTATTATTGATATAATTTAATTTTTTATTGGTTCACCTTACTTTGTTATTAGTGCATTTAGATCTCTGTAAGAATCAATACCTAGATTCTAGAATTGGCCATAGGACTAAAATTATCACTTGGCTACCTGACATTGGGTAAATTTTTATTTTTAACTCTCAATTGGAAACTAAAACCACTAAATGATCAACTTGATCAAATTGAATTGCTTATATTTACACATGTGCTACTATGAAATGTACTTGATCATAGTTGGAATTATATGCTAATTTCTCCACATTCACTACTAGCTCCATTGTTTATTCAAGGTGAACTGGTGGAAGAGATGCTAGTATGTGTTGTTTATATGATTCACTAGGAGAGGGAAATTTATTACTATAAATGATATATAAATAAAATGATATGACCCTTATGATTCACTATATCATATTTTTTAGGCATTAATTCTATATGAAAGTTGATTTCATATGTATAGGTCACACCCATGTGGTGCTTGTATTAGTTAGCTAGCTAGTTGGGAAATATAATAGTTTGTGCATTTATTTATTGTGTTTCATTATAAATAAAGGACCATGATCGAAGGATGAGTGTTTTAGGTAGTAAAAAGTTAAAATAGGAGAGGATGTGCAATAATTTAGTTATATTTACTTAGATGTCATCTTCCCTAATCAACATCTATAAAATCTACTAAATGAGTAGTGAAATAAAGAGAGTCAACTATATAACCAATTATTGTTAGCATAACCATTCGTGAAATAAAGAGAGTCAACTCTATAACCAATTATTGTTAGCATAACCAATCTTGTATCTATGTAAATGATTGTACCATTTTTTGACATGACTCCCCTTTCCTTTACACATCCCTATATGCATATCCCCATATTTTCAACCCCCTCCTTCTCCTTATATGTACACAGTGTAGAATATATTATATTAGGCCTTGTATTTATTGAAATTATCCATATATATGTCTGATATAGTAGTTATCCACTTACATTTGACTATTTTCCTGGATAGGTTCATTTTCTAGGGTTGTGGAGTTGATCTCGTGGTCATAAAATTGACCTCTTCCTTTTAAAATTTAAATTCAAACACTACTAGGGTGATCCCACAAAGCTGGTTTACAATTTCTGGGAGATTCTAATTTTTGCTGAAATCACATAATTTTAGAAAATATAATGATTTAAGCCTTAAAAAGTTCCATTTAAAGAATTCCAATTGAAGAGGGTTTGATCAAACTACCTTAGATCAAACCCCCTTGGATAGAACCTCGCTAGTTTTAAACCATACCTATAACATAGTCTCCTTTACACCTATCAAAATGCTGATAAAAAACCACTTTTGATTTACCTTTTGGGGGATCAAATGAATTCATTTAAAATTTAATTTTTGTAATTATGTAGCCCTTATTATAAGCTTCCCAAAAAATATAATTTTAAATAAATTTAATTTAATTATTATATTTATTTTTTATTTCTTTTGAATGTAGGTTTTTCATTGAAAAACAAGTTCTCTGTTCTGCACATGTGGAAAAATATAAAATTATCAAAAAGAAAATGAAAAATGTGAGTACACCAGATATTGAAGTCCTTGATCTAACAAAAAAGTTAAAATTTAATTTCGATACATACAAAAAAAGTTGTGTTATACAATCTGCCTATGTCTAAATTGCAATTGGTTTGACTTCGAAACTTGATTAAGGAAAAAATATTCAATAAAAAACTATGAAACCAATTGGAAGCACTAGATATCATAGTAAAAAATCACAACTCAAAAAAATTATAATTTTATCCTTCATGGAAAAAAACTATGTGTTATATGGTGAGCATCACTCTTTAAAAATGGTGTTTATTGAAAAAAAACTAGTTTGCGAAGGAGATGCAAAAAGAAGTGCAATCTGATTCCAAAATTTTTGAAAAAAATATATTTATAATTTTTAGACAAAATTTCAAAAATTACTTGTTTGCATCATCTTCACATTCCTCGCGGTTTAGTTGCTATAGGTGTCCGAAAGTGAAGATTTAATTAGAAAAAATTAGTTCAGTGTCTAGTTTGACCAATAATTGTAAACTAGCATTGTGGGATCACCCACCAACTATCACCCTTTAGTTGACCAATTAGACATTTTCCAACATTTAATTTATGAGATATTATTTAAAATAATTCATTACCATTCATTTATCATCAAATAATATCCTCAAGTATCTTATCTCATGCTCTCTTCTTTTGAGAATTTGAAGGCATATTGTTTACATTTAGAGAAAAAACATTTAATTTGATGCATTAAAAGGAATCTAGATTTGCATTAAGTCTTAGGAGAATACATGAATTATAAACAATGTTGTCTTTGATTATTTACGTACATTTCCATAGATTGACCTAGGATAACATGTCCTCTCATGACACAACAAATCTTCCAAGGTATTTTTAAAAACTCAATTTTTCTATATCAAAAAGCTTCAAGAAGAAGAAAAAAATCATGTAAAATAAGAAGAAAAAATACAAACTATCAAGTCATTTTTTAGGCATAAGACATTTATGTAACCATGAATTTGACCTAGATCTATGTACTTAACCCTTTACAACATAGAAAAAATATTTTGACACTTTGAAGTGAGTCATAGATTGCCACCATCCTCTCTTGATCTTGAAGTATTACAAATTTCAAAATTTTCAATAAAGGTAATCATTCATTGGACATGGATCCAAGTACCATTATTTATTATATTTATTTTCTATATTTAACATTCATTGTTTCAAAATTTATTAGCCCTTAGATATTACCATTAAATTAATCTAGGTTAATTGCATGCTTATGTGTATTCATATTGAATTAGTCTAGAATACACTTAGGAAAATATTATTTTTCTCTAGGAAGATAAATTCCACAATCATCCTTGTTGAGTTATTTTTATAAATATATTAATAATCCAAATAAACCAAAACTTATCAAATTCATTCCACCATAAGTTACTCTAACTAATACACTAATTTTTAATTAAACTTTCAAATGTATTTTTTGGTAATTAATCCATAAAACTAATTTATTATCCTTGATAAATTATTATCTCAAAAGTACTTCACAAAATATAATAGCCTTTAAGTGTTTTTTAGTCAACTTATGTGTAGGAGGAAATTGGATTATTATATGGAAAAACCAAATTGTTAGATATAATATTTTAGCATCTATCTATCCTTTGATAAGTACAACCTACTAAATGACATGTGTTGAAGAAGTAGATATTGCATGAAAAATGAGAGATATGATAATATAAATTATTTAGGACATGCACTACAATGGGAAAATATGTTTTTTTTAGAATTCGTCTCTCTAAGAAGAATTAGATGGGAAAATGCCTTGAAAATAAAGGTGAGTGTGCAAGGGAAGAGGCTCTTGCAATGATGTAATTACCTCTAAAGTGTGATTAGAAGAAGAATGAAATTATGAAGTAGAAGTGTGTAGTGTTGTAAATTGTCACCCTTGACAATTTCACATTACATATGTTTGGCTCCCCCTTACGTTCTTGAGCTCAATTATGCTTATTAATTACCCATTTTATTGTTGTCTTCAAAAATAAAATTAATTTTGGGAAATTAAATTAATTATTTATTTGATGAGCATCTTAAAATGAAAATAGGTCTAGACTCAAGAACTCTCGCCCTTGTTTGCCCTTTTTTGGCCCAAAATTCAATATTTTATTGTTAGTATCAATATGTTTGCAAATTTAAATTCATTTTTTGGATTATCAAAAGAATTAATTTGGGAAATGTTGAAACACATATAAATATAAGTCTTTTTCTCCATTTGAACATCTAAGCAAGCTAATAAAATTTTGATCAATCAAGCAATTCAAAAGGACAATTTAGGAGGAGAAAAAGCAACATTTTTTATAGCACTTTATCAGTCAAGATCATGCTTTCAATATATCATCAAATCCATGTTCATGCATAGTAAGATGTTTCATATTTTATGTTTATCATTATTGTGAGAATTAACCTTTTTGCATAAATTTCAAGAAACTATCAAGTTCTCCTTGTATGAGATGTGCCAAATTAATTTATCCCATCAAGGAATGCATATTTGAGTGGTAAGTTACATTAGAGTAATTTACCATTCATTTTTACCTATTTTCCTTTTCCCAACCTAGGGTAAGCACTCTTTATCATCATCATAGTCATTTGTAGAGGTGGAAACACCAAAACAAGGTTTTCCTTAGGCAAGCTACTATATGACACAACCCTTCCTCTCTTCTCTTTCTTGCAAGTTGCAAATATAAAGTGGATTGGAGAATATTAAAGGACTCAAGGCATCAAACCCTAGATAAAGAATGCAAGCATATTCTTTCATCAAATTAGGGAAACATTGTTTATTTTTTGACTGATGAACTTTCAAAGTTAACTCTGACAAAGAAGCACCTACAGACTATGATGCTCCTGTGTAGACACTAAAACTCAAAAAAACATCATTTTCGGACAAGGGAGCCCTCACCCTTGTCCAGTCAATCCTGACTCAAATTTTGAATGCTAGGTTCCATCATTCTTGCACTCTACTTCCCTACTTTTTGTTTATGTACATCAATTCTATGTTTTCCTAAATTTGTGACAATTTTCTTACTTACATAGTTTTACCTAGATTGTGACATCAATCACATATATCACATCATTCAATCCCATGTTTTCATCCCACAACAAAAAGGGGACCAAAACCTTGATCAAATATTATGTCTTTTCCTTGAGGATAGTAGCCAAGTAGTTTATTTTGATCATTTTTGTGTCCCCCAAATCTAAAATGTGGAATGTATTTTAGGCTAGATTTTGGCCCTAGATCCCATTTTCACCTATTTCATTTTGGTGAATCTAATGTCTCTTATAGTTGTTTTTTTTTTAATTTACATGTCCATTATTTTGAAATATGAGTGAATGATAGGTTATTTGAAATCGTTATTATTCAAAAGTGCATTCATCTTATGTTAAACCTTGAAAAAGTAAAGCTTGACAATTCATTGTTCATTTTCAAAAATTAAAAGTGATATATTTTCAACATTTCAAAAATAGATTTAGTTAGTTGTCACATTTTGCATTCTGGAAATAGCCATTTTTCAACTAAATTGAACTTATTGTACTCATTGGAAGGCTTTAAACTATTAAAATTCATGCACATGCATGTGCTTAATATAAATAATTTAGGGCATCTTGAAGATTTTTGAGTTTTATTCAATTTCAAATCTAGAATGTTATAGTCTGAGATCTATAGAGGCTATTTTCTCTATTCAAAGATTTAAAATTAAAAAACCTACACTTCTAGACTAGGGTGCCCTTGCCCTTGTCTAGGTATTTTTTTCTAGATTTTAGTGATATTACCATCTCTATGATTTCTATCAATATATGCTCTATATCTCTATTTAAATGCTCTATAATAGCTATATTTTGTCCCTTTGAAGCATTATTCATATAAAACTAAGCATTTTAAATTTTCTATTGTAAATCATTTTAAAATATGAATTGTTTCATTTTTTTGGCATTACAAGATAAAGCATTTTCCTTTCAAGATATCTAACTTTTTTGGCAAAGTAATCTCTTCTCTAAAATCCTTGGTTGATGTTTCATTTTGTTCCTTTGATAACATTCCTCCAACCAATGATAAAGCTTATGTTTGTTCCTTTCCCAATATCTCTCTTCCTATAGAAGATATCTTGTCAGAAGAGGATGTGATCATTAACAAATTCCTTAATACTACCTTACCTACCCTTCATACACCAAACATTCCCCTTAACAATGTGACAAATATAAATGAAGAATCCACATATCAATCTCACCCACCAAACCTAGACACAAATCACAATACACCCCACACAACTTATGTTCCCTATCTCCACCAAGAATCCTCAAAACCCATCATACCATCACTTGATATGTGTTTTCCCTCTCACAAGGAGAGATATTTACAATTTATTCCCCAATCGTTACTTGTAGATGATTCCCATCAACATCATATTCCATCATGTAACAAATATCCTTGCAAAAGAGTTGACCCTCCACCCATACCAATAATTATGCTTCTTCTTCCCAAAGTATTCATACACCTCATTTGAACCAAACTAATAACATGTCATTTGATTTGGAGGCACAATTTGGCCTTGGATTTTGAATTCTTTCTAAACAAGACTTCAACAAAATTGATGAACAAAGAGTTAAGGTTCCATATATATCTCACACCATAATTTTTCATGAAAGTAATAGGCTACCAACATCCTCTTCTCCCACCCTTGTATGAAACATTCATTCTAGCATATACCCCACCATCAAAATAGCATTTGTGTGAACCAAGGTTACTTTTGTCTTCACACCCTTTATCAAAGATAGAACAAATGTTATGAATATTTCTTGAAGCTGGCCTAATTAATATTATGCTTAATTGAGAAAGAAATTCTATATCAAATAAACACAACAAAATTCATTTTTATGCATATCATCAAATTTTTGGATTTTCTATTGATGATTGTTGTGATTTAAAGAAGGAAATCCATTTTTTTCAACCATATGCCGTCATTAAGGTACCTATTGAAATATCACCAAAAATACATATCTACCATTATACTAATCCTCATGCTATAATAAATTAGTTACTATTGTGTTACTCCTTGCTATGTGGCATTTGTAGTGCCTCCATATGTTTGCTCATTTCCATTCATGGTGATACAATCTTATGTGCAACCATACTTCACCAAAGGGGTAAACATGATATTACTTGGGGGGAAAGGATAACTAATCTTAGGAGGTTTATATTATTTTTAAGGGTCCCCTCTCCCCCCTTATCTTACTTAAAGTATTAGCATAACAAGTATGCTAACATTTTAAGTGGGGGAATATCACCCTGTCCATTTTTAGACGTTGGCATCTAATGAGATCAATTCATTCATGTTCCCCTTTGGTGGTGGTGTTATTCATAATAACCCCTGATGTATGGCTATCAATTCATTCATGTTCCCCTTTGATGGTGGTGTTATTCATAATACCACCTAAGGTATGGCTATCAATTCATTCATGTCCCCCTTAGTGGTGGTGTTGTTCATAATATTCCTTAAGGTGTGGTTATTAGTTTATCCATTTGAACCCTTAGTGGTGGTGGTTTTTATGCACCTCTTGAGGTGAGGTTATTAATTCATCCCCTGAGATGTTAAACCGTCCCCATGACCTTAAACATTTATGCACACCTTGAGGTGTGATTACCAAATTTTTCCCCTAAGATGTTAAATTGTCCCCCATGACTTCAAACATTGATACACCCCCTAAGGTGTGATTACCAAATTCATCCCCTGTGATTTTAAACTATCCCCCAAGATGTTAAACATTTAGGTACTCCCTAAGGCATGATTACCATAACAATCCATAGATTTAGAATAATAGAGCTTGTTGACCTATGAATTTAGCATTTTACATGGACACTTAGCATAACATACACAACTTTCTAGCTAGCAGATCCATGTGTCTCATGAGTAAACTAGCATAAAAAAACTTACTAGCCCCATCATTTATCAATTTTACATAGAAACCTAGCATAACAAAACTTTCTATCTAGTAGATCTATGTATCTCATAAGTAAACTAGCATAACACAACTTTCTATCCTTATGAGAGCATCGCCATTTTATCATTTTAGAACTGTATGTTATGCATTTGATGGGTGATTTTTGGTATTGAGACAAAATTTCATACCAAGGTCTCCTTACCTCACTGAATCGAATCTTTTAAGTACTAACATTAATTTTATTTCATGTATATTTTATTTTAATTCATGTTTTTATTCGTGTTTGGGTCATGTTTGTTATGTGTTCACCTCCTGTATTTAGTGTGGTTGCCTCATTTATTTTGAAACATATTTTCTTCATGTATTCCTTGTGTTTTCTTTATGTATTCCTTGTGTTTTCTTCATGTATTCCTTTTTATTCTTTATGTATTCCATTGTTGGTATCATGTTTGCATTTTATTTCAGGTTTGATTTGTGTCTTCATTATGCATCATGTATCTTTTGTTGCATTGTGTCTTACATGTATGTTTGTTCTTTTATATTAACATGTTGTTCACTAGGATCCTGAGCCTAGGGGCTAGTACATTCCCTAGTTCAGTGTCATCTACCTCTTCAATGTTTTGACAAAAGAACCCTTCTTGGCTTCTCCTTACTTTAGTGTGAGTATGAGTTTAATTTCATACCCTCACTAAATTGGGGGCTAAATTTAGCATAAAAAATGATCACCCTTAACAATTTCACACTATCTTTGGCTCCCCTTTAAGTGCTTGAGCCTATTTATGCTTATGAATTACCTATTTTATTGCCATCTTCAAAAAATAAAATTAATTTTGGGAAATTAAATTAAATTATTTTTTTGATGATGCTCATCTTAAAATCAAAATAGGTCCTGACTAAGGAGCCCTCACCCTTGTCTTCCCCATTTTGGCTAAAAATTCAATATTTTATTGTCGACCTCAATATTTTTATAAATTTAAATTAATTTTTCAGCTTATCAAAAGAATTAATTTGGGAAATGTTGAACCGTATAAACATAAGTCTTTTTCTCCAATTGAACATCTAAGCAAGGTGATGACATTTTTTATCAATCAATTAATTCAAAAAGGAAATTCAAGAGAAAAATAAGAAACATTTTTTATGGCACTTTACCAGTCAAGATCATGTTTGCAATACATCATCAAATCCATTTTCATACATAGTAAGGTGTTTCATAATTTATGTTAATCATTATTATGAGCACTAACCTTTTTCTAGGATCATCAAACAACTATCAAGTTCTCCTTGTATGAGATGTTCCAAATGACTTCAGTTCATCAAGGAATACAAATTTGAGTGGTAAGTTACAACATAGTGATTTATCATTCATTTTTACCCATTTACCTTTGCTCGACCTAGGGACTCTTTATCATCATAGCCATTTGTGGAGGTGAAAACACCAAAATGGGGTTTGACTTAGGTGAGCCCCTATATGACACAACCATTCCTCTAGTCTCTTTATTGTTGTAGACATGGAAAATATACCGATTGACATTGTGCATTTGATTCTGATTACTAATACTATTTCATCCTAAATTATCCCTCGATCTAACCATTTAATCAAATTTCCTTATTTGATTAAATTCATCAATTTCCTTCCCTTAATTAAATAAATAATTTTATCTAATTAAGTCTCTCTCTTTTGTTAATTAAATCAACCAATCTGATCTAATTATCCCCATTTAATTAACTAGTCAATTTTATTTAATTAAATCTCTAAAGTCTGCCTATTAAATTAAATAAATTAAAACCTTATTTAGTTTAATCTAACATCATCTCTTTTAATTAAATAAATAAAAAATCTTTATTTAATTAATCTCTTATCACAGTCCTCTCATATTTGATTTAAATAAATCCACAAATTTAAGTCAAATAGGTCACATCATCTTAATCTCTTCACTAAATTAATTAACTTGGATTAATTTAATCTCCTATCATGTCCCATCCTCCAGCTTTTACCACTTGCACATGAAAATAGATTTAATTGATTTATTAAATCTCTATTTTCCTCAACAAGGCATCTCTTTGGAATATTCTCCAAGTTTGAATTCAAAATCCAAGTTGACATGTACATCCAACAAGGCATTTACTCCATCTTACATGTCATTTTCCTTGAGCCAAGTGGCATTCAATGCATTCTTTCTTCCCTCTTGCATGTCATTTCAACAAAATTCAAAATTCAAAAATAGGCATTCATTGGCACAATCCTCAAAACTTGCACATCCTTCATCCACTCATAGGTTGACAAGTGGCATCTTGCCATTGGTTGAATGTTAGTCCCACATTGCTCTATTTTGGACATTCATCCTTCAATCTCATCTATAAATAAGAGGCTTCATTCTTCATTTGATCATCCACAAATTATGGAAAGTTACTATGCTCAAATATTTAGCCATTTCCATCCAATATCATTGAATCATAGCTAGGTTATGCAGGTTTTTCCATTGGAGCATTCATCAAGCATTGACAAAGTGGATCACTCATCAACATTCATTAACATACATCAATCTTGCATCATAGGAATTGGGAAAGGGCCAATTTTCACATCAAATTGGCACCAATTCCTCCATGGGATCATGAGTTTGTTAGTTTAATTAGGATTCAATCTCTTTTATTGTTATTTCATTGTGTTCTTCATTGCTTTTTCCTAATTTGAACTTTGTGAATGGATTTCATGGGGAATCCTTGTTCTTGCTTGCATTTCACCATCTAATATGTTTGTTCTTATTGTTTTGCAGGTATTGGGATTGGGGTTCTCACAATTGCAAGTTGCAGATCTAAAGTAGATTAGAGAATATTAAAGACCTAAAGGCATAAAACCCTAGATCAATCATGCAATTGTCTTATTTCATCAAAATAGGCCAAGATTGATTATTCATTGATTGACAAACTTTTGAATTTGAATCTGACAAAGAAGCACCTATAGAATATGATGCTCCTATGTAGACACTAAAACTCAGAAAACGTCATTTTTTAGAAAAGGGCACCCTCACCCTTTTCCATTAAGTTTTGACTCAAATTTGAATGCCAAGTTCCATCATTCCTGCACTATGCTTCCCTACTTGAACTATTTTGTACATCAATTCTATGCTTTTATGAATCTATGATAGTTTTTGTACTTACATGGTTTTACCTTGTTTGTATCATTGATCACATACACCACATCATTCAATCCCATAATTTCATCCCACAATAAAGGGGGGACCAAAACCCTAATCAACTATTCTAGCTCTTCCCTGAGAATAGTGGCCAAGTAGTTTATTTTGATTATTTGTGTGTCCCTCAAATGTCAAAGGTGGAATATGTGGTTTAGGTTAGCTATTGGCCCTAGATCCCATTTTCACCTATTTCAAAGTGTGCATCATATTAAGCCATAAGAGATGATAGAAATGTATTGATAGATCATAGTATGATAACATGTAGAAGCACACATAGTTAGTGATCTAACATTATGCATATGTGAAAATTAAAGATAGGCATCAAAGTCCCTATATTTATGAAAGAACATAAGAAATGACATTTTATTAAAATAAATATATGAAAATGGATCAATATTAATATAATTTACTAAATACTCCCTATTTATTTTCTTATACACCAAAAAATAAGATCACATCATAAGTGAATGTGAATTGATAAATTTTGTTTGATTCATGTGAGTTACTTCTATGATATGAAATATCAGCTATAGAATTCATGAAACAAACTATGAAGCTAACTTTTTGTGTAGAACTAAACTATAATTCAATATGAGTTTATCTAAACCTTGAATTTGAAATCTACTCACCTTGATTCTTAATACTTGCATATTTATTAGGGTTTGGGTAAAGAAGTTTACAAGTAACTAAGAATATTTATTTCTTAAATTATTTTTTTATAATAATAAAAATAATTAATTATGTAGTATTTGTAGGATATTAATCATATATCAATGTTCTAAAGATAACTAAAGATAACTAGTGAACATAGAAATTTTGGTCATAATAACTAAAATAAAATAATTTCAAGTAATTTTAAATGATTATAGATTTTAAAGTTGTTATAAGATTGTATAGTGTTACTTTTCTTATCTAACATTCTCCCCCCTAATGTACCATAATGTGTAGTATGTTCACTTGAGATTTTCCATTAAATGATTTAGAGTTTATATTGTAAATTAAAAATAAATAAACAACTAGATTCAATAGTTCTAACTTTATTCATTAAATAACCACATAAAGTGGACAACTTGTTTCTTGGGAATATCTTTCTATTGGTGTTGAGCATCTATGAAGAATAGTAAATATATTATGATCTTTTCATTAGAGTATAGTGTCCCACAAATACTTTCACAATCCTTGAGACTAGCAAACTATTAGGAATTACATTTTAATAATGAAAGAGAATATCTATTATTTTTATTAAAAATAACATATTATATTATTAAAATATTTTTCATTACAATCTAAGATAGATGTATTTTGACACTGAATTTTTAAAAAGCTAATTATATTTTTTTGAGTTGATCAAGAACTTGGGCTCTACAAGGGTTTCTTGGCTTTGTGGTGTGTGTGCCATATCGTAGATTTCTGTCAGATTCTTCTAGTACTTGTTTGTATAAATATTGTAATCATTTTTCATTTGTTAGGCTTGAGGGATTTTTTTCACCCCTTTAAATGACCACAACTCTTCACTTCTCCACAACTGCTACTACTATAGTTGAAGGCTCGATGATGTCATTCCATGGCTCCCCTACTCAAATAACCTTAAAAAATTATCTTGAAGGTGTTTTATGAGGTAAGTATCCTAATCCACCTCTAGATATTGTCCTTCCAATTCTAGAGTTTGAAGTCTGTAAATAGCTTGATAATTTCACTCTTGTTGGATATTTTGTGGAAAGGCCCCCCTATGAAAGTGTGTTTTGTGACTAGGTAAACATGTCTTGGAATCCATATGAGATTCAACTTGTTTCCATGCAAAACCTCACAATCTTTTTCATTTTTCATTTTGTTGAAGCCAATCATGCCTAGGTTATTCTGACCCATGAATTTTCTATCTTAGATAAACAATATATTTGTGTTCTAGTTTAGGTTGAATTCCCAAGTTTATCTCTACCTTTATAGAAATTTATCACCCAAATTACCTCCTTAGTGGGTTATGTCATTTGTGTAGAACCTGAAAAAAAATTTAGACCACCCCAATTGTCATGTTTATGTTGAGCTTGACCTTTCAAAGGACCTCAAAGATAATTTTATATTCAAATCATACAAACTCATTACTCAAAAAGAAATAAACATATTAATCTCCCAAACACTTGCTATTAGTGACAATCCCTTGATTATAAGGTCAATTATTTTCAAGTGGTTTCACAACATCCTAAACCCATTCCTCAACCCTCTACTAAATCTCCACCCCATAGAAAGGAGGAGATAGGATATTCTATAGTGGTTACTCACAAGACTAAGAATGCTAGCACTTATAAATCTATTGCAAAACCCTCAGGGAAAGGAGTTCCATTTCCTCAAGTTTCAAATTTGGTGGGCCAAAGGAAATCTAATATCCCATTGGGGTGTTTGGAAGAAGGCAAGTTTGTGCCAAAACTATAAAAGTTGGGCTCGCTCAATGTTCAAATTAGTATCTATGCAAATCCTAATAATATGGTTTATAATAGTTATTTTTTTCCTTCATGGTTTGGCTATCAAGAAAATGCCTCTTGATTCTTAAATGAATTATGTTTCCTAGAATGTGAAGGGCTCTCACAAACCTCCCTAAAAAATACTTTGTTTGAGATGTTTGTGTAAATTCTCAAGCCTTGACATTCTCTTCCTTTAGGGGGTCAAAGTGTCTATTTTTTCTTTCTATTGCTTGCATGTTGTGTCATTTGGCCTTCAAAATTTTCTCTCTATTCCAACCACGAGGCTGGTCATGGTGGAGTTGTCACATTTCTCTTGCCTACATGGCATCAAATTTTGGTTGATCATGGATGTGACCCTAGTAACTGAGTTTTTTGGGCTCTCTTACATATGAATAACCTTTGGGATGATAAGTGTTTATGCTTCCAATGACACTATTGAAAAATCTATCCTTTGGTGCTAGATAGCCAATTCAATTTCACTCACCACTTAAGTCTTGTGCAAGGATTTTAGATTGATAGTTCTTCCCCATGAAAAATATAAAACTTTTACCATATGTTGGATAGCTAGAAAAAGTGAGGCTTGGTTTTATATATGCAATAAATTGGGTCTTTTCAACCCCAATTCTATTCATTTTCCAAATAATTTTACTTGGTACATGTGGACCAACTTGTAGTCTAGGCCTAACATAATTTTAAAGCAACTAGATTGTGCCATGATTTTGATATAGTCTTCTTTTATATTTTCCAATTTTTATTCATTACCTATTGAAAAAATGGTAGATTTTTTCTCGTCTAATCACTTTCCCATATGGTTTCTCATTGAAAAAAGTTTGCAGCTCCCAAAGCTATGAAGAGCCATTTTTTCTTAACACATCTTTGCTCAATCATAAGGCCATGTTTTCTCATATACAACATTTTTAGAATGTTGAGCCACATCCCATTCATGGAATTAGATCTAGATCAAGTGGTGGAATTATTGAAATGTGCAAGACAACTGAGAGGGGGGGTGAATCAGTTGTCAAAAAAATTCAAATTTAAACACTTGCAACTTCACAACCACTTAATTATGTTATTAAGTATGAACACGAAATGCATATAACATAAAGAAAAATCAACACAATAAACACTATATTTTACATGGAAAACCCAATAAGGGAAAAACTACGGTGAGGATTAACTCACAATATAAAGTAATAACAAACTGAATACACAGAGGATCATTTCCAAGGGATCACTACCCAAAAGGGACTCATTGTTTAGATACAAAGGATCACTACCTATAGAAAGGACTCACTATCCAACAGGGAGGCTCATTACCTACAGATACAAAAGATAACAAAAAGATCCACCACAACAAATTACACACATCCACAGCCTTGATTAGGAGATTGCAAAAACCATTAGCTCACTACTTTCAAGAATCTAACACATTAAAGAATTGTTGCCTCAACTTAATTTCACACAACTTTTCTTCTCTTGTGGCTTACTTCGTTATTGTGTATCATCTAATTCTTCACAACTCGTCTTGCATTTATACCATCTTCAACCTTAGAAATTTTCTCCAAGGCCGGTCACATACTCTTTATTTCATAAATTCAAATTAGGTCAGAAAATCAACATTCCCATGGTGGAAAGGAATGGGAGTGGACCAATTAAACACTTAACCAAGATCAAAATAAATCTCTTGGATCAATCACATGCTTCTTCAATTAATTCTTAATCCTTTGTATGAAGTGTAAACACTAGGTCAGCCATATCTAATGAAAACACAAATGAAAAATGACATAACATGCTTCATTATGTATGAGAACACATCTTATATACCTTTAGATACATCTGTAGCAAGTACAACAACCTTAAAAAAAAAAACACCTTCCAACAATCCAACTATAGTGTACAAATACACACAAAAGCTCTGTAACTCATCTTTTGTAGTACCAAACCATGAACACCTTTTTCGTAATACATATATCACCTTAACAAACCTTTTATCAGATCCAAAAAACCATAAAGAACTCAACATAGAACTGTGGAGAAAAAACATTTCTCCCAATTCACAAAAAAAAAACTCTGCTAGACCAATTCACACACCAGTGAACACAACTTTCACACTCCATCAAACTAGAAGCTAAAAACCAGGAGATGTCACCAATAGATTCCCAAAAACAACCCTTCAGATCTGCACAAGCATAAGATCAACATAGGAGAAACACATAACACATACCGAAGCACATTTTGAACACATACATAACTCTGACTTCACTCTTTATTAATTTTCTCAAAGGCACTTGGTAACCCATCATTTTAGCACATCTACAACACCATAAAAGATAGCTCCATGAACTCACAACATCTCAACAACATCTCAACTATACATGCACAATCTGCAATATACTGTACTGTGTTGACATCAATGACAACACCAAAAAACCTGCTCATACTTGCAACAATCTCCCCCTTTGTCATTTATGGCAACACATTATGTGAAAAATAATCAAAGACAACTCTCCTTTATTTTCCAAATTAGACAACTTGCACAACATTCTTGCATTCTCAATATTCTGGGCAAAGAACTTCTCTTCCTTTTCTATTATTTTTCACATTACTCTCTCTCCCCATTTGAAATCAATGGAAAAGATCAAAAAATTTGATCACTTCCCCTTAGGAGTGCACCCATACAAGTCATACTACAACAATTAAAACTTTCTACTCCCCCCGTGGAGTAGACCTATCCATCAGTCTAGATAAATGAATAATCTATGGATCCACTGGACTGATGCACCTCCATGTGCACCTAGTTTGGAGGGCCAATGACCCCCAACTTCTCCTTGAGATACTCAAAAGTATCCTTTGGAAGAGCCTTAGTAAATATATCTGCAATTTGTTCCTTTGTAGACACATACTCCAACCCGACTTTATTCTCCAATACCTTCTCTCTCAGGAAATGATATCTGATAGATATATGTTTTGTTCTTGAATACATTATCAGATTCTTTGAAATGTTTATAGTACTTGTATTATCATAGAAGATAGCTATAGTCTCATCTCATATCACTCCAATATCCTTCAGTGTTTGCTTCATCGACAAAACCTATGTGTAGCAAGATGTTGCAATAATATACTCTGCTTCTATAGTGGATAAAGAAACTAAGTCCTATTTCTTACTTAGCCATGAAACCAATCTTCCACCAAGAAAGAAATCACCCCCACTGGTACTCTTCTAGTCATCCACACAACCAACCCAATCTGCATCAGTCTAAGCACTTAAAGTGAAATAAGTGTCCTTAGGATACAATAAGCCATAATCCAGTGTGCCTTTAAGATATTTGAATATCCTCTTTATGGCTATAACATGTGCTTCTTTAGGTTATGCTTGAAATCTAGAAAATAAACATACTACATGCATGATATCGGGTCTGGTAGTAGTAAGATACAACAGTCCACCAATCATAGATCTGTACTTGCTCTGATAAGCTTTAGAAAATTCATCATCTTTACTCAGCTTACATCTGGTCACCATAGGAGTACTAATTGGTTTGGAGTCATCCATTCCAAACTTCTTTAACAAATCTTTCACATATTTTGATTGTGAAATGAATATCCCCTTATCAATTTATTTACTTGAAGACCAAGAAAGAAATTCAACTCACCAATCATGGACATTTCAAATTATTTTTGCATTTCCTCTGCAAATCTCTTACACATACCTTCATTTCCTCCAAAGATGATATCATCAACATATACTACCACTATCAACATTTTGTTTCCTTCCATATTGAAATAAAGATTGTTGTCTATAGAGCCCTTATTAAACTTTGTTGTGTCAAATATCTACCTAATTGAGCATACCATGCTCTAGGAGCTTGTTTCAGTCCATACAATGCCTTTTTCAACTTACAAACCATATCCGGTTTGTCTGATAAATGAAATCCTTCATGTTGTTCCATGTATACTTCTTCTTCGAGTTCTCCATTCAGAAATGCAGACTTGACATCCATCTGATATACCTTGAAATCCTTGTGGGCAGAAAATTCCAAAAAAATCCTAATAGCTTCCATTCTTTCCACAAGGGAAAATATCTCTTCAAAGTCTATGCCTTCAACTTGTGAGTATCCCTTGTATACAAGTATTTCTTTATTTCTTACAACTTCACCTTTCTCATTCAACTTATTCTTGAACACCCACTTTGAGCCAATTACTTTTTTATTCATAGGTCTAGGAACTAGTTCCCATGTTTGATTCTTCTCTATTTACTACAAATCTTATTTCATGGCTCTAATCTAACTCTCATCTTCACATGCTTCACACACAAACTTAGGTTCTATTTTAGAAAGTAAACACAGATTTACCTCTGTTGCTACTTTACTTCTTGTCTTCACACCTTCACTCTTATCTCCAATTATCTGTTCCTCTAGATGTTTCTTCTGGACATACTTAGGAGTCTTAGGAACAAGTTCTGGTGATTCTTCTTCCTCTTCCTTATTGTATTCAGGTACTGGTGTGCAAATAGGATCATCTAGTTCAACTTCACTTATTTGACTAGGTCTATGCATATCCTCATCAACCTTCACATTATCACTCTCAACAATCTTCGTCAATATTTTATTGAAGCATCTATATGCTTTGATGGTAGTTGAGTATCCAAGGAAAATCCCTTCATCACATCTAGCATGAAACTTCCCAAGATTCTCATAATCTCTTTTAATGTAACATTTGCTTCCAAACACCTTAAAGTATTTTATAGTAGGAGCCTTACCAATCCATAACTCATAAGGAGTCTTTGTGTTGTTTCCTTTGATCTAAACTTTGTTAAGAACATAAACAACAGTTTTTATTGCCTCTCTCCAGTACTCATAAGGTACATTTTCTTCTTTCATCATGGTTCTTGGAACCTCCTACATGGTCTAGTTCTTTCTCTCAACAACTCCATTTTGCTGAAGAGTTCTAGGAGAAGAAAAATGTCTCTTTATGCCATGCTCTTCACAAAATGCATTAAAATCATTAGGAGTGAATTCTCCACCTCTATTATATCTCAAACATTTTATTCTCAGGTTCACTTCATTTTCTACTCTTTCCTTGAACACTTTAAACCTATCCAGAGCCTGAGTCTTTTCTCTAAGAAAAGAAACCCATGTCATTCAAGAATAATCATCAATAAGGAGCATGAAATACCTATCACCATTTAGGCTTCCTCTCTTGGTAGGACCACAAAGGTTTGTATGAATTAATTCCAACATTCTAGTAGCTAATTGCTCTTTTCCTTTGAAACTACATCTTGTTTGTTTCCCTAACAAACAACTTCTGCAAATAGTTTTAGTAGGCTTTTGATTTTAGGTAGATCTTAGACAACATCTCTTGAACTAATCCGAACTAGATTATCAAAGTTTACATGTCCCATCCTTCAGTTCCATAGCCAACTTTCATTAACCTGAGATACAAGGCACTGTCCATCAACACCCTTAAGCTGATAGATGTTTCCATGATTTCTCCTTCCCGCAACAACCATAGTTTTGGACCCTTTTTTGATCTCACAGGAATTATCTTGAAACACAAGTTTGAAACCTTTGCTACACATTTTTCCAACACTCAAAAGGTTATTCCTTAATCCCTTTACATAATATACATCATCAATGTTGTGTATTCCATCAAAACTAATTGTACCTTTCCCAACAATCTTTTCTCTAGAATCATCATCAAACATGACCAAACCACCATCATATTTTTCAAGTTTAGTGAAATTACTTTTATCTCTGGTCATGTGATTAGAACATCCACTATCAATCACCTAATAGTCTTCATCCTGCTTAGCATGAAAGGAAGTAACCAGAGTACCTTCCATCTCATTCTTCTTTTTTTCCAAATCACTTTCTCTTGCACATCTTCCAAAGTTAGCAAACACAAATTTATTCTCCAAAGCTAAGAACAAGCATTCACTATAATCACCCTCATAATCAAAGATTCCAATTTCTTCTCTAACATAATACAACTTCTTGAATTTCTTATCCTTTCTATCTTTATGATCTCTATTCTTCTTATGTACAACTCTATTCAGACATCTTGAGGCATACTGACCAATATTACAACAACTGAAACATTTAAAGGGAAACATACCTTTATACTTACTAGTACCTTTTGTAAGTGTAGAATAAGTAAATAAGTAAAAAAACTAAAAACACTTCTTAATGAAACATTATATCAAGATTTAACAACAATTAACTAATTTAAAGCACATAAAACTTGAAAGCATCTCATTGTTTCCTATCTCCAAAGATTTATTAAATCACAGAGGGCTCTTAGATTTGGTAAGCACTGTGACTATTAAAATTCCTATCTAGAGAATGGAATGATGCTAAATACAATGATCTAATGATTGATAATGATTTCTAAATGATATGATGCTACTATAATCTATTCTGACATGAAACCTGATGGATGAAAGCAATAGTAAAACTAAGATGCACCCATGATTATGATTCTATAGATGTTATGATTGCTATGATGCTAAGATGCTATTTTCTATTGCTATGATTGCTTGATTGCTTGATTTCTATTCCTACAGAGTAAGTTTGCACAAAGTTGGGATCCATTCCTTGCTTCAGAAGGCTGCATTTATAGATTTACGTCAACACATTTGCACAGGGGCAGCAAAAAAAAGGCTTGGATTCAATCTGGAGGATTGAGTGGTGAGAGATGAAGCTTGAGCTGATGAAGGGAATGGTTTCTCCTCATGAAAACATCAGGCCAAATGATAGGAAGAATCAGAGGAAGAAAATTGAGAGATTGATTCCAATTTGTCTCCAAAGCTTTCTCGTGAATGCTAGTTGAATTAAATTGGATATTTGATGTCTAATTTGGTAGGTGAGTGAATAGAGAAAATTTTCCTTTATGCCCTTATTTGAATATTTTGATTTATTCAAATTTAGCAAAAGGGAATAGATAATTTAATAAAACAAACTATATAATTTGTTTATTAAATAAATTATAGAAGGGATTTGATAATTAAATAAAACTTTAGGATATCTTTATTTAATTAAGAGGAAATATGATAAGATAATTAAATAATACAAACTATTAAAGTTTACTTATTTAATTAAGATAGAATAAATGGATAAATATAGAAGAAATAATAATGATAATAATTAAATAAAACAAAGTATTTAAATTTGTTTATTTAATTAAGAGGAAAATAATATGATAAAGTAGAAGAATTAAAAGTGAACTTAATATAAATAAATATTTCTATTTATTTATTAAGTAGATGAATTTAAGATTAATTAATCAAATAAATCATATTTAATTAATTATATTCTCCATACCATTTTTAGGTGTATACACCTTTCTTCAACTTTCTTGTAAAGTTCGCTTCCAACTCATCTAAACCATCACTATTTGGATCATCTTCAGTCTTTGCTGATTTAAATGTTGTTTCTTTCTTCTACTCTTTCTTTCCAAACTTTCTCATCTCAAATGCAGTCAAGGTGCCAAATAGTTGTTCTTTAGTATATTTCTTAGGATCATACATTTCCTCAATAATTGAAACCTTATCACCGTAACACTCTAGTAAGGTCATTAGAATCTTCTCTATTATATCTTCATCTTCCAGGGTGCCCCCTTGATTCCTAACTTCATTTGCTGCAAGATTAACCCTTTGGAAATAGCTTGCAATATCTTCACCTTCATCCATTTTCAAATTCTCATATCTCTGCTTTGCTTTTATTTTCTTTTTCAATTTCACTCTATCACTTCCTTCATAAATATCTTCCAACTTCTTCCAAACTTCATAAGCAGTACCCAAAGAAATAACTTTTGTTCGCTTAGTTATAGATAAAGCACTATAGATCACATACCTCACTTTTTCATTCTCCTCATAAGAAGAAACCTCATCTATAATAGTAGGACCACTTGCCGATGCAACATACTTCATCTCAACAACCTTCCATGTCTTGTAACCAAGAGAGATTATGTAACCTCTCATTTGCACTTTCTAGCCACTATAGTCAGATCCATCAAATGTAGGGATCACCAATTTGTGCTCCATCAGACCTACTCAAGCGATTAAGCTCTTCACCAAGGAACCAAATATTTGATACCAATTGTTGAAAGGCACAAGAAAATTGAGAGGAGGGTGAATTAGTTGTCACCAAATTCAAATTCAAACATTTACAACTTCACAACCACTTAATTCTGTTATTAAGTATGAACATGAAATGTAGATAACAAAAAGAAAAATCAACACAATAAACACCATATTTTATGTGGAAAACCCAATAAGGGAAAAACCATGGTGAGGATTAACTCACAATATAAAGTAATAACAAAACTGAATACACAGAAGCTCACTGCCAAGGGCTCACTGCCCAAAAGAGACTCACTGTCCAGATACAAAGGCTCACTGCCTATAGAAAGGACTCACTATCCAACAGGGTGGCTCATTTCCTACAGATACAAAAGATAACAAAATATCCACAACAAAAAAATTACACACATCCAAAGCCTTGATCAGGAGATTGCAGAAACCATCAGCTCACTGCTCTTAGGAATCTAACACATTAAAGAACTAATGCCTCAACTTACTTTCGCACAACTCTTCTTCTCTTGTGGCTTACTTCATTACTTTGTATCATCTAATCCTTTGCAACTCATCTTTCATTTATATCATCTTCAACCTTATAAACTTTGATCTCCAAGGTCGACCACATACACTTTATTTCATAAATTCAAATTAGGTCAACAACTAAACATTCCCACGGTGGAAAGGAATGGGAGTGGACCAATTAAACACTTAACCAAGACCAAAAGGAACATCTCATATCAATCACACACTTAATTAATTCTTAATCCTTCGTATGAATTGTAAACACCAGGTCGTCCAAACCTAATGAAAACACAAATGAATATTGAAGTACATGCTTCCACATCAAGAGGACAACATGAAGATGATGTAACATGCTTCATTATGCATGAGAACACATCTTAGATACCTTCAGATACATTCACAACAACTGCAACAACCTTCGAACACAAAACACCTTCCAATAGTCCAACCAAAGTGTACAAATACACACAAAAGCTCTAGAACTCATCTTTTGGAGCACCAAACCACGGACACCTTTTCCATAATACAAATATCACCATAAAAAACCTTTTATTAGAGTTGTAAGACCAGAAACAACTTAGTAGAGAACTACGAAGCAAAAAAATTTCTCCCAGTTCACACATTGGTGAACACAACTTTCACACTCCATCAAACCAGAAGCTAAAAAACTAGGAGATGTCACTAACAGATTCCCAAAAATAACCCTTCAGATCCACACAAGCATAAGATCAACACAAAATAAATGCGAAGTAGATATCGAAGCACATTATGAACACATACATAACTCTAACTTCACTCTTTATTAATTTTCTCAAAATTACTTGGTAACCCATCATTTCAACACATCTACAACACATAAAAGATAGCTCCATGTACTCACAACATCTCAATAGCATCTCAACTATACATGCACAATTTACAATATCCTGTACTATGTTTAAATTAATGACAACATTAATGACAACACCACCAAAATTTCTCATACTTGCAACAAGAATGACTCCATAACATGTACGACCCAATTCCTTTGCATCTACAAACACCAACTGGCTTGTTTTCACTGCCGCTCATATGAGGTCACTACTTAGAAGCTCCACTTGGCCACTACTATTCTAGAAGTTTGGTCATTTGATTCCACCACCTAGCTTTAGCTCACACAACTATAAAAAAATAAATAAATTGAATATGCTTATGTTTTATGTGGAGCCTAGATCAAATTCAAGATACATTGGCTTAAAATTGGTGATAATCAATGGAATTATTTTAGGCCTTACAGGTTTTCCAATCTTCTCATACCATCAAGAAAATTCATGAATGCCATCAAATCCTTCAAAAGTTTCCTGATATTCTCCAATATTTTTTCTTACATTATGAGAAGGTTTTTTCTATTCAAGGAAACATTCTTGTAAGACAACATGCCTTACAACAATGTTTCGAGGTTGTTCCTTTTTGGTTGTCAAATGCTTAAAACATTTTTTGTTACCAAGGAGATCTTAAGGAGTAATTTTTCTCTATGACTAAAGACAAGGCTACTAGCCTTGATGGCATCCCTTGTGAATTTTTCAAAGACTTTTTTGATATGATCGAGAGTGACTGACACAATTTTTTCCTTGAAGCCATGAAAACTAGGTCATTGGATAATTTAATCAAAAAAGGTAATATCAGATTTATACTTGAAACTAGTAACCCAACAAATACCAACAATTTGTGCCCTATCACTCCATTGAATGTCTCTTATAAGATCATTTCCAAAGCACTAATTCTCAAGCTTTGTTATATAGGATTTACCAAATCCAAATTTATCATGATAACATTATAGTGGTTTGGAAAGGATTGAGATGGGCCCAAAATTATTAGTAGCAATAATTTTTTATCAAAATCATCTTTGTGAAGGCTTACAACTATATTGAATGGCCATTCACTTTGTCCATGCTCCAAATGCTTGGTTTTTCCTTGTGATTCATCTATTTGGTTTAAATTCTTATTGCAATTTTTTTTCCTACATTACTATCTCGAGCTAGTAGTCTCCTTTTTTGTAATCTTTTGGTCCATTAGACAAGGGTTCCCTCTCACCCTGAGTCTCTATGTTCTGGCTATTGGGTGGTCCCATAATAGTGGTTTACACTTTCTGGGAGATCCCATTTTTTGCTGAAATCACATATTTTTAGAAAATATAATGATTTAAGCCTTGAAAATTTCCACCTAAAGGATTCCAATTGAAGAGGGTTTGATCAAACCACCTTAGATCAAACTCCCTTGGATAGAACCCCTCTAGTTTTAAACCATACCTATAACGGGGTCTCCTTTACACCTATCAAAATGCTGATAAAAAACCACTTTTGATTTACCTTTTGGGGGATCAAATGAATTCATTTAAAATTTATTTTTGTATGTATTCCTTATTATAAGCTTCCCAAAAAGTATAATTTTAAATAAATTTAATTTGATTATTATATTCATTTTTTATTTCTTGTGAATGTAGGTTTTTCACTGAAAATCAAACTCTTTATTCTTCCTATGTGAAAAAATAGAAAATTATCAAAAAAAAAATTGAAAAATATCTATGCACTAGATATTGATGTCCTTGATCTAACAAAAAAAATTAAAAAAAATTGATACATACAAAAAAAATTATATTTTAGCCAGTAAATCATGTCTAAATTATAACTCGTTTGACTTTAAAACTTAATTAGGAAAAAAATATTCAATGAAATGCTATGAAACCAATTCCATGCACTAGATATCATAGTTATGAATCTAAATTTGAAAAAATTAGAATTTTATCCTTCATAGAAAAACATTTATGTGTTAGCCAGTAACATCACTCTTTAAAAATGGTGTTTACTGTTAAAAACTATTTTTTGAAGGAGATGGAAAAAGAAGTGCAATTTGATTCCAAATATTTTGAAAAAAATATATTTAGAATCTATAGAAAAAATGTCACAAATCACTTGTTTGCATCATCTTCAAATTCCTCACAGTATAGCCGCTATAGGTTCCCAAAAGTGAAGATTTAGTTAAAAAAATTCAGTTCAATGTCCAGTTTGGCAAAAAATTGTAAACTAGTATTGTAGGACCCTATTGAAGGTTTTTTCTACCTCCTTGCTCAAGTTGTTTCCTGTTGATGGTGTTTTCTACATAGCAACAACTCAGATAGAAAATGATATTCTATCTCTCTTAAAAGATAATCTTCAACAATAAATTGCTGACAATCACCCCAAGGTCTCTCGGCTGTCAAGTCTTGACAATGCATAAACAACTCAGATAATATGTGAAAATGCTGGTAATCACAATCAGACCTTACTACAAGCGAACTGTATCCTTCCAACTTATCAAATTTTGCAATATTATGATCTCAAATCCTAAATCTAACCGAATAATAAAGAAACAACAAAAGATGAGGGTGAAAAAGAAGTAATGAAATCTAGACTATTTCTAAGATGAATAATGCAAATGATAGATTCCTGGAATGGACCAATCTCAAATAACCAATTCCTGCTTAACCCACAATGCAATATCACAAGAAAGGTGCAATCTTCTAAGGCATACAGATTTTCAAATCACAGACATTCATCCATAATCGAACTAAGCACAAATAGATTTATGGTCCAGGTTGACTTCACCAGCCTACTACAATCAGATAGTTACTGGAAGTATAAACCAGAGATTGCTACAAACATTCCAAGCATAAAACCATGAACATCATTCACCAAATTAATTTAATTCTAAACCTGACATCAACTCTTATATCTTCAAGCAATTTCAAAAGATGGAACAATAGGAACCATGCAGGATAAACTAACACAAAGGAATTCACCAGAGAAACCACAATGCCTCCAATTATATTAGATAACCCAAAATGTAGAAACAATTCCACTGTTCTGTGTATAACATTTGCTCCAAAAACTAACTATTATCTCTACTGCAAGAGGCTCTAGCTCTTCCTTAATCTAGATTGTCTCTATTATCTGTCTAGCTAACTCTCTACAAATGAGGCACATATACCATTTATAGAGAATCCTCAAACATGTCAGCCCAGCCAAACATTTACAAAATAGCCAAAACAAGTCAGCCTTAGGAATTTTAAAATAAGGCACACATTAAATGCTGATACATCATCAAGGTCGGCCCAAACACATTCCCCAATGTAGCTCAGATTAACATACGCCCTCTAATAATACGAAAGCACAAATCCATAAGCTAGTATTAATTGTCGCCTCCCTTATCTTTGTTCTAATCTAACGATTCATGAACCTTCAAAAACACTTTATCCAACTCAGCAATAGGTGGCAAGGGCAGGATTTTGAGCCGACATTCAATTGATCCGATTTCTTGCTTTGACCACCTAACTGCTGCATCCCAATCACCCTTATATGTCGAGTACTTATCCACCACAGCCAGATAAGTAGCTGCATCATCCAATTGGTGCCCTATCACATATTTTTCAACATCAAGGGCATAGACATCATGCCACCATTCCCTTAATTGCTCCAAACTCAAATGTTTAGGAGTGATCTTCCTCCTACCAATCATTATTTCAAAGAAAGCAATGCATCCATTATAAACATTGGTTAAATCACCATCCATCTGCTTCTTCTGTTTATAAATCTTCTTGATGGCTTCCTATCAGATTTGCAAGGCTTCAAACCACTCCCAAGGCTCATTAACCCTAGATGAAGGAAGGATTCCATCAGTAACCAGCTGATCCCTACCATACTCCATGATTGCTTTAGTTTTCTGCAATAAAAGATCAGCATCCTCCTTGTCCTGAGATAAAACATGATCTAATAAATCCATAGCTCTTATTGCATCTTTTCCAGTTGAAAGGATTTCCTTTATTGCATCATCTCCTTTAGTCTATACCTCCTTCAACTAATCTATTGTAGCCATGGTAGAAGCTTTCATCTTTTCTATTTCAGAAATGGTCTCCTTCAGCAAGAAACCAACAGTAGTAGAAGAGGATGGGTGAAAAGACTGCAAATGCTTCATTAAGTCTTCTAGACATTTCCTTAGCCTTTCATTTTCCTTATTTAGCTCATATTTGGACTATGTTTCTTTCCTCAGTCTACCAATGATTACTGCACTAGATCCCTCATATTCTTCAATGTCTTGTTCCATAGAAGCAGGCCCAAAATTGATAATCTGTACATTATAATCCTTCTCGGTGACCTCATCTCTACTTTTATCAGCCGTAGGGGTAGCAATATGAATAACCCTGTTACTATCCTCATCTCTTTCAATCTTTGAAACCACTTTGGATATCTTCTTCTTCTTACCCTTTCCAATCTTAGCCAACATATCATCCCAGTTGAGAGGAGTGTCTTCAACAATGACTTGCTTTCTTCTAATCTCCTTATCTAGCGAATCTGGAATAGTAGGATCCACCCGGACTTCATCTTTCTTGACCTCTTCGTGATGTTCCACCGTCTGATCCTTCTCCTTTTCAGGAGATTGGTCACCTCTATTTTCTAACTCTGGCTCTTCTTCTTGCAGGGGTGATAGAGTCTTAATAAGAACATCCTCCATCTCAACGAATCTGTTATATTTGCTGCTCGCAGGAGGAGAATCCTCATACTGTAGCAATGGAGAAGGATGCACTCCCACGTCTCCAACTTCAAACTCAATGGCCACACCATAAAGTTCCCGTCCTTAAACGGTTCAGCTTCTTCGCTGGTCTCATGCTCTCCATGAGCTGTTTGCTCAGGCATACTCAATGGAGAAGAGGTATCCTTTTGTTGTTCTGAAATGGATGCTATTGGAAGAGGATCTATTTTTTGCATTGTCTCCTTGGGAGATGGAATTTTTTACCTTCTTGAGTAAACCCTGGTTTTCTCTCCTGAACTTTCCACATCAACCACATGAGGATCCACCTTATCCTTAGAAGTCTCCTGGCCTTTCTTCGTGGAAGCCCTGGTTGTCCTTGCCCTTTTTGGCTGTGGAAGAGCATCCTCTTTCTTTTCTTTCTCAAGTTCCTCCTCTTCAAAGGAATTACCTATTTTTACAGTACGACTCCTCTTCTTTTCCCTAGGTTTTCTTTTCTTTTCAGGCTCACTCTCCTTAGGGCTTCTGATTTTAATTTTAAAAGGTGAACTCCCCTTATCTTTTCCTGTAGAATCATCTTCACTGGACTCCTCTGAAGTGGAATGAGCATTCAAATTTCCCATCAGATTGAACGTACAGGGTACCTTTACACTTTCCAATTCCCATACTTTATTCTTAAACCAGGACTTGGCATATTTCATAATAGGAGCCATTAATTCCTCCAATTCAGTCATTTCTTTTTCTGACCAGTTTACCTCTCCAATGGGCCTATCTTTGACTGATTCATATGCATGATCCTGAACTACATTTCCATCATCTTCCAACTGATCAGGAATTAAATTGACATTGTACATTCTGATCACATCAGCTGGAAGCCTTGAATATCTTTTCTTTCTTACCTGAAAGTCATCCTTGTTGTTTGCCCAATAGTCTTCTAGATCATCCTTATGGTGATATTATTTGGTAGCTTTCTTCTGGGCCTCACTAGTAATATCAAAGTTCGCCCTCTTAGAATGGAAAGAGAACCCATAAGTACTCAATTCCTCTCCTGATGCATGAGCTGACTGAATTGAAGGGAAAACCTCAGCTATACCAATATTCAAAGGAAAATCCCCACCAAACCCTATCTTGTGCTTCTCTCTTTTGACAATGGAATCGATATCACATGTCTGTCGGGTAACCTCTAAAAGTATGACATGGTCAGTAGGATATCTAGGCAATCTGTATGGAGCAGTCCGACATCCATCAATCCTGATATAGGAGAAGGTAGGGAATTGTGTAAACCAAGCTCCATATTTCTTGATTAGCTCCTTGGCTCCATTAGAGATTCTTACATGTTCTGCATTCTGAAGCAACCTAGTAATATGCATAGTAAATGCATCATTTACTCTCTTATAATTTTGATTCCCTAGGTGCAACTCGGGGTACACCTCATAGATGACATCCTGTTTGAATGTTCCTTTTGGATTCAATCCCCTGTATGGATAAAATCTGGCAAGTACATACACCGCATAAGATGACATGGTGAATTTCTTTGTTTCAAGCACATCTCTCATCTGCCTGTCAATCATTGCACTGATAATTCCTGCCCAATGGTAATTAATGCTTTGCTCAATCTTGTTTATAACATGCACCATCCAATTCTTCGATACCCCAGCACTCTTCAAGCTGGCTACCCTGCTCAACAATGTGATTGCATCATATATGTCTTGTCGGAACTTGATTCTATGTAACTACTTGGGTAACTTGGAGAAATGAGATTTTGGCTTTTCCAGCCATGAATTAATCATCTGCTAGGCTTTAGTAGGCTCATCCTCATAGTAAGTCCTTGCCCAATCAATATATAGGGCACACACACATGATAAGTCTGGCATATCAAATGCTTGGGTGATAGAAATTGGATTAAAATTTGCCAACACCCTTCCATCAGTGCTGACAATCCTCTATGTGTCAAAATCATAATGTCAGGCACATTCCAATATTAGCTCGTAGCATTGGACTACAGGAGGAAATCCAGCCACATGAGCCAGTCCGGACTTCACTATCCCCTTGGTTAGGACTGATAAATCTTGTTGAGCTTCCCTTTCTTTGAACTCTTCATATCTCCATGCTCCTACATTAGAGTCTGAGACCTCTGACCAAACTGAAACTATCTTACTATCAGGAAACTGACTTTTCACATCTAGCCTTAACCTTTCTGCATCTATCATTGAAGACCCCTCTGTGTCTCCCTTGGCTTTTCTTGCCACTGCCTTGCTTGATTCAGCCTGCATTCAGAAAAGAGCCTCATGAAAATCCAATTATCATCCATATTTCAGTCAAAGGTTAGCCATGAAACCACATGAAATTATTAAGATAAACCATTAATCATCAATCATGAAAAATTGGGAAAATGAAGCAATCCGGGAAAATCCAGTCAGGGTGGAATTTGGAGAAATTTCTAGATGGACTTCCGCTGCCAAGGAATCATTCCAAAAACAAATCATTGATACAGGCAAAAGAGATGCATAATTATCCTAAAATTCATCTATTTAGAAACAATAAATCATCATCCCACATCCAATTCATTGCTTCAATTTCGAAAATCAAAATGAAATGAAACCTGGCAGAAAACCAAAAAAAATTGGATGACTCGGATTTCTATGGACAGCTTGAAATTTTGAGAGTTCATCATACTTTGGGGAGATGGAAGAATCCGAGAAAATCTGGGTGCGCAAAAATTTTGCGGACACCTCAGAAACCCGATGACCGTTCGATGCACAGTCCATTAACTGAGTAATCACACAAACCCCCCCATTCGGATTCTATGAAGATAAAATTAACCCTAATGAGCCAAATATCGATTGCACCTGGACTCAGACTTCTCAAGACTCTCAAGTGATTGATCCTTGCAACAAAATAATGATGCCCTAGGTTCGACAGCTAAACCTTCCGCCATGAGAGCTAAAACAAGCTCAAAATTCAAACTCAATCCTTCAAAATGGTGAAACTAGGGTGCACTAGGGTCTCAAATGCTGTGAACAAGGTCGAGCGAAGCACAAGACAAGAGGATCATGACGACTCCACCAAATTTAAGAAATATGTGCAAACATACCGAAACTGTAATTCTCACAAAATAGCAGACCACGCGCGAACAAGGAAAAGCCTTCATAGAAACACCTAGCCACGGGGATATACCCGATACTTGATTGGTAAATGAAGGGATGCACAGTGCAGATGATAAGACCCATGGAAGGGTGAGTGAAAACCCTAATTTGATAAATACATGGTCATGAAAATACACAAGGGCCGACCCAAATAACCACCAACCAACAATTGAAAGATTCGATCAAAGCACAAACAAAGGAAAAGTCAGTGATGGCCTACCATGGATCAAATCCGAATGAAGCTCGAGTCCAAAGAAGTCACTGTGAATCAGGGAGCTCTAGCAACGCAAATATCAACACAGATGTCTAAGGAATTCATGCGCAAGCAAACCAAATCCGCTGAATAAGGCTCAAAATGAAATACTCAAGCGCTAGAGCAGATGGCAAATGAATAATGAAATCGTGAAGAGCAATAGAAGCCTTTAAATTCACCAATATTCATGTCAGAGCAAACGTACCTCAAGCATTAATGGCTGATAAGATGTATTGATGAAATCCAGAAACCCGAGCCCAAAATAGTACTTCAGAGAAAACCGATCTAGATGGACAATCTGAGTGAGCACGAATTCCGCAGATAACGCACCCCTCAGGACTCCGATGCAATCCGAGAAAATCCAGGTAATCCAAAAAATCTTGGATTCATCCAAAAACCTGAACTTCTAAAAATTAGACAATGACCAGACGATGGGCAAGGATCCGGGAGAATCTGGGTGAACCGGAAAATCCCAGACCCAGGGTAAAACCCAAACTTTCATTAAAAAGAAAGTTTAATTAGTTCAACCTTCAGGGTAAGACTAAGGAAAGCAAGACCAACATCTCAAGACCTTAAAGGGACAAATCCAATAAAGATCAAAGGTCGAAGAGACATCTGAAATAAAAAAGAGGGTCCCTACTCCAAGTGGGGCGTGTGTGCAAAATTACACAACAAATGGTGACTCTACTGGGGAAATGCTCCAAATCATTTCAATGACAAATTGGAATCAAGAACCTGAAACTTATGGTTTGAACTTGTCCATCCAGTCACCACCTACGGTTAAACCAAAGAATCCACAAGTCACCCAAAATTTCTTACACCAGGGTCGAAGTGTGTGCATATGAATTCATTACCCCCCTTAGCTGCAAAAAAAAACAAATTTGGTCTGAACAGGCTACATAAAGATTCATACTCTAAAAGCAACTTAGATAGAGCCTCGCTGCCAGTCAGGTGTCCATAGCCTCGATGAGGTTATCGTTGTGGCTCTCCTAAACATAGCTCTACTGCCAGTCAGGCTTTCATAGCCTCGATAGAGATATTCAAATTCCCCTAATGAGTTGAATTCAGTATGTTGATTTTCAATATTGCCTCCTTTTTCACTTTTTCATTTCAACTTGTGAACAGTGAATTCCACACTCAGGGCTAAGAATCACAATGGCACTAGAGCAGAAATTTTTTTTTTCACCTGTGCAGACTTCATAAGGAGCTTCTGCAACCTCAGGCATTTTTAATATTCGAAATGTGAGACCCTAATGTATTCCTATTCAATCTGACTAAAGGACTCTTTGTCTTAGACACTAGGATATGTGACATTGGGTAGAGAATTCATACCATGATGTTCTAGAAAGATAATTAAAGTTTGGGAAGGAAATACTGAGAGTACAACACCTACATTGTCACTATTGTCATACAAATGCAACAGGAGATCCCAAAAGGAGCAAGAACCAAGAGCAAGAGCAACACCAACCAAAGCAAAACAAGTCAAAGCAAACCTACTCTAACCAAAGCAAAAACAAGAAATGAAAAGCAACTTAAACTAACTATATACAAAACAAGGAGCTGAAAATAGCTCAGGATTGGAAATAATGTTTCAAATACTGCCCATTAACAGGCAGTGGAATATCTTCCCCCATGAAAGTTTTCAACAGAAGGCATTATCTCCAAGTATTTCGACAATCTGATATGGACCTAGCCACAACTTATCAAACTTCCCATGATTTCCCTTTCGATCATGAGGTTTATCCTAGTACAACACAAGGTTAGAAATCCTAAAAGCTTTGACGTTAGCTCTTCTGTCAAACCACCTCTTAACTACCCCTGATGTTTGGCAAATTTTTCAAGGGCATTGTCTCGTTTCTCCTCAAGGTGCAATAGCTCTGTCAACCTGGCCTCCCTTCTATCACCCTCATCATAAAACTCATTAATATATTACAAAGCTGGGATCTTGAGTTGAATAGGGAATACTGGCTCCAGACCATATACTAAGTGATAGGGAGATGTTCTAATGGATGACTTAAGCCTTGTACGATCTACCCAGAGGGCAAACCAAAGCTGGGCATGCCAGTCTTTTGGGTTTCTCTCCAACAGCTTATGAATAACAGTCAATAAGTTCTTATTGGAGGACTCTGCTAGGCCATTACCTTGGGGGTAATAATTAGATGCAAATGTTATAATAATGCCATGATCGAATGCCCAGTTTGAAAATTTTAAAGATGTGAAAGCAGGACCATTATCATAGACAACAAAAATAGGACATCCAAATCGATTAATAATAGCATATTCTAGAAAATCAATCACTACCTCTGATGTACATTACCTACAAGCAAAAGCCTTAGTCCACCTTGTGAAATAATCGGTGGTGGTTAGAATGTACCTATGTCCCGCAAAAGATGGTGGGTTGATAGGCCCGATAAAGTCCATGCCCCACTAAGCAAAAGACCTTACCTCAGTAACTGGTTGGAGTGGAAGTGTTGCATACCTTTCCCTCGTTGCTGCAGTCTAGCAAGTGTGACAGGTCCTAACATGATGGTGAACGTCCTTAATTAATGTAGGCCAATAATACCCAACCCTCAAAATATGATTTGCTGTGGCAATAGCAGAACCATGGCCAGTGTCATACTTTTCATGAAATTTGTTCATCACCCTTTCAGCTTCTTGTTTCCCAGGACACCTTAAATAAATACCTTCATGATTTCTCTTATACAGAACAACTCCCTTTAGCATGAAACCATCGCTCTTCAGTCGCAAGGCTCTCCTCTGGACAACATTAAGATGGATTGGAGATCGCTGATTCAACAAATAATAAACTATGTCATCATACCAGCTACTTAGGGAAACCACTTCAAGATTATAATTCTACATAGTCAATTCAGGTCCTATTTCAGCCATAATCTGAGTAAGTCCTTGCCCTCTTACCAACTTCATGGGTTGGATCTCAATGTCATATTCTTGTAGCATTGTTACCTATTTAGCTCTATGCTCACCCAACTCATTTTGGATCAACAGTAACTTAACAGCAGGATCTGGGACAATTGCATAAACCTTATTCTTGAGGATATAATGTCTGAATTTCTTCACTGCCCTAACCAGGGCATATGCCTTCTTTTCTACACTTGGATATTTCAACTCAGCATCTTTTAATGGTGCACTCATAAAAGCAATAGGATGTTTGTTTCCTTCATCAGACTTCTGAGTCAACATTCCCGCACACGAATGATTCAAAGGAAATGAATAGATGTAAAAGGACTTACTATAATCAGGACTTACCAATACTAGAGCATCAACAATGGCTCTTTTGATTTTTGCAAATGCCTCCTTTGCTTCTGTAGTCCATTCAACTTTAGCATCTTGTTTCAACATTGCATTTAGCGGTTTAACAATTTCAGCAAATCCAGTAATGAATTTCCTGACAAAGTTGATCTTGCCAAAGAAAGACTTCATCTCTTTTTTGCTAGCAGGTGGTTGAATCTTGAGTATGGCCTCCACCCTTTTTGGATCAATAGCAATTCCCTTTTCAGATATGACATGTCCTAGCAACTTCCCTTCTGTTACTCCAAAAATGCACTTTTTAGGATTCAGGGATATGCCAAATTCCCTACACCTTTGAAACACCTTGCGTAAGTCAGAGATGTGATCCCCTCTATTTTTGGAAAAGACAGTCAAATCATCCATATAAATAATAATGTACTTGCCTATGATATCTTTAAAGGCAATATCCATAGCCCTTTGAAATGTATCCCCAGCATTAATGAGACCAAAAGACATCCTTCTATAAGCAAAGGTACCCCATTTAGTTGTGAAAGTAGTCTTGTGCCTGTCCTCATACTGAACCATTACTTGGTTGTACCCTGAATAGTCGTCTAGGAAGGACATCATCTGAAAACCATTTACTACTTGAAGTACTTCATCCAATGAAGGGACTGGGTAATTTTCTTTTTCTGATGATCTATTTAGATTTCTAAAATCCATGCAAAGTCTAATTTCCCGGTTCTTTTTTCTTACTGGGACTAGATTCGCCACCCATGTCGAATGCCTGACAAGAAATATAATTCTGGCAGATAGTAATTTTTGAACTTCTTTCTGCATAACCAGTTCTAGTAATGCATTAATTGGTCTCTGCCTCTGCCTGAAAAGCTTGGTGCCTGGCTTTAGGGGTATAGTATGAGTTATGATAGATGTATCATAAGTTTTTTAGGTCCTCATAACTCCAGTCTATTACATCTGGAAAGTTATGCAATGATTCAATTATTCCTTGTCTTTCCTCTGGAGTGCATACCTTGCCAATAAAAATATTTTTGGCATCTTATTTAGTTCCCATATTGTAAGTATCACACTGTCCACTGATAGATTTCATTTTATACTCTTGTTCCTAGTCTCTGATATTGTCCAGATCAATGATCCACTCCAATAGAACCATTCCCCTTGGAATAGTATTAGACTTCAAGTTTATCACTCCCTCCAAATCTAGTTCTACTTCCTGGAGTTCTGTTTCATCAATGATTTGGGAAGCAAAAACATCAGTGTTCGTAATGAAATCCAGGATGTGCTTGTCATCCTCAAATACTTGAAGGTTGGTAACATTGTCCGACACTGATGGCACATGAATCAATTCTACAGTAAACATTTTCAAACCTGACAAAGATAGGGGTTGCAGAGTGCTTGCTGCCTGGGCCAGGGAATCTGCAATTTGATTCTTTTGTCATGGTATCAATTGAATATTGAAGGCATCAAATCTTTCAATGAGATCCCATACTCTATGCCTATAATTATTCATTCTCCTATCGTGGCATTAATATTATTTCCTTACTTGCTTAACTACCAGTTCAGAATCACCAAAAACTTGCAGAACCTTAACCTTTTTCTTAAGCGCCATAAGAAGTCCATGAATCAATGCCTCATATTCTGCTACATTATTAGTACAGTGAAATTGAAGTCCATGGGCTGCAAAGAAGGTCTTACCTTTTGGACTAATCAATTCGAATCCTACTCCAGCTCCATGCTTGGATTTGGATCCATCAAATTTGAGGGTCTAGCATTCAGTGGTCACATTCCTCTTTTTCATATCCTTTGGGTTATTACTGCTGAAAGATCCCTTAGACGTCATCACCTTCTTTCCTTTATAATCTTCTGAAGGGCTTTGCACATCCATCTTGACTGCTAAGGCTGAATTCATGCATTTCTATACTCGTTTCACTGCTGCTTGGCATAAACAACATTCCAGCTCCGAATGGGAAGCATTGTGAACTCTACACCAGTTAGGTAAGAGCAACTCTTCAAAGTTTGTCCTTATGCCAAGGTGAACATGGTTTTCAATACACTGCTCAATGAATTCCTAGAAACTTTCTAGTAGACTAATCTGATTATCTTCAAATTCATCTTCTTCCTTAACTGATCTTGCTAGAACAGTAGCATTGTTGGACTCCATTTTTGTACCAATAGACATCAAATGTAGCATCAATACCTCCTTTGAATCTGATTCCTTATAAGGAGTTGCTAATATATAATTTTCCATGCCTACTTTTGATATCAGAACTTCATTTGAAGTATTTTGATACTCTGTATTCATATATTTCATTCTTGGTTCTCTCTCAATTTTGTTTTGATTTGGCACCCCTTTCCAGGGAAGCCACATGTGCGAGTGATCAGTGGATACATATCCATTTACGGCCTTCATAAAATCCCTTCCTAAAATTAAGCCATACGCATTAGGGATATCAGCTACTTGAATATTAATAACTTGTTGGATCCTTGGGTCAGAGGCTACTTGCATGTGAATCATGTTTAATTCTCCCACTACATTTACTTCAGTTCTATCCAACTGAGTTACCTTCTTCTAGGAATCAACAGGTGTAATTCCTAAAGCTCTACATACTCCAAATGGCATTACATTAGTAGAAGCATCAGAATCCAGTAAACAACTATATAAATTCTTACCGAATATGTGCACAAAGATCAAGAATGGTGGGGTATCTGTCTTCCCTTGAAACAAAGTTGGTTGAGTATAGACCTGGGCCACTTGAGTCTTGTCTTTCTCCTTGCCTTTATCTCGAGGGGGAAAGTTCATCTAATAAGCTTGTTTTGTGTCTTCACGGTCTAAGAACCAATAACCTTGCTGATACCCTCACTGGAAGGTTTATCCAAAAATACCGGATGTGCATCATAGGGCCCTAGGACTGCATTACTAATTGTTGGGGACCTTAATAACTCGAATACCGAAAGATTTACCTTTGACTTCTTAAAATCCTCAGCAACATACAAAGCCATCTGCTCCTCAATTAGATTAGTGGGGACTTCCCTAGAAGATTCCTCTGCCTTATCTTTACCTGCTTGAAATTTTTTTTCCTTTTGTAGGTCAGTTTGAGCTTGTCTTTCCTTGGAAAAGTACTGTCTGGAAACATGTGGAAGAGGCAGATTATTACTAGCACTTGGGTCCGGAGGGGTATTAAAATTATTAGGAGGGATGGAGGTGGTGAAAGGACCCCCAGCCTGCGGGCGTCTATGAGGCATATCTCTTAAATCATATCCTTTACCCTACCTCTGGAACATCTGCACTTCTTCAACATAAGTCTCTTCTTGATCCAGGGGGCCATTATCATTTGCTGCCTCTTCATTGAATAACTAAGCCACCTCATCTCCATTGTAGATTTGATTTGTTTTTTCCTCCTGGGAATCAGATTCCTCTTCTGGAACATTTTCTCCACTTGCTGGAAAAGGAGCATGGTCTAACACCAGCACAGGAGAGTCATAGGGGATGGAAGGAATAATCTCCTAACCATTTTTATTGTTCTCCACTTCATACTAGAAAATTGAGGCTGTAGTTTGGAATTCTGGACACTCTAACTTAGAATGTTGGCTTGTCTTATGGAGCCTACACCACCTTGACAGAGCAGCCTCAGCTAGATATACTCCACTGGGAGGCTTGTCTTGACTGACTGGCTAATTAACAGATTGGTTGACAGGTTGATCTAATAGAGTAGGGACTCCATTATTAGGTCCTGTATTCCACGTCCTGTTCTGTCCCTATGGCTTCCTCCTATCAAATCCTAACCCACTACCTTGTCCTCTATCAAAATTCTATCTTCTATCATTGTTATACCCTCTGTCATTATTGAATCCTCTTTCATTATTGTAACCCCTGTCATTATTGTAACCTATGTCCTAATTATATCCCCTATCATTATTGTAACCCCTTTCATTACACTGTCCCCTATCAAAAATTTTCCCCTGTGGATGTTCTTGGTTCTGATTGGATTGCAGATTTCTCTGAGCAGCTTGTAATTGGTTGTTTTGATTCCTTAGGTAAGTCACCTCTAAGTTTAACTTCTTTATCTACTCAGCCATTTTATCAACCCTATCTTTATTTAGATCTCCATAAGGGGTTTGGCTTGAATTATCCTGAGGAGGGATAGAAATTGTAGTAGATCCCATGGACTAATGCAACACTTCAGAATTTTGCAAGTAGGTAGGGAAACCAGTTGGCTATTGCTGATACAAGGGCTGGTTAACTTGCTGCTGTGGGAAATTCAGTATAGGAGAGACCTGGCTCATGGGGGCACCAGGATGTGGTACCAAAGGCAATTGAAGTATTGGATTCATAATTGGTGTATGATTAGCAAGTGCCTGATTTACTGCCTGAACCTAGTTTGGATGTGCAACTGAGCCCAAAGAAGGCAATGGTTCAACCAAATGCTGCCTTAAGTATGTTCTAAGTTTGACTACTTCTGTATAAGCATCAACTAGGCGGGTTGGGGGATTAGGTCTCCATTTCAGAAAGGTTGCTATAAGGATGTCCAATGCTTCATAATAGACTCCTAAGGCTGTAGCATCATCTAAGACATAAGGGTCTTGGAGTCTGGTATATGCACGGTGGAACCTATTATTGAAACTGGATATGGATTCATTAACCTCTCTTTTGACTCTGGTGAATTGTAGATACAATTCATTGGCACTAATAGGTATTCTGAACTTCTGTAAAAAGGTAGTTTCAAGATTATTCCATTTAAGAATTGAACTTGATGGGAGATGATTGTACCAGTAAAAAGCCTCCTCTCCCAATGAATAAGGAAATAACCTACAGGAAACATCCTTGTGAGAAATTCCTATGTCTTTAAGGTAGGTTTGAAAGATCCTAATATGCTCTTCTATGGTCCTATTTGGGTCATTAACATGAAATTTTGAACATAAATGCTCAAGGTTCTTGGGCATAACATTGTAAACATTGAAAAACAAGGGAGATGGATTATTAACAAGGAAATCCATTGGCAAGAGTGGTGGTGGTGGTTGTGGTTGATTAATTATGGGATGGGGTTGCTAAATGGGGATCCCCTTAGGGATGGGTATAGCTTCAACTTCTAGAAGTGAAGATGCGGATGATGCTGGTGAAGGGATGGGTGATGATGATTTTCCCCTTTCTCGACTCCTCCTTGACCTAGTGGGGAACTGTAATTCCTGTAAATCCTCCTCTCCTGGGGTAGATCTGGTATTTCTTCTATATCTCTCTAGAGAGATGGCATTTAGGAAATGATCCAGTGTGCTCATTCAGCCCTCCTTCTAGCGCCAATCGGTTGATGGTGTTTTTTGCACAGCAACAACTCAGACAGAAAATGATATTCTATCTCTCTTGAAAGATAATCTTCAACAATAAGTTGCTAAAAATCACCCCAAGGTCTCTTGGGTGTCAGGTCTTGACAATGCATAAACAACACAAATAATATGTGAAAATGCTGGTAATCACAATCGGACCTTACTACAATCGAATTGTATCCTTCCAACTTATCATATTTTGCAATATTATGATCTCAAATCCTAAATCTAACCAAATAATAAAGAAACAACAAAAGATGAGGGTGTAAGAGAAGTAATGAAATCTAGACTATTTCTAAGATGAATAATGCAAATGATAGATTCCTGGAATGGACCAATCTCAAATAACCAATTCCTGCTTAACCCACAATGCAATATCACAAGAAAGGTGCAATCTTCTAAGGCATACAAATTTTCAAATCATAGACATTCATCCATAATCAAACTAAGCACAAATAGATTTATGGTCTAGGTTGACTACCCCAGCCTACTACAATCAGATAATTACTGGGAGTATAGACCATAGATTGCTACAAAAATTCCAAGCATAAAATCATGAACATCATTCACCAAATTAATTTAATTCTAAACCTAACATCAACTCTTATAGCTTCAAGCAATTTAAAAAGATGGAACAACAGGAACCATGCAGGATAAACTAACATAAAGGAATTCACCAGAGAAACCACAATGCCTCCAATTGTATTAGATCACCCAAAATGTAGCAACAATTCCATTATTCTGTGTATAACATTTGCTCCAAAAACTAACTATTATCTCTACTGCAAGATGCTCTAGCTCTTCCTTAATCTAGATTGTCTCTATTATATGTCTAACTAACTCTCTACAAATGAGGCACATATACCATTTATAGAGAATCCTCAAACATGTCGGCCCAACCAAACATTTACAAAATAGCCAAAACAAGTCAGCCTCAGGAATTTTAAAATAAGGCACACATTAAATTCTGATACATCATCAAGGTCAGCCCAAACACATTCCCCAATGCAGCTCGGATTAACATACACCCTATAATAATAGGGAAGCACAAATCCATAAGCTGGTATTAATTGCGGCCTCCCTTATCTTTGTTCTGATCTAACGATTCATGAACCTTCAAAACCACTTTATCCAACTTAACAATAGGTGGCAAGGGCAATATTTTGAGCCGACATTCAATTGATCCAATTTCTTCCTTTGACTGCCTAACTGCTGCATCCCAATCACCCTTATATGTCGAGTACTTATCCACCACAGCCAGATAAGTAGTTGCATCATCCAACTGGTGCCCTGTCACAGATTTTTCAACATCAGGGGCATAGACATCATGCCACCATTCCCTTAATTGCTCAAAACTCAGATGTTTAGGAGCGATCTTCCTCCTACCAGTCATTATTTCAAAGAAAGCAATGCATCCATTATAAACATTGGTTAAATCACCATCCATCTACTTCTTTTGTTTATAAATCTTCTTGATGGCTTCTTGTCAGATTTGCAAGGCTTCAAACCACTCCCAAGGCTCATTAACCCTAGATGAAGGAAGGATTCCATCAGTAACCAGCTGATCCCTACCATACTCCATGATTGCTTTAGTTTTCTGCAATAAAAGATCAACATCCTCCTTGTCTTGAGATAAAACATGATCTAATAAATCCTTAGCTCTTATTGCATCATATCCTTTAGTCTGTACCTCCTTCAACCAATCTTTTTTAGCCATGGTAGAAGCTTTCATCTTTTCTATTTCAGAAATGGTCTCCTTCGGCAAGAAACCAACAGTAGCAGAAGAAGATGGGTGAAAAGACTGCAAAGGCTTCATTAAGTCTTCTAGACATTTCCTTAGCCTTTCATTTTCCTTTTTTAGCTCATGTTTGGACTGTGTTTCTTTCCTCAGTCTACCAATGATTACTGCACTGGATCCCTCATATTCTTCAATGTCTTGTTCCATAGAAGCAGGCCCAAGATTGATAATCTGTACATTATAATCCTTCCCGGTGACCTCATCTCTACTTTTATCAGCCGCAGGGGTAGTAATATGAATAACCCTGTTACTAGCCTCATCTCTTTCAATCTTTGAAACCACTTTGGCTATCTTCTTCTTCTTACCCTTTCCAATCTTGGCCAACATCTCATCCTAGTTGAGAGGAGTGTCCTCAACAATGACCTGCTTTCTTCTAATCTCCTTATCTAGCCAATCCGGAACAACAGGATCCACCCAGACTTCATCTTTCTTAACCTCTTCGTGTAGTTCCACTGTCTCATCCTTCTCCTTTTCAAGAGATTGGTCACCTCTGTTTTCCAACTCTATCTCTTCTTCTTGTAGGGGTGACGAAGTCTTAACAAGAGCATCCTCCTTCTCAGGGAATCTGTTATCTTTGCTCCTCGTAGGAGGAGAATCCTCATACTATACCAACGGAGAAGGATGCACTCCCACGCCTCCAACTTCAAACTCAACGGCCACACCATAAAGTTCCTCGTCCTTAAACGGTTCTGCTTCTTCGCTGGTCTCATGCTCTCCATGAGCTGTTTGCTCAGGCATACCCAATGGAGAAGAGTTATCCTTTTGTTGTTCTACAGTGGATGCTATTGGAAGAGGATCTATTTTTTGCATTGTCTCCTTGGGAGATGGAGTTCTTGACCTTCTTGAGTAAACCCTGGGTTTCTCTCCTGAACTTTCCACATCAACCACATTAGGATCCACCTTATCCTTAGAAGTCTCCTGGCCTTTCTTCTTGGAATCCTTGGTTTTCCTTGCCCTTTTTGGCTGTGGAGGAGCATCCTCTTTCTCTGCTTTCTCAAGTTCCTCCTCTTCAAAGGACTTACCTATTTTTACAGTATGACTCCTCTTCTTTTCCCTAGGTTTTCTTTTCTTTTCAGGCTCACTCTCCTTAGGGCCTTTGATTTTAATTTTAAAAGGTGAACTCCCCTTAGCTTTTCCTACAGAATCATCTTCACCGGACTCCTCTGAAGTGGAATGAGCATTCAAATTTCCCATCAAATTGAAGGTACAGGGTACCTTTTCACTTTCCAATTCCCATACTTTATGCTTCAACTAGGACTTGGTAGATTTCATAATAGGAGCCATTAATTCCTCCAATTCAGTCATTTCTTTTTCTGACTAGTTTACCTCTCCAATGGGCCTATCTTTGACTGATTCATATGCATGATCCTGAACTACATTTCCATCATCTTCCAACTGATCAGGAATTAACTTGACATTGTACATTCTAATCAAATCAGCTGGAAGCTTTGAATATCTTTTCTTTCTTACCTCAAAGTCATCCTTGTTGTTTGCCTAGTAGTCCTCTAGATCATCCTTATGGTGATATTCTTTGGTAGCTTTCTTCTGGGCCTCACCAGTAATATAAAAGTTCACTCTCTTAGAATGGAAAGAGAACCCATAAGTACTCAATTCCTCTCCTGATGCATGAGCTGATTGAATTGAAGAGAAAACCTCAGCTATACCAATTTGTGATAGGTTGAATTTAAGTGTTAGAAAATGAGTAGCAAGTAAAAGAGTGCAAATAAACACCAAAACAACCTACACCTCAAGATTAGCCTAAGTTGGAATCAAAAAAAGATAAAAAGAAACAAAATGGAACCTTATACCTTGCGTCGAATCGATCCTTTGGTTGGCCCTTCGATCTTTGATGTGTATGCTCCTTGGATGGTACAAGATGCAAGATAAATGGTGTTGTGAGGATGAGTGTAAGTGGATGAAAACATGAAAATGGCTAAGTGTAAGTTGAGAAACAAAATTGCAAGAGTTTGGCTAGCAAAATGATCTCCCCAAAATGAGAGAAAAGAGGGGGTATTTATAGGATTTTTTTATAATTCCTAGAAGAAATGGATGGTCAAGATTGAGCCACCAAATATCAAGATGTAGGGCTAAGGTGAGTTGAGAACTCACAAGCCCTCACATCTTGACATGTGACATGTGATTTATCCCTAAAAGGTTAAGTGGACATGAGGTGGAAGGAGAAGTACATTACATGGAGGGGGGTACAAAGTACCTTGGGATTGGACAAGATCTCCTCATAAAGGAGTTCCTTGTCCCCATGTGGGTGAGAGGACATGTGAGGAATTAAAATTTCCTCAAATATTCTCATGGGGAGATGGGAAAGGATAAAGAATAAGTGAAGGACATGTGGGGAGAAGTGAAGGAATTAAAAATTCATTTTGGGTGCCTTGGGGGATTAAAAGGTGAATTAAAAATTCACATAGGGAAGGGAGATGCCTTCTCCAAAAGGGGAAAGCCTTTAATAGGGTTGACTAAGGACACATGTCATAAAGGACATGGGGAAGAGAAAAGGAATTTAATATTCCTTGGAAGGATAAAAGGAATTAAAAATTCTTTGAGAGGTTGATTAGGCTAGCTGATGAGGGGTTAGAGGAAGGTTAGGTGGCTAAGAGAGATTAGAGGCCAACTTGCAAAAGTTGGAGGATGTGACACATCCTTATCAAGGATTAGGAATGTGCACATCCTAATGATGGGATTAGAAGAAGGATTAAAATTAGATAAAAATGATGGAGGATGAGGGGAATTAAGTAAATGGAATATTTATTTAATTCAATTGAGGGTGGTCCCACAATAGTGGTTTACACTTTTTGGCCTAACTGGACACTGATATTTTTTTTTAACACAATCTCCACATTCGCGCACCTATAGCGATTAAACTGTAAGGAATTTGAAGATAATGTAAACTAGAGTCTTGTCACATTTTGTCTGTAGATTCTAAAAATATTTTTTTCAATTTTTTTGGAATCAGATTGCACTTCTTTTTCCATCTCCCACAAAATTGGTTTTTTTCAAAAACAGCATTTTTAAAAAGTGATGCACACCGTATAACGCATAACTTTTTTTCCATGAAGGATAAAATTCAATTCTTTCAAATTTATATTTCTAACTCTGATATCTAGTGCTTCCACTTGGTTAGATAGTTTTTATTGAATATGTTTTCTTTAATCAAGTTTCAAGTCAATCAAATGACAATTCAGACATTGACCGTATAGCATAACTTTTCTTGTATGTATCAAAATTCTTCTTTTGTTGGATCAAGGACTTCAATATCTGGTGCACTCATATTTTTAAATTTTTTTTTATAATCTTCTATTTTCCACTTGTGCAGAAAAGAGACTTTTGTTTTGATGAAAAACCTATATTTAATAAAACTTAAAAAATAGATAGATAATAAAACCAAAACATACTAAAATTATATTCATTGGATAGCTCGTTCTGAAGGCTACTCGATTCCAAGTTTGGTTTCTAAATATTCCCCCATTTTCATCCCCAACCGGAGCTTGAAAGCGTAAAATTTTAGGTTTTTTGTGTGAACACATTAAAAAATTAGGGAAAAAGGGGGTTCGCTAGAACCAGGGGGGTTCTAGTGAACCCCCAGGGGTTCTAGCGAACTAGGGTTCATTCGAACCCCCACAAATATGCATTTTTCCTTTGATTTTTGGGCAGGAAATGTGGGCCCAATAGTTAATGGGTTCGCTCGAACCCTTGTTCGGTCGAACCCCTTTATGGTTCGGTCGAACATGTAGGTTCATGCGAACCCCTAAAACTATTTTTTTTGCCATGGGGTCATTTTTTCTCAAATTTCCTTCCTCTTCAAAAGTGTAAACCACTTATGTGGCTTCACCCTTGATGGAAGGAGGATTAAAGAGATAAGGTATTATTGATTAAATACCTTAGGGATTTGGCAGAATTAAATATATTAATTAAATAATAGCAGTATTACTTAATTAATGAAAATAAGACGAAAGAGGATGAATTTGGATAAATTAATTGTCCAAATTTAGACATCTACACAATCTTCAAAGGAAAATCCCCATGAAACCCTGTCTTGTGCTTCTCTCTTTTGACAATGGCATCGAAATCACATATCTGTCGGGTAACCTCTAAAAGTATGACATGGTCAGTAGGATATCTAGGCAATCTGTATGGAGCAGTCGGACATCTATCAATCCTGATATATGAGAAGGTAGGGAATTGTGTAAACCAAGCTCCATATTTCTTGATCAGCTCCTTGGCTCCATCAGAGATTCTTACATGTTATGCATTCTGAAGCAACCTAGTAATATGCATAGTAAATGCATCATTTACTCTCCTATAATTTTGATTCCCTAGGTGCAACTCGGGGTACACCTCATAGATGACATCCTGTCTGAATGTTCCTTTTGGATTCAATCCCCTATATGGATTAAATCAGGAAAGTACATACACCACATAAGATGACATGGTGAATTTATTTGTTTCAAGCACATCTCTCATCTGCTTGTCAATCATTACACTGATAATTTCTTCCCAATGGTAATTAATGCTTTGCTCAATCTTGTTTATAACATGCACCATTCAATTCTCCAATACCCCAACACTCTTCAAGCCAGCTACCCTGCTCAACAGTGTGATTGCATCATATATGTCCTGTCGGAACTTGATTCTGTGTAACTGCTTGGGTAACTTGGAGAAATGAGATTTTGGCTTTTCCAGCCATGAATTGATCATCTGCTGGGCTTTAGTAGGCTCATCCTCATAGTAATTCCTTTCCAAATCCATATATAGGGCACACACACATGGTAAGTCTGGCATATCAAATGCTTGGGTGATAGAAACTGGATTAAAATTTGCCAACACCCTTCCATCAGTGCTGACAATCCTCTGTGTGTCAAAATCATAATGCTGGGCACATTCCAATATCAGCTCATAGCATTGGACTGTAGGAGGAAATCCAGCCACATGAGCTAGTCCAGACTTCACTATCCCCTTGGTCAGGACTGATAAATCTTGTTGAGCTTCCCTTTCTTTGAACTCTTCATATCTCCATGCTCCTACATTAGTGTTTGAGACCTCTGACCAAACTGAAGCTATCTTACTGTCAGGAAACTGACTTTTCACATCTAGCCTTAACCTTTTTGCATTTGTCACCGAAGACCCCTCTGTGTCTCCCTTGGCTTTTCTTTCTGCTGCCTTGCTTGATTCAGCTTGCATTCACAAAAGAGCTTCATGAAAATCCAATTATCATCCATATTTTAGTCAAAGGTTAGCCATGAAATAACATGAAATTATTAAGATAAACCATTAATCATCAATCATGAAAAACTAGGAAAATGAGGAAATCTGAGAAAATCCAGTCGGGGCAGAATTAGGAGAAATCCAACCCAGATGGACTCCCATTGCCAAGGTATCATTCCAAAAAAAAATCATCGATATAGGCAAAAGAGATGCATAATTATCCTGAAATTCATCTATTTAGCAACAATAAATCATCATCCCACATCCAATTGATTGCTTCAATTTCGAAAATCAAAATGAAATAAAACCAGGCAGAAAACCGAAAAAATATGGATGACTCAGATTTCCACGGACAGCTTGAAATTCTGAGAGTTCATCATACTTCGGGGAGATGGAAGAATGCGGGAAAATCCAAGTGCGCAGAAATTCTACGGACACCTCAGAAACCCGAAGACCGTTCGACGCACAAACCATTAACTGAGTAATCACACAAACCCCCCCCATTCAGATTCTACGAAGATAAACTCAACCCTAATGAGCCAAATCTTGATTGCACCTGGACTCAGACTTCTCAAAAATCTCAGGTGATTGATCCTTGTAACAAAATAATGATGATGTAGGTTCGACAGCTAAACCTTCTGCCATGAGAGCTAAAGCAAGCTCAAAATTCAAACTCAATCCTTCGAAACGGTGAAACTAGGGCACACTAGGGTCTCAAATGTTGCGAACAAGGTCTAGTGAAGCAAAAGACAAGAGGATCATGACGACTCCACCAAATTTAAGAAATCTGGGAAAACATATTGAAACCGTAATTCTCACAAAATAGCAGACCACACGCGAACAAGGCAAAGCCCTCACAGAAACACCTAGCCATAGGGATATACCCAATACTTGATTGGTAAATGAAGGGATGCACAGTGCAAATGATAAGACCCATGGAAGGGTGAGTGCAAACCCTAATTCGATAAATACATGGTCATGAAAATAAACAAGGGCCGACCCAAATAACCACCAACCAACAATTGAAAGATTCGATCAAAGCACAAACAAAGGAAAAGTCAGTGATGGCCTACCATGGATCAAATCCGAATGAAGCTCGAGTCCAAAGAAGTCATTGTGAATCAGGGAGCTCTAGCAACACAAATATCAACACAGATGTCCAAGGAATTCACGCGCAAGCAAACCAAATCTGCCGAATAAGGCTCAAAATGAAATACTCAAGTGCTAGAGCAGATGGAAAATGAATAATGAAATTGTGAAGAGCAATAGAAGCCTTTAAATTTTCCAATATTTGTGTCAGAGCAAACGTACCTCAAGCATTAATGGCTTATAAGACATATCGATGAAATCCAGAAACCCGAGCGCAAAATGGAACTTTGGAGAAAACCGAGCCAGACGGACAATTCGGGTGAGCATGAATTCTGCGGATAACGTACCCCTCGGGACTCCGACGCAATCCATGAAAATCCAGGTAATCCAAAAAATCCTGGATTTATCCAAAAGCATAAACTTCAAAAAATTAGACAACGACCACACGATGGGCAAGGATCCAGGTGAACCGGAAAATCCCGGACCTAGGGCAAAACCCGGACTTTCATTAAAAAGCAAGTTTAATCAGTTCAACCTTTAGGGTAAGACCAAGGCAAGAAAGACCAACATCTCAAGACCTTAAAGATACAAATCCAATAAATACCAAAGGTCCAAGAGACATCCGAAATCAAAAAGAGGGTCCCTACTCCAAGTGGGGCGTGTGTGCAAAATTGCACAACATTTCCCATTCCCATATCAAGGAGATTTATCTTCCTAATTTTGAACAATAAATTTTTTAATGATCATTTTTCAATGATTCTTTTTCTCACTCTTTGGAAGGAAGAAGAGAATATCATCTAGGAACTTCTGTGCATTGACATTGTTTGTCAAGATTCTAGATCCAATATACAATGAAATAAGACCTTGTGCTACAAGCAATCATTTTTTCTTAAGTAAACTTGGTATGACTCTTTAAATTAGAAATAGATTCATGATGAGGAAATATTTATATTTTGGGCATCTCTTTTTCTTTTCTTTCCATCCTTCTAAGATTTGGCAAGTAGTGCTAGCAAGAATTAAGAATAAAATCCATGTTGGATCACCAAGCCACTTTCATTAGCTAACATGTTTCAAATTTGTTCTAAGATATTGGTGGCCACACATGTTTTCTATTCCTCTTGTTGGGTTCCCTCTGATGCTTCATCCCTAAAGGTCAAAAATATCCTTAGAGACTTTCTCTAGGCTTTCAATGATGGACATCATGTCTTTTACCAAGTGGTGTGAGATTTCCATTGCTTTATGCAAGAGGTTGTAGGTCTTGGTTTTATCTCTATTTATTTAAAATAAATTTTTTTTTGTGCTAATTAGATAATAAGGGAACTCAACAAAAATGAGGCATGTATAATTCTTATTTGTCCTTGTATTGGTAGTAGTGCTCCTTATGGAAGACTAGCCTAAAAGAACCTAGATATTAGCACCGTTCTTACCATGAAGGAATTGGATAATTTTTAAGGCACCTTTGTCATCAAAATTATTTGGAAAGAAAGATAATACCTCAAGCCTTGGCTTCATTGGATTGGATATATTTTTTTAATGGTTTATCCATTAATCGATACTCTATTTGGTGGCCCCATATTTTCAATTCTCTAGGGATATCATTAGCTCTCTTACCTTGGACTCAGGCTCTAAATTTCTTCAAAAGAGGAGCCAAAATTTTGTTAAATTTTATTTTCCTAGCCACCAAGAATGTGCTTCCTTGACCGAACTTCAAATTGAAGTACAAACTCTCTAACCAAGTTTAACAAACTTACTAGATAGTTCTCAACCACAAACCTTCGTAGTAACTTCACAAGATAGGTGTGTGTTGTTTTGAGCCTTGGTGGAAGGATTGGAAATGGTATCCAAATACTCTTTTTCAAATTTTTAGGCCCTCCAAGAGGTATTATTGGTTTTCTCCTCACCTAAATATGATTGATCACTAGCAGCTACACTCTTCTTTTGGGGTTTGGAAAAAAATATTCTAGTTTGTTTGGGCTATTGTACTTGAGCCAAAGCTGGCTCATTTCACTTGGTATCTCTTGTACAAAGGTCTAACTATAGGGACCCACCTTTCCCACATGGGCATTCCCACTCCAAAATGTCAATTATTTGGTCACATTGAATCCCTCAAGCACCTCTTTTGGATATATCTTTGGGATGAAGAAGCCTAGAACTAGATACATGACTTCTTTAGGAACTTCAGGCCTACCCCTTTCTTGTGGTACATGTTTCTTCTTGGTGATTGGCCTAGCTTCCCTCACAAGGTTACCCAGATATGGCACACTTTTAGGGTGGAAAATTTATTCAACTTTTGGAAAATAGAAATGTTGTATTGTTGAACTACAACACTACTGATAAACATTTTTCTTTGTATTCTAAATCTATGATTTTCTATAATAATCTTATGAAAATTCAAGTGCAATATATAAAGTTCATAATTAAGATTGTGCATCTCTAAGGGTTGTTGTACCATTAGGGTAATTCACCCTACACAATTTTTTGATTACCTCTCGACTCCACATATCCTCATGAGCTTCAACATGGATGCAACCACTCTTCCTTATGGGATATTCATGGAGATCATGATTCACTCTCTTATGGTCCTATACACAGATTCTAAATGACTCTAGTACCCATGGAGGATGTCTTTAACCCATGCATCTACCATCTCTTAAAAAATACATTGGCTAGTTGAACACCAACAAATTTCCCTATGTGTTGCTTGTCATATCTCCAATTCACACTCAGTCACCTCTTGATGAGAATGCAAAAGAAAATACTATCATTGGGTGGGATCTAATTGATGAATCTAGCCCTATTAGTTTTTTGGGAATCTTGATGATCAAGATCCTCCTTCACCTATTATAGCCATGGTTGTTTATTTTTTTTGGGCTTGACCCTTTTAGTTTTGTAGTTTTGTTTCAAATCTAGGCCCTTTTTTTGACTCGTGGGTGTGCCTCTCTACCACCCTCATTTTTTATGTATATTATTTTATTTATATTAATGCAAATTATTTAAATAGGATATATTCATCAAAAGAGTGTATTTTTTCATTACACAAAAAATTCTATAAATCTATAAAAATTTCTTGATCATGGATTGAATGTAAGGTACTTGTATGTAATAATCACAACCATAGTATCATTCAATTTTACATAACATTGACACTATGTGACAAAAGTGTATTAAAATTTTAACCTAAAAAAATAAAATCAATGTTATTTCCTTAATATTAGATTGAAAATTTCTAGTTTTCTTGTGCTTTTAATTTTAGCTCCCTAGTGTAAAATCTAGCCAAGAAAACAAAGGTAAAAAATTTTGAACCACTTTTTGAAAAAAATAGGAACTAGTATGGAAAATGTGGTGGTTTTCAATTTATTGAGATTAATACAAGATTTTAGAGTGTAATGCTACTACAACAATAAATTTGCAACCTATGTGCATCATAATTTTGGGTAACAATAGTGAAACTACCCTGAAGTACTAATTAACTAGGTAAAATATATTTAGCGGTTGTGTTGACGGGTGTTTTGACACAATCAATAAATCAAGTACTTAGATACTAGTGTACCTTATCTCTCCTAAAAGGTGATCATTTTTTTGGAAGAAGATAAAAAAAATTAAGGTCTATGTAACTAGGTGTTGGACATGTATGGTTAATTAGGGGCCTATGGTGTCTCAAAAACTATTTAGATAATTAGGTGGTTGCTTAAACAAATGTAATTAGTGTTTTAGGGTTATAAAGTATGTACAAACTAATCCAACATGTTTGTTCCATTGATATATCTCTCTAATCACTTTAATCAACAATGAACTTTCCTTATAAACATTAGATATCAACATTACATTAGAAATTTACAAGTTATAACCTAAAACTAATCCTAACCTTCTTATAGTTATAAAAAGGAGATTTTAAAGGGAGAGAATGGATTTTTTTCATGAACTAAATCCTACTCCTTATTGAGAAAATAAAACCCTAGGAAAACCTCCCTTGTAGGACTATGATAGGCTTTGATATAAGTCTTATTTGTGAGGGGAGGAAGATACCTCAACTAGCTAGGAGCAAGGAGAAGTAGTTTGTTTACTTTTTTTTGGAGGATGGTGAAAAGGTGGTGAGACAACAATATGAGTATATAATCATGTTGTTCTTCCTACTTCATGGCCTCTATTAAGATTCCATATTATCAATAATTTCATGTTGTAAGGAAGGTTTTCTATAGTGCATGGGTACCATTTCCCATTTCCTCATTATCTAAGACACAAAAATTACCTTATCTTTCTTTTTTTCTTATTCTCTTCTTAAGAGAAATGTACAAAGGGGGACGGCATTTACTTTGCATCAAATGATATTTTTTCCTTCTATAAATATAATTTAATGTTGACCTCATCTACTATGCATGTATTGCTACTATTGCTTCAACTTCCAAACCCCCTACCAAAAAAGGAGAAAAATAATGCTTCCTAATTTATTAATTTTAACCCTAAGGACCAAATCCCCTCTAATGAAAATTTCTTTGCTACTCCCAACTTGAAAGAGGAAAAAGGTAAGAAAAATATTTCTTTTGTTATCGATCCACTGAACCCCACCCTTGAAAAGAATGTATTTTATTTTATGGGTCCCTACCTCATACCCTACTTGTCAAAGCCAAATGTAGGAAAAAATTGAAGGATTCTGGGTTGGATTCAAAACATATTCTTCTACTTCTCAAGAATCCTAAGGGTGGGTATCTTTCTCCTTCTTTTATGGCTAGTAAAAATATGAAAATTAAGTTGAGGGAACTTGATTTAGATATCTCTTCCAAGTTTGATCTTATCATTGAGCCTATTCATGATGTACTCTTTTATTCCCCTTGTGAGGTGATGACTAGTGTGGATGATGGTTCTCTACCTTCATGGGAAGGTATGTATTCTTTTGATAATATCACCTCTATTGATAACAATACTGAAGGGAAAAGTTAAGAGGAAAAAATTTGTGAAGAAATGGGGGAAGACAATAATGATGTGGATATTGGAAAGTTACAAGATAGGGAGACCCTTCATGAGGTTAAAGGATGGGTTGAAAAATGGGCTAGCCAAGATTGAGGACATGCTCAAGCTAAGAATAAGAATTGTGATAGTTGTAATGAAAAGTGGAATAATTTGTATGATATCCTAAATATCTTCTAGAATAGGCTCACTAACATAGAAAATTCCACGAACCAAATGGTGAAATTTATTGATAATGTGATGATGAAAGTTGTTTTAGGTGTGTTCAGTCTCCAAGATGAACTCAATAAATGAAAGCATACTCAAGAGAAGGAATTCCTTTCCTATAAAAAGAAGTTGAAAAGGATTATGGATCACCTCACCACTGGAGCTGACAATTGAGACAAAACCCTAGAAAATATGGTTAAGGATTGAGATTCCCTAGTTAAAAATTATAAAGTTTGATCTCTTTGTCTAGGCATAGGAGCTATTCTCGGTGTTTTTTTGTTGTGTTGTTCTATTTTTTAGGGGTATGTCTTGTTGTTTAGGTTAGGTTTGGTAGTTTCTACCAAGGATTTTCTCTTTTTTATTCGTTCTATTTCCTATGGGCTACTATTTTTTATCTAATTTTTTCTAAGGTTCTAGGGTCTTTCCTAGCTTGTATAATAAAAATATTCACACAAACATTTAAAAAATCTAGTTTAAGAGTTTAATGATCCTTGAAAATTAGATAAAATGCATGAAACCACTATATTATATATGAATAACACACTTAAACTCACAAAATACTCAACTTCATATAATCAACATTCAATGCACATGAATTTTTATTGTTCTCATGTGGATTAATAGAAATAAGTTCAAAACAATAAGCTCATTGTTTGGAAAACATAGAAAAATGAGAGAATAATGAAAAATAAAGATAAAATTATACAATTTTATTAGAAAATTACATATCTAATCCTTATACTATAAATTTATTATCTAGATAAATAGATATCAACTAAAATCCCCATCCTCAAAAACCTTAATAACTTGAGAACAATATTTATTATGCATTACAAATCTATGCTCATGATTAATTTGATCCTAAGGCTCAACATCAATCCTATGGATTCAAGTCAAACTCATTTAATATTTGTGGAAATGATCCTTTTTTTGGAAAAAATATTCTCATATTATTTGATAAAATTTACAAAATATGGTAGGAACTAATTCCAAATCACCATTAACTTTTATTTGACATATCTTAATGTAAAATTCTCTCTCATTTTCTTAGGTAAAAAAATAATCCTTATTGATAATTTATATGATGTTAGAAATTTCTACTCATTTTGTACCATGCTTCTTCATCATAGATCTAGTAAAAATAAGCCTTCATTATCATGGTGTGACTAGTTTCTCAATTAAAATTTCTTCTTGCAACCTCCATATTTCCATTTTTCATTTATCTTCTTCAAGACAATGGTATTCTCTTCTTCACTACGACCACAATCTGCATTAACTTCAATTGCAACTCTCTTCCTAGAATTTATTCTTCTTCCTAATAATATTTTGTCTTGATGTTTGTAGGTGCAACAACAAAACATGTCTACAATAACAACCATTAGGTCTTTAAATCAACAACTTGTGTGGAAATTCCTCTTTTTCAAACCTATTGCCTTAACCATCCCCTTGATGTTATGATTTTCTATTTCAAAACATTAGAGGTAAAGTAGCAAGTGAATATTATGAAGCTCTAAATATTAAACCCTCTTATTTTCATCATTACCCTATTACAAGTTATCATCCCTTGGTTTTAATGGGTTATAGAATCATATGATTCAATGCCAAATTTGATTAGTTTTACCAAATTTATCAAATTGTGTGTTTTTACTTTGATTCTCACTACTATTAGCATATTCTCAAGTGGATTAGGGTCCATCACAATCTCATGTGCTTTACCAATATTTTCTAGATAAATAGTTGCTTCTTTATTTTAATCCATATGATTAGAGTATATCCACAACTTACTATAACAATCTCTTTCTCATCACTTTCTTGAATAGTGCACGCTAAGAAAACAAATTAAAAAAACCCTTTTAGATAAAATAAAATAAATGAAACTAAATACCCTAATTGACATATCAAGAACCACCATGATTTCTATGAGACCAAGTTGATTAATATGGATTGCTAGTTGTAAGGGAATACCCTTGTATACTCTTGTGTCTTAGATCAATAATGAAATACATGTTTTGTTAGGATATGGTGTTGTACACCATTGCATAAAATATTATATTATAATGTTGTAATTAAATAATCATTTAGTTGTGGTGCACCTAGGAGGTGTGTTTAGCCACACTAGCTAATTATTTGGGGACCACTTGTAATGATGTATTGTAACATTGGTTTATTATTTTATGTGTGGGAGACATAGGATAATAATTTAATATTGGGGAAAGAATTTAATAAAGTGAAAACTTAGTACCCAATATTAAATGAGAGGTCAATGGTTTTGTGTTCACATAGTTTTGGGGCACATGGTTTTATCTTACCACTTGGTTGTAATTGTGTGAGCTTGTTTCTATAAAAGCAAACATAGGTTTAGTGGTTAAGGCTGGCTTGGTGAGTGGGTTGTCATTATTGATTCTTTCTAAGGAGTGCATATGTGAAGTGTGGAATGGGATGCGTGGATTCATGCTTGGACACATGAAGGATGCATTAGAGAGGCTTGATGTTTTATAAGTATTCATGGTAACTTCGTAAGTGCGTGTATTTTTTTATTGTTGAATAATTGATGGAGTATGGATGCTTTTTAAGGTTGGGTTTTTCCCTCTTGAGAGTTTTCCTAGGGTATACCTTGTGTTATCTTGTCTATTTGATCTATGCATTATGATTATTCTATAAGCTTGCATGCATTATTTTCTCTTATGGGGTTATGTAAGTGTTGCCTATTTTTAGCTACAACTCAAAATAGGTAGAGCTAAATTGCATTCATCATTAAAGGATACACAAGTAATTTCAAAGTTTTCTACTAAGTATTCATTGCTATACAAATCTAATTACTTTTGAATTTCTAGTATTATTAAGAAAATGTTTGTTACAAAACTCATAAATTTGCATAAGAAATGTTGTTTATTCATATTGTAAAAACCAAAATCCCACACAAGCCGTGGGAGTAGCTTGATTTGATTACTTAATCAAATGCTAAATAAAAGAAAGAAATTAAGATCACACAACTGAAGATAATATAAGAATAAGGAGAAAAGGTGATTCGTCATTGCCTAGAATGACGAATAATTGTTATAGTTGTGTTGATCTTGGTTCAGCTCCAGCTCTAGGTCCAACTCCAGCTTCAAGGTTTACCTACAAGATTGATGAAAGGTGGTGTTAGATCAATGATAAGTCGCATTCTACCTTATCCCTATATTACCAACAAAAATGTAATTTGTATCCTATCAGGCATTCACCAGATGGTTAAGTCATCAAAAAGGCAGATGTTCAGGGAGCACACAATTCAATGGAAGCTTTCAACTTCAATTATTTTGCTAACTTGTTTTTTTAATGTGTAGGAATAGGTTCATTATGTTCATGATCAATTTTCATCAGATATGTGGAGCAAAATGGGCCCCCACAAGGGTTGAGCCCAACATATCAGGAGGACACCCTCTCATTCACATCATTATATGAGAGTCATGAAATATTCAAAATAGTCATTAAGAGAAGCTGTTGTAACCAAGAAGAGATTCATAAAGCAACCTTATTTCAACATGGTGAAAATAGTTTGAATAAGCATCTTATTGCTCATCACACTAAAAGAATGATCAAAACATGTTAAGGGATCATCAATTTCATTGATATCTTGTTTCAACTCTACCTTACATTCTTTTGCATTTTAGTGAGGTATTGAGCTCCTTTATATTGAAGGGAGAGTAGGGTATCAGTCCTTTTTTAGACTATTTCTAAACAAATTTTGAAATACATATATATTCTTTAAGAGGCTTAAAGAGAAACAAGTCTACATTATAAAAAAAGAGTACCATCATCAAAAGGAATTCCACATAAGCTATAGGTACATCAAGGACATAACAAAGTAATCTATAACAACATTAAAGGAGGAAGCTATGAATGAAGCTACAGATGCATGCTATTAATCTACAAATGAGCATCATAAATAGTGATGGAATCAATAAATCCAACTTCACAAGGATTCATCATGTAAACAGAGGTGAAGAGCAGCAATATAAATGTGCACCATAGTTGAATAATGCAAAGAAAGGATCCCAAAAACTATGGAGATACAATGACCATAAACATCAAAGGGACGGTCACGTTATGCATTCATTTAATAAACAACAAAAGAAACTTGCATAGTCTTCAGCATAGAGAGAAAGGGATTTTCCATCTTTGTTATTCTCAAGGAGTTTCAAAATAGTGGAGACAAAAGAAATGATCATGGCACAACACAGTCCTATGATAGCCATGCATAATTCAAACCTGTAGTTGCAGTCACAATGTGAAGCATGACAATATCCATGACTATACATGTGAGTCATCAATGCATGAGGACAAAGTTCTTTATTACACTGTTTTGTAGACATTTCAATGCATGGAAATAAGGACAAAATGATAGTAGGAAAATGTTAATATAGAATAGCATAGAGCAACATAAATACAATGATGAAGAGGCCAAGTACACAATAAGTAAAGAGAAACCAACTCGAGAAAATCAATAAAATCAGTAAAATGAAAACCACGAGCTTATAAACCTTATTTTTACTTAGTAAAAATCAACTGAAATCAAGTTTCCCAGAATGCATAGTATTCACAACAAAGAGGATAAAGCCACAACCTGCATAGCTCAAGGCCGAGCATAATGGGAAGAAAGACTCAGAATGACCATAGGAATATTACAGCCCAATGTCTTTGGTTGCCACTTAGTGGAAAAGGTAGTGCTCATGAAATAATGGAAAAGAGGTGTGGGGTTTTGGGTTATGCCCATACTGTGCAATGGTATTGAATCATTTTGCAAGCCATTTTTTCCTTAGTGGAGCAACATTTCTTGTGGGACATTTGACTAAGATAGCTCTTGTTTTAACTGACCACCATCTCATGAGATATCATTCATGTTATAATCTTGCACGATCTTGTCATAGCAAAGGTGATTATTACATTTTTGGCTGCTATTACATGGCATTCAAATACCCAGTAGCAGCATAGGCCACAACCTATAAATATTGAAATACTTAGAAACACTAGTGGAGCCACAACCATAACAAATAGAAACACACTATATGGTGAAAATAAGAAGGAACAATCATTATTTCATCCAAAAAGCTCGAGCCCAATACTCATCATGGCAGCCCGAATTGAAACGAAATATCACAGAATGGAAGGATTGCAAAATGCATCAAAAAACCAATCATAGCCGCAGCCTAGAGGGCCAATATACCACAAAAATAGATTCCTACAGTTGAGATTGAGACAAGGTGTCTTACCTCTGCATTTTTCTTGATGAAATGATTTAGAAGTTTCCTCCAGAAAAGAAAGAATGGTGATGATAAGTTCAAGCTATTTAAACTCTTCCTAGCAGCATGGCAGTGCTAAACCACTGGATTCTTCAAAGAAACTGCATAGTGAGGAGTGGAAATGATTATGGTTTGAGTTTTACTCACCCTAATCCGAATTATGGTGGGATTTTTATCCAATTTTTTGAATTTGTTTCAAAATAAAATATTTATGCATGATTATTACCGTGGTATTGACTCTTGAAGTAAATAAACCTAATGATATATGGAGCTCATGTGTCTTGAAGGGTGAACTTGTAAATCAAGTTCAAATTTAAATAAGAATACTCCACTTATTTCTTTTTGCATGGAGCTTAATAAGATAACAATACAATTAAATATTAAAGATAACGTTACTTTAATATTTAATATGTAATTGGAAAGTAAAGAGAACTACACTTTAAATATTAAAATAATCATTTTTTATTATTTTTAATATTTAATTATATAGTTACCTCACGCAAAAGACAAGATGGAGATAATGGTGGAGTTTCCTATCACTTTGCTTTAGTTTCACATCTATTCTTGAGTGTTTTTAATCATGCATCATATGAGGTGGAGTTTGGCCACTTATTTTTGCAGTTATCATCAGTTATGTGACCTCTTTTCATGCATTTTTTCTTTTTCTCGTGAGAGGAATTTGAGAATATATTTTTGAGATTCAGATCACTTTCAGTGCCGCCTCCATGCATTCTAGAGCCATTTCAAGTTACCCCTCAGTTATATACATTGTGACACGAAATTCTAGGTTGTTTAAGCTTAGCTTACAACATTGATGGGTCCGATTTTAGGAAGTTTTAATTCTGCTCGTGGATGGCTTCGTAGTTGAGATATTTTTGACTTTAGTTATCTCCCCTTGGCTTTTTGAAATCCTCTATTGTATATATTGGAAATTTTTTATCTTTTTCCTTGGTTCTTAAATTTTACTCTCTTAATTTTAAGAGAGAAGAGATTTTGTAACTCATTTTTATGACAATTTAATATACAACAACAAGTTTTACAGGTTCTTTTTTTGCCATTTTTATGCAAGAGCTCCTTTAATTTCAGTTGAATCAAGTATCTACCTTATCATTTTTTTGTTTTTATGAATGATTGGACGAGATTTTATTGTGTTTTAACATCATAACCTTTAAAATCATTGTCTCATTTATACTTGCATGCATTAAAAAGTAGTGAAAATCACAGGTCTTTGAAATAATCCTTTCTTTTCATGCTGTGAGAACCCAGTTTTTCTCCAAAGAAGAAATTTATTCAAGCCTTCCTTAGAATCATTTTTGTGATCAAATTGCTAAATTGATTTGTGTGGACATTTTTTTTAAAGTTATTGTGAGTTAAAGTTGCATGTTTCTATCAATTAGGTGCTTCACCCACAATTTTAAGTTCAGTTTGTGCATTCATTTCAAACTTTCTTCCCTTTTCCATCCAAGTTGCAAAAAATCATCATAATATCTTATAGGAAGCTAGCCTATAATCTGGAGGTTTACTTACCCACAACCTGAAGGTGTTCCCATGTTACACAGGATTGCAAAGCATCTTTACTTTCACACATGGGTGCACTCCTATTGATAACAGTAAGAAATAGATTAAGAATGTGGGTATGATGCATTATTTCCTCACAAGTGGTATCAGAGCATTAATGGTTGTGAGAGGTGTGATCTCCTATATTTTGTTATAACCCTTATTTAAGTAGATTTGGTGCAAATTTGAATCCATGACTATGTACGATAGATCTGAGGCATTACAAGATATGGAACACATGTGCAAGTGTTATTTTGTAGATTCTAGCTTTTTGGGTTTGAAGATTTGTTGGGTTTATTACAGATTTGAGGCTTGAGAAATTTGGGTCAAAAGGGTTTCTTGGATTGTGCTTTCATATGAGGGTTTTGTAGAGGAATTTTTTTAGATGACCTCTTGACACAAAATATACCTCACCATCGAATCCAGGATGGCCGATAAATGAAAATTGATATAAAATTTTCCCTATTTTGGCCACTATGAGAAAATGCAAAAAATTTAGCCTATATGACCATATAGCTGCCTAATTAAATAGTATGCAAAAATTAAAAAAACCTCTGAAATAGAGTTTTTTTGGAAACAAGCTAATAGCCTATATATTATATTAATAATAATAGTAAGTAATTAAGCCCATTAAGGGGTCGGGTTGGGTGAATCCAATTTTTGGTGATCCCAAGAAAGTGTGTTGGGAAAGACCGCAAGAAGGCTGGTGGAAAATTAATTTTGATGGAGCCTCTAAGGGGAACCCCGACCCATCAGGTGTAGGGTTTATAATCAGGGATTGGAAGGGTTATGTTTTAGTTTTAGGGGCAAAGAAGTTATTGGAAGGCATGAATAATGAAGTTGAAGCAACAACAACTCTACTAGCAATAAAATGTGGAAAACAACTAGGAGCAACGAAGGTTCATCTGGAAGGTGACTCGTTAATAATAGTTAAAACAATGATGAAGGGAACTATTGGTGCTTGGCACCTTCAGAATGCAATTGAAAGGATCAGATAGGAATTAGAAACTTGTGAATATTTTTGTATTAGTCACATTAGAAGAGAGGGGAACATGGAGGCCGACACATTATCTAAATGGGATCTAACGTTTAAAGATAGCGGTGCTTTAGCATTAGAAGATCTTAGAGAGCTAAACTTGGAGGCTTAAATAGTGGCATCTGGCAAGTACTACACATTTAATGGGAAGGGATGTAGGACTATCGAGGCAATTTGAAGTGACAAGAGAATGCATGTATTTGGAGTTTGGTGGCTCTCTAGTACTCGAAGGATTAAATGTGAAATGAATGCAGTTAGAATGTTTTTTTTCCCAGATTGAGGCAGGTGCTGTTATTGTAAAGTTGGGAGTTTTGTGTGGGTAGGAGTTATAGTGGTAGAAAGGGGTGGAGGCAGCTTTGGTAGCATAAATAAGCTATGGAGGGAAATTTTACTTTCCGTTCCCAAAGGAAACTAAGGCCTTTCTACGCCGACCCTTTGGATAAGCGATTAATGGGTTTGTTTATGGTGGAGGATGGTAGGTTAAGGTAGTGTGTTTGGATGATCTTCGGTAGGGATTTTGGAATCATGAGGCATCGCTATAGGAAAAACATGGATGTCTATGCATTGATAGCTACTTGGGGGTTAGATTTGGACGAAAAAATTGAGACGGTTTAGAAAGTGATGAACAAAATTGTTCATGAAGACTTCCTGGTCGACATGGAATCAATCCTGGAGTGGTCAGTTCTAGGATTCAGGATAGATGTTAGCGAGGGAATAGTGGATGAGGAGTTGGTAGAATTAATCGGGGTAGACAGATACATGTATTTCATTCGATGGCTAGAAGGAAAGTTCAAGTCACGGTGCAGAGAGGAAGTTCATTTAGGCTAGAAGGCACTAAAGTTTTTATCGAGCTCATGGAAGTGGAGGAGGTGTTAGAATAGGCGAAGGCATAGCTATAGGTTGTAGAGGGAAATGTGAAGAGAGGAAAATGTAGGACAAGGACAAAGGGGAAGCGCTAGAGGAAGTGGAAGGTAGTGGAGCTGAACAACAAAATAATGGAACTGAGTAGATGATGGATTTGGACTTTAAGTCCTTTTTTATATGTTCTTTAATGTCTCTAGTATTATAAATCGAGAAGTATAGATGAACTATTGAACAAGGTCAGTTAGTCATTTTGGTGTTAGGTGAAGATAGTTGGGGTAATTTTTGTGGTATTTTTAGATTTGTAGAAGTTTTTGAACAGGGGATTGATGTAACTTAGGCATGTTAAGATGTTGTCAAACTAGTTTTATAGATGTTGGTTTTTTGGATGTGATGAAAATTAGACTAAAGTTGTAAATTTATTTTTAAAGCAATATAAAATTGTTATTACCGACCAAAAAAAACATAATAGTAAGTAATTACAAAAGTTCCCAAGAGGGCCTAATTACAAAATTTCCCAAGAGGGCATGGGTAATTACATAAGTGCCTGATCTTTGATTGTCTGATTTGAGAAGCCCCTCATGTCATTAGATTTGTCTTGAGGATCCAACATTCTTCATACCATGCAGAGCTTAAACTGACAAACATAACTTCCAACATCCATACCTCCTATTCACAATGCCCAAAACCTCTTTGGGGTTCAGGGATCCTCCATATTGCTCTTTTCAAACACAAGGGTAACAAGTACGCCCGAATTCCAAAATCTGAAATGCTTTGAAATAGAGTTTTATTGAAATTTTTTGTTTGAAATTAAAAATTAAAAAAAGAGGGGTTTTAAGGGGGGGTTGGGTCCACAGAATCTGTACCCCCTCATATTTTCCATAGGTACCAACAAATACTGATGGTAGGATTTTCGGTTGTTGCTGGTAGCCTTGTCAGTTGTTTTTGGTAGCCCTATTAGCCCCTGGCCAGTGACCAAGGCATTGATGGGGTAAGCCCCCTGGCCTAGGCCTTGAGTCCCATGGGGGACTAGCCCCCATTCCCCATGGCTATTAAATTGTTTTTAATCCACTTTTAAAACCTTTTGAATTCTATTGGATTTAGAAATTAAAAAACATTAAATTGAAATTTAATCTTTTTTAGGTCTACACCACTAGGGTGCCGCTTGGGCACCACCAACACATTACCATTGTCGGTGGGGCCATTGGTCAACCACCCAAGGGCCGCTAGCTAACCACCCAAGGGCCGCTAGCTGACCACCCATAAGCCTAATTGGAGGAGTTTTTTTTCAAATAAGAATAAATTTTACTGATGTTAGATTTCCAACTTCTTATAATCGCTGGAAAAGTGGTTTTGAGCACTACACAGTGGAATAGTCTTGGTTGCATGATTTTATTGTTTTCATCAATTTTTGGGGCCTAGAATCCATATGTTTCAAGTTTCATGGTTTTGAGAATAAATTTTGCATTCATAATCATATTTTTTTATTTCAAATAGGTGTTGGAGAGCATGTGCAATATAATACATAGTCGATTGGGTAGATTTTCAATTTGTGGTGCAAGGAGAAGATTATACTTGTTTGATAACTTGTAGGTTCTTGAGATTCGAGGTGTGATTGCATGAGAATCTGGACAAGTCAAGAGGTGAAACCTTGGGGGAATTTTTTTTTTATATGATATTTATGATGGTACAATTGATTACCAATTTGGTGCTTTTTGGTATAGGTTTACAATTGTTTTTAAGATTTGGACTTTGATGGTGATAGGTACACAGGTTGTCTTCAGTTTTGAGGACATGGGTTGACATTTGGAGAGACATGGAGTCTCATGTGGGTGATATTTGAGTGTATTTATATTGTTGGTGATGATTATGGTGTCATGTACATGTAGGTATATTTAAGCATTGGCATGACATGATCATGTATGTGGTTACTTGGTAGTGATATGGTTTAGTGTTAGGAGGTTTTCAATATCTCCTAGATGCTTATTTTGTCCCCTGACTATTGTTAATCATTTGTGGAAATGTTTGGTGAATCATATATATGGTTGATTTGATGTTTGATTCATGATTTCTACATGAATATCTTCTTTGATATCTTGGTTTGCAAGTTATTAATGTGATGATGAGTTTGCATGCTTCATTGTTTGGTATCTATGAGTTATGTAGTTATGTGGACTGATCACCCATTTAGTTGCAGTGTGATGACTCGATGTGGACTATCCATATCCATGAGATTGATTCAATGTTGATGTAGACTTTGTTAGTTGGCCTTTTTTGTGGTCATTTCTGCATTGGTATGTTGCTTTGAGATGAGAGGATGGATGGTTAGAGTACCTAGTTATTCAGGTGTTGGGACTTGTAGCATGTTGTTTTAGCATAATTTTGTGATATCTTGGTTACGTTTTTTTGGTTACACATTTTAGTGAGAGCCTTTGACAATGATGATTTGGTGGTGTAGGATTGATTCCTGATGTTTTGATGGTGGTTGTATCTTCTAGTCTTGGAGAACCTTTTTCTACTTCTTTGGAGCTTGTGAGATTGTAGTTGAGTGTGTGGACCATGGGTGATCTTCATTTAAGATCTATGGTTGTCATAATTCTATATGTAGCTCTACATCATGGTTCAATGGGAGTTGTTTGAAATGACATGGATTCATCATTGGTGATGAATGATATTCGTAGTGTTTGTGTATATCTTGGAGGAGCTCTTAGATATTATTATTGGAGAAGAGTTTTTTCACATTTATAGGTTCACTGGATGTATACATTGGTGCATGTGATATCCTAATCTTGGAGATGATTAGATCATGATGTCATGACAGGTCCCTGATTCAGCAGTTGTATCTTTGACATTGATCTTGTTGGTTCTCTTGGTATTGAGTATATTGGTCATTATATTGGGATCTTCATGATAGTGTGGTGTTGCATTTAGAGCTTATCATGGATTGATTGATTGATTGGAGGTACTCATGGATACTTGGAGACTTGGGTGAGGCTAGATTTCTCTTATAATTAGAGACATTTTCTTGAGACAATTAATCTCTAGAGGTTTCAATAGGAAATCCCAGAAGCCTTCAACTAGATGTGGACGTAAGTTCATGATGGACTTATAGAAGAGATTGTTCTTGGAGTGAGTCATGATGAATTGGTTATCCTTGAGGAGAATTCTCATTCCCCACTCTTTGTCTACTTGATGGTTTATCATCTAATATGTATTTCCCATCATATTTTCAGATGTATTATGTTTTATGCTTTATCTTTCATATATATGGATCTTGAGCTATGGTTAGTTCATTCTAGAGGATTCATTTTGAGGGATTTTTAGCATGGTTATCTCCTTGTGCATATGATTCCATTTGTGTTATCATTATTTGATGAGGAGTTTAGGAGATAGTTATTGGGAAGATTTTCCGATTTGGGAATGGATACATTGAGTTTGATCTTCTTGATTAGAGATGCTTATTATATTACATGATTCATATATCTATTTGATCTAAGAGATTGGATGTTTTGGGTGTTTTTGATACTTTTTATTTGGGGTTGTAAGGAGATATACTTGAAACAACGTTAGAACTTTGTGATGTTGGTAGGACTTGTTATGGTTTACAGTTTTTCTCTTTTCATCCTATGGTTCCTTTTTGGAGGTTCATGTTCTTGTGATTTGGGAGGACTATGGTGGCATGTTGTGAGAGATTATGTAGCTATTGGTGTTTCATGTGTGGATCATTATGATTGTTCTTATTACTTCATGTTTTGATCATTTATCACACCTTGGTATTGTGTTGATTGGTATACTTGATATGCCTTGATTTGACATTACCCATGCAATGGGAGTTATTGGATATGTATGTTCTTCATTAACAGGTTTGATACAAGGAGCTTGTGATTGTGGTTTATGGGTGCATATGTTGTCAACATGAGTTTACTAATATTTTTGATACCTAGGAGGTATGGGTGGTTGGAGGTATTAGCATGTGTTGTGGATGTTAAATTTCTAATCATGTGGGTTGTTACTTTTGACAACAAATTATTTGGAGCCTTTGTTATCACTTGGATTTGATGCTTGTGTACTTGGATAGGTTCATCTTCACCTTCGCATGTTTCTTTTCTTCCACAGGTCGCACATTGGAGGATGAGAGGATTTCTTGCTTGAGATGGTGGTCATTTTGGCTTTATTGTTGGTATCTTGATGGAGCATGAGAGTAGGTTGGAGATTCGTGTGGTTTCATGTATGGATGTGATGATGTATAATTTCATTGATTGAACCTTATGCAATGCATGCAACAAATGGGAGAATGTTAGGATATGGTGTTGTACACCATTGCATAAAATTTTATATTATAATATTATAATTAAATAATTATTTAGTTGTGGTGCACATAGGAGGTGTGTTTATCCTTACTAGGTAATTATTTGGGGACCACTCATAATGTTATATCATAACATTGGTTTATTATTTTGCGTGTGGGAGATATAGGATAACAATTTAATATTGTGGAAATCATTTAATAAAGTGAAAATTTAGTAGTCAATATTAAACGAGAGGTTAATGGTTTTGTGTTCACATGGTTTTATCTTACCACTTGGTTGTATTTTTTTGAGCTTATTTCAATAAAAGAAAAAAAAAATTAGTTGTTAAGGTTGGATGGGTGAGTGGGCTTTCATTATTGAGTCTTTATGAGGAGTACATATGTGAAGCATGGCATGGGATGTGTGGATTCATGCTTGGACACATGGAGGATACATTGGAGAGGCTTGATATTTCAAAAGTATTCATGGTAACTTTGTAAGTGCTTGTATTATTTTGTTGTTGAATAATAGATGGAGTATGGATGCTTTTGGAGGCTGGGTTTTTTCCCTCTTGAGGGTTTTCCCAAGGTATATCTTGTATTATCTTGTGGCTTGTCTATTTGATCTATACATTATTATTGTTTAGTAAGCTTGCATACATGTTTTTCTCTCATGGGTTTATGAAGGAAATAAATTAAGAATGTGGGTATGATGCATGATTTCCTAACATTTTTGAATAATAAAATCACTAGTTATAAAATTAATATCCATGTTATACATTTGTTAAGAGATACGGTAACAATCTTACTTGGTTCTAGTAAGACATTTTGCAATATTTTAAGACTATAAATTAGTAGATATGTGTCCCAATTGATAGGGTGGTGGTTATCTTGAAGAGTATCTTCTCCCACCTTCTCACAACTCCATAATGGCATTTCCTTGATATAATAAACTTCACAATAGTATTTTTTTCTTTTAGAATTTTTTACGATTGTTCGTTGACATTTATCAATGTCATTTGCGATGCAACTAGATTCCCATGATTTGAACCTCTCTAGTAGAATCATTGCATTTCTATTTATTGATTCCATACTTATTGAATTTATGACAAACTTAATGAGTGAAAATAACTCAAGAGTGGCATGATAAGCCAATCATTTTCTATTTCAAAATGGTCTAATAGTATTTTACATGATATAGCTTCTATGATAGTATTGAAGTGGTATGGAATGAAATAAAAATATGTTGAGTTATCCTAAATTTTAATTGACCATCCTAATTACCATTTATAATAGTACTATTGTTTATATTCTCATTCAAACACATGGTAGTCCATTTTAAATGAAAAAAAAATCTAGATATATAACTATCCTAAAGGATTTATTTTAGTTTTATCCATTTGAAAAAGGTTGTGATAGTGCTATACCATCAATTTTATTGTACCTTATTTAGAATCATTGAATTAACTAGATCATCAACCTAACTTTTAGGAATAAAGTGTCCAAGATTAAATTCAACAACCTTACTTCCTTTAATGTTTCTAAATACAAGCTCCTAGTTTACATTCATTTGATAATTTTAGGGTACTATTATGGGTTCTATACGCATCTCGATGCCAAATCTAGGAGAGATAATGATAGGATACCATAACATATGACTACTTATGCATATAATGATAGTTTATATCATGATCTTATGATAGTCCCCTTCACAAGTATGATTTATCAAAGATGTTAATCTTAGAGATTTAGAGGTAGTACATAATATTTAGTTCAAACTCTAAATGAATTATATTTATTTGTACTATTAGATGAGTAAAATCTTAAATTTCTAGTGTAGAGAGACCTTGGTGGGTGATTGTAGGATTCATTCGGTGGATCTTGTCACATAGCTATCGTTACAAATTTACCAATACCAATAATACATCTTATATAGAAACACATAATACTCTTGACTATGTAAATATAATAAAGGAAATTTACACAACCTATGTAATATTTTATTTAGTTCTTGTGTACTGGTTAGAGGTAGTTTGGAAGTAGTCAATAAAAATATCTTTGATAGAAATTTACCTTTATGATTTTACATGCTTCATTGCAAATAAAAAATTAGAGATATATGATTCCCAAAGTGAACACAACAAGTAACTACACAAGGGGATTGAGCAATTAAGAATGCAAGTTGTTGAATTAGAGAAATGACTATTTTTGGAAGGATATACACTTTCTTTTACTCCATATCTACCCTACCGATCTCCTCTTCTTCCCTCTCTTTTCACCCCACTTTTTACTATCTAATATATTAAAAAATTCCAAACATTGAAAGTATTAAAAGCTACAGGACAACTAAGGGGGGGGTGAATCAATTGTCACACAAATTTAAATTCAAAGCTTCAACACATATCAATTCCACAACCACACTATTATGCTATTAAGTATGAGCATGGAACACAAATAATAGAAAGTAAAAACACAATGAAAACTATATTTTTACGTGGAAAATCCAATGAGGGAAAAACCATGGTGAGGATTAACTCACAATATAAAGAGATTATAAAACTGAATATAGAGGCTCACTACCAAGGGCTCACTGCCCAGAAGAGGACTCACTGTCCAAATACAAAGGCTCACTACCTATAGAAAGGACTCACTGTTTAACAGGGAGGCTCACTGCCTACAGATACAAAAGAGAACAAAATATCCACCACAACAATTAACACACATTCACATCCTTGATTAAAGGATTGTAGAAACCTTCAGATCACTGCCTTCAGGAATCTAACACAATGAATTACTATTGCCTCAACTCACTTACACACACTTCTGCTCTTATGATTTGTGGCTTACTTTGTCACTTTGCATCACCATCTCTAACTCTTCGCAATTCAACTTTGATCTGTATAGGATCTAGACTATTTGTAGAATTGAATGCTTAACTTTTACAATGATTATTCCAAGTTAATTAGAACAAAATTAACTCATGGAAATAATTACAATAATTAAAATGACAAGGTGATAACAACAGAATGAAAGAAAGTGAGAGAAAGAAAGAGAGAGATGCAAACAGAGTTTGATTTCAGAGTTCACCACAATTGTGACGTCTTCGGGTCCGCTCCAATGGAGTGAGACCGATCCGATTAATCTCCAGAAAATGATTACAAAAGGTCTTCCACCTGTTACAAGATTTCTGTCTCCTTGGACGATAATGAATTACAAAGAAATCCTTCAACAAATGCAACAAGCTTAACTAAGCTTCAAATGCATAAGGATCAAATTCACTATCACTTGAAAATATTCTCACAACTCTCTCAAAAATTCACTTCCAACAGTTAGCCAAAGAATTCTTCAAAAATTACTTAATCTCACACCCCCCATTCTACCCTTTTTATACAAAAAAATTACTCAAATTGGTTCATAACCAATTGATTTTCAAAACCTCCCAATATCCCCTTTACATAGAAAATATTATTTAAAAATCCCCCCTTATTTACATAGGGATATCCTCCCATTAAAATAATCCATCCAATTTTACATAAAATCTTCACGGATGGCATCTTGTAATTTTATTCCATAATCCATTTAAGGATTTATTAAGAAATCTTAATAATTCACCTTTGAATATAAACGGGCTTGATTTTGTTAAGGATTTAATCCTTAATTATAGGGGGTGAATTGGTTGGAAATTTGTTTTTTTCTTTAAAAATAATGTTTAAGTTCCCCTTAAAAAGGGGATCTCCCAACCACATGTATTTTTAAATATTAAAGGGGTTTTATCCCATTTAAATAGGGGTAAATTTGTTTTGTTTTAAATTAAGACCCCACCTACTTTTTCTCACGTAGGCCTTAAATTAAGGCCTTTAAATGGGAGTAGTGGTAGGCTTTTATATTTCATATTTTTATTTTTTAAATAAAGCCATGCCCAACAAATTGCCGCCACATGTAACTTCGGGAAGCCACCATGTGTCACCTCATGATTCATCCATGTCAGAATGATGACATCATGCTGACATCATCATTGTACCTTCAAGTCAACCTAGTCAACCACGAGCTTTGACCTTCCATATCTTGCACATACGAGCTCCGATTTGCACAAAACGAACACTGCTGGAAAGCTTTTGTCGTTCTCTTCGTGATGATGCCAACTTTGAAAACTTTTGACGACATCATTTTTTTTGCTTCTTGAACACCCCTTGATCCTAGTTTGACCGAAGGTTTGACTGGCCATAACTTGCACAAATGGACTCCTTTTTGCTCTGTTCGAGTTGCGTTGGAATCAAGACGTTGAGCTCTTTCTGATGGTGCAGATTCTGGAGAGAAATGAGACACTTCAATTTTACTGAAAATATCCATCGGATCAGGCCTCCCCACTGAAGACCTTTTGGACCTCCAAAAGTGGCATTTACTCTGACATTAAGTGAGGACTTGGCCTCCCCACTTGTCCTGTATCCTTTGTACATCTGAATACCTGGCTCACAAGCACAATGAAGACTGCAACAATATTGTTGAACATAAACATTATTCTATCACTTCCATAAGCATCTACATCAAATGTTGTAGCCACTAACCAACAAAAATTGACTAGCATCAAGCTAAACAATAATGCAAAAATGAAAGAGAATAAGTCAACAACAATTCGATCCTTCACAACAGGAACATTTTTACCCAAGGAACCATCAATGCTTTCAATCATCATTCCCTCATGTTGTACTGCGGGTGCATCCTGCAACATCTGACCCTGGTTAGCTACTCCAAGTTCAAGTGTAGAACCACCTGTACTGACAAACATAAGAGTTAACTCTTTACTTGCATTAATTACCCTCTTTAACTGCCCTGTGTTTGCAAAAGAACGATCAATCTTAATCCTGTGAGAATGTACAATATACTGTATGCCATCTTTAAACAAGTGATAATGATTCTTTTCCCTATAGAAAATAGCTTTTCTGTCATAAAGATAAGGGCTACCAAGCACTATCCCACAGATATCCAGTGGAACCACATCAAACTGTACTTCATCCACAAACTTACTAGTGATTGTGAATCTTAAGGTGCATTGTCTTGTTACTTGCAACTTATCATTTTCACAAATCCAGCCTAGTGGATAAGGTTTCCTATGCAATATAGTTTTCAATCCCAAGTTCTTTACAACACTTTCAGAAATCAGATTAACTTGAGAACCACTATCTATGAGTGCATCAATCTTAGTATTCTTAGCAACAACCCTTAAATGAAAAAGCTCATTCCTTTTCTTATCTTTAGAGAAATCATTAACTGTAGAAGTAGAAGCACAACTAGCAACAAAAACACCAGAAATAGGAGCTTTACCTTTTAAACCCATAGCTGTTATCTTAGTCTCATCATTTGAATCTGAACCAAGATCCAAAAGAACATTCGTGGCTTTCTCCTTACCTTTCTGTTTCTGATTCTATCTCTGAGCCCACTTAGGCTTCAATTCGGGATGCAACTTCCAACAATGATCTTCATCATGACCCTTCTTGTCACAATGAGATCAAGAAAGCTTGTCATCCTTCTCGACTGTAGTTGTCTTCTTTCCTTTCCCTATCTCTGCAACCTTAGAAGATTTCTTTACATCATTATCAAACTTATCAATAAAAGATCCTTTACCCCTTGACTCTAAGTGTGTAGCTTGAACAGACACTTCATCCAGATTACAAGGGTTCAAAACCAAAATGGAATGCCTAAGGTAGGAATGCAAACCTCCTATGTACTTCAACAAAGTGTCTTGGGTATACAAAGGAACATTCAAAGCAATAGCCTTTTTCCTAAATTCATGGGTGTACTCTTGGACAGTTTTACCCTTCCCTTGCCTAAACATTTTCCAGTCCATCATTAATTGTTGCATATGTCCTAAGGGATAGAATTTCTTTTTAAGAGCATTAATAAATTCTGTCCAAGTTAAAATGACTCTACCATATTGTGAAATTTCTGCCTTAGAGTTACTCTCCCACCAAGTTAAGGCTGTACTTCCTAACTGAAGAGTAGCTAATTGGATCCTATCAACATCATCTAATAGGTTCTGGACTCTACAGTAGACTTCTACTTGCTGAATCCAATCATCCAATTTTTCAACATTAAGTTCTCCACAATACTTAGGCAAGTCAAATTTTATATCCAATTTAATTTTAGGCTTATACCCACTCTTGAAAGGATTAAAAGAAGTAGAATGAGGAGAAGATGGAGAAGAGGGAGAAGAGGGAGAAGAGTGAGGAGAAGAAGAAGAGGGTGGATCTGGTTGCTTGCCACCATCTCCATGTTGTTTCCCTTTCTTGTCTTCACGAGCATCTTGCTTCGACGAACCTTCTTCACATTCTTTCCGCTATTGTCTCTCTTGAAAAGGAATGTCCACCTTAGCCTTCATCTCGAGGAATGCTCTTTGAAACTTCTGCTCACTGATTTCTTCAGGAACCTCCATCCTAGAAATAGACATCTTCAAAAAATTTCTACACTTCCCAATCTCAGGATCAAAGTCTGTAAGCTTACCTTTTCCTTTCTGAATCCTGGATCTCGTTAGCATTCAAGAAAACAAATAACTGTAATAATAGTCAACTGAGCTCTGATACCAACTTGATCTGTATAGGATCTAGACTATTTGTAGAATTGAATGCTTAACTTTTACAATGATTATTCCAAGTTAATTAGAACAAAATTAACTCATGGAAATAATTACAATAATTGAAATGACAAGGTGATAACAACAGAATGAAAAAAAGTGAGAGAAAGAAAGAGAGAGATGCAAACAGAGTTTGATTTCGGAGTTTGCCACAATCATGACTACGTCTCCGGGTCCGCTCCAATGGAGTGAGACCGATCCGATTAATCTACAGAAAATGATTACAAAAGGTCTTCCACCTATTACAAGATTTCTGTCTCCCCTTTACATAGAAAATATTATTTAAAAATCCCCCCTTATTTACATAGGGATATCCTCCCGTTAAAATAATCCATCCAATTTTACATAAAATCTTCACGGATGGCATCTTGTAATTTTATTCCATAATCCATTTAAGGATTTATTAAGAAATCTTAATGATTCACCTTTGAATATAAATGAGCTTGATTTTGTTAAGGATTTAATCCTTAATTATAGGGGGTGAATTGGTTGGAAATTTTTTTTTTTCCTTTAAAAATAATGTTTAAGTTCCCCTTAAAAAGGGGATCTCCCAACCACATGTATTTTTAAATATTAAAGGGGTTTTATCCCATTTAAATAGGGGTAAATTTGTTTTGTTTTAAATTAAGACCCCACCTACTTTTTCTCACGTAGGCCTTAAATTAAGGCCTTTAAATGGGAGGAGTGGTAGGCTTTTATATTTCATATTTTTATTTTTTAAACAAAGCCATGTCCAACAAATTGCCGCCACATGTAACTTCGGGAAGCCACCATGTGTCACCTCATGATTCATCCATGTCAGCATGATGACATCATGCTGATGTCATCATTGTACCTTCAAGTCAACCTAGTCAACCACGAGCTTTGACCTTCCATATCTTGCACATATGAGCTCCGATTTGCGCAAAATGAACACTGTCGGAAAGCTCTTGTCGTGCTCTTCGTGATGATGCCAACTTTGAAAAATTTTGACGACATCATTTTTTTCACTTCTTGAACGCCCCTTGATCCTAGTTTGACCGAAGGTTTGACTGGCCATAACTTGCACAAACAGACTCCTTTTTGTTCCGTTCGAGTTGCGTTGGAATCAGGACATTGAGCTCTTTCTGATGGTGTAGATTCTGGAGAGAAATGAGACACTTCAATTTTACTGAAAATATCTATTGGATCAAACTTGGATTTATATTAAATCTTCAACCTTAGAAACTTTCTCCAAGTTCGGCCACATAAACATCATTTCATAAAATTCAAATTAGGTTAGAAACTCAACATTCGTGTGGTGGAAAGGAATGAGGGTGGACCAATAAAAATATTTAATCAAGACCAAAAATAATGTCTCAGATCAACCACATGCTTCCTTAATTAAATTTTAATTCTCCATATGAAGTGTAAACACCAGGTCAACCAAACCTAATGAAAACACAAATGAACATTGATGTACACACTTCCCAATAAGAAGATGACACATGAATGATGCAACATGCTTCATTATACACGAGAACACATCTCATATTCCTTCAGATACAACTGTAGCAAGTGCAACAATCTTTGAACACCAGACTTCTTCCATCAGTCCATCTGGACTGTGTGGACACATACAACAACTTCGAAACATGAATTATGGATAACCAAACCATACACATCTTTGCTAGAATCAAGAGAAAACTACTATAAGACATATTCCAGATCCACAAGATCTGAAACAGAACAATGAAGTACTGTAGAGTAGAAAAATTTCTCCCATTCCATAGAAGACCAACTCTGCCAGAACAGTTCATACACCAGTGAACATAACTTTCACATACCATCACACCAGAAGCTAGAACTTAGGATATATCACCACAAGATCACCATTAACAAACCTACAGATCTGCACAAGCATAGGATCAACACATGAGAAATGTGGAGCACATACTGGAGCACACTTTGAACACATTCATCACTTTTACTTCTCTTCTTTATTAATTTTCTCAAAAGCACTTGGAAACTCATCAAACCAACACATCTGCAACACCATAAAGATAGCTCCATGTAATCACAACATCTCAGAAGTATCTCAACTATACATGTACAATCTGAACTATGTTGACATCAATGACAACATTAATGACAACACCATCAAACTTTCTCATACTTGCAACAATCTCCCCTTTTGTCATTGATGGGAACACATGATGTGAAAAACCATCAAATACAACATCCTTCAATATTCTGAGAGAACACCTTCTCTTCCTCTACAATTTTTTTTCACATGACTTTCTCTCCCCTTTTGACATCAATAGAAAAGATCAAAGACTCTGATCACTTCCCCTTAGAAGTGCACCCATTCAACTCATACTGCAACAATGAAAACCTTTTCTACTCCCCCTAAGGAGTAGACCCATTCACCAGTTCAAATAAATGAAGAATCTGTGAATTCAATGGACTAATGCACCTCCATGTGCACCTAGTTTGGAGGGCCAATGATCCCTAGCCGCTCCCTAAGATGCTCAAAATTATCCTTTAGAAGAGCCTTAGTAAATATATCTACAATTTGTTCCTTTGTAGTCACATACTCCAATTTGACTTCATTCTCCAACACCTTTTCTCTCAAGAAATGATATTTGATAGATATGTGTTTTGTTCTTGAATGCATAACCAGATTCTTTGAAATGTTTATTGCACTTGTGTTGTCACAAAATATAGGAATAGGCTCATCACATATTACTCCAATGTCTTTCAAAGTTTGCTTCATCCACAAAACCTGTGTGCAATAGGATGCTACAACAATATATTATGCTTCTGCAGTGGATAAAGAAACCAATCCTTGTTTCTTACTCAACCAAGAGACCAATCTCCCGCCAAGAAAGAAAGCATCTCCACTGGTACTCTTCCGGTTGTCCACACAACTAGCCCAATCTGCGTTGGTATAAGTACTCAAGGTGAAATTAGAACCTTTAGGATACCATAAGCCATAATTTGTTGTACCTTTAAGATATCTAAATATCCTCTTTACAACTATAACATGTGCCTCTTTGGGATCTGCTTGAAATATGGCAACTAGACATACTACATGCATAATATCTGGTTTGGTAGCAATAAGATACAATAGTCCACCAATCATAGATCTATATTTTCTTTGATCAGTTTTAGTAGATTCGTCATCTTTGCTCAGCTTACATCCAGTTACCATAGGAGTACTAACCAATTTAGAGTCATCCATTCCAAACTTCTTCAACATCTCTTTTACATACTTAGATTGAGAAATGAATATCCCTTTATCATTTTTATTCACTTGAAGACCAAGAAAGAAATTCAGCTCACCAATCATGGACATCTCAAATTCTTTTTGCATTTCTTCAGCAAATATTTTACACATGCCTTCATTTCCACCAAAGATGATAGCATCAACATATACAACTACTATCAACATTTTTTTACCTTACACTTTGAAGTACAGATTGCTATTAGGAGAGCCTTTGCTGAATCATTGCTTTGTCAAGTATCTATCCAATCTTCCATACTAAGCTCTGGGAGGTTGCTTTCATCCATACAATGCCTTCTTCAACTTATAAACCATGTCTGGTCTATCAGATAGCTGAAATCCTTCAGGTTGTTCCATGTACACTTCTTCCTCCAACTCATCATTCAAAAATGTTGACTTGACATCCATCTAATACTCTTTGAAATCCTTGTGGGTAGAAAATGCCAAAAACATTATAATATCTTCCATTCTAGCTTCAAGGGAAAATGTTTCTTCAAAATCTATGCCTTCAACTTGTGAATATCCCTTGCATACAAGTCTTGCCTTATTCCTTACAACTTATCCATTTTCATTTAGCTTATTCCGGAACACCCATTTTGAACCAATTAAATTCTTATTCATAGCTCTAGGAACTAATTCCCATGTCTGATTCTTTTCTATTTTCCTCAACTCTTCTTTCATAGCTTTCATCCAACTCTCATCTTCACATGCTTCACTCACAGACTTAGGTTCAATTTTAGAGAGTAAACATAGATTTACCTCAGTTGCAACTTTACTTCTTGTCTTCACACCTTCACTCTTATCTCCAATTATTTGTTCCTCCGAATGATTCTTTTGTACATACTTAGGAGTCTTAACAGTAGGTTCTAGTTCATTCTCTTCTTCTTCTTCTTCTTCAGTTTGTTATTCTTTCTCTTCTTCTTCCTTCTCCTTATTCTCCTGAGGTATTTATGTCCATAGATAGGATCATCAGGTTCAACTTCACTTATCTCAATAGGTTTGTGTTTGTCTTCATCAACTTTCACATTAGCACTTTCAACAATCTTCCTCAATTTCTTATTGAAGCATCTATATGCTTTGCTAGTAGTAGAGTACCCAAGAAAAATTCCTTCATCACATCTAGCATCAAACTTTCCAAGATTTTCATCATCTCTTTTAATGTAACATTTGCTTCCAAATACCTTGAAGTACTTCATAGTAGGAGTCTTACTAGTCCATAACTCAAAATGAGTATTTGTGCTATTTCCTCTAATCTAAACTCTATTAAGAACATAAGCAATAGTGTGTATTGCCTCTCTCCAATACACATCCGGTACATTTGATTCTTTCATCATGGTTCTTGCAGCTTCCTGTACTATTCTATTTTTCCTGGGTAGGTGCATGGAGATGGGTAGCCAATTTGTGGCCACTTTTTAAAAAAGTTTTGAAAACTAATAACATGAGCGCGTTATAACACGCTCACGTTACGACCTATTAAAACCAAAAAAAAAAGTAAAACGAATTCATTCTTGCATTTCAACTATGTTTTTTCTTTTGCTTGTGGTAAAAACCCCCCATTTTTCGCACTCACATTCTAGGAGGAGGTATCTTGCAAAAATATTCATCAACAATTGCTATTTCATCACGAGGATACTGCCACATCGACAAGGAGGTGTGAGAGGTAAGGATTGTTTGCTTTTTTTTTGAATTTGTTAGTTTTAGGTTATATTTGATATTTATTTTTTTGAATTTGTATAATATGCAAATCAACCTGCAAACCCTCAAAATCCTCAACAAGTAGAGCAAAAAGGTCCTCAACAAAAAAATAAACCACAACAACCTCCTCCACCAATCCCTCAACACCCTCCTGGAACTCAACAAAATTTAAGGAGTGAAATTGAGAACAACAAAAAACAACTTGAGGATTTAATCGGGAGGTTGAGAAATCCAAATGGTTCAACCGTGGAAAGAATGACCCTAGCAACTTCATTAAAAGATATGTTAAAAAATGTAGATTCAATTAGCAAACAAATAAGTGGATGAAAAGATAGGAGGCAGGTGGCTAGGGCTTATTACATAGATAAATTATCATATAAAGATGTAAAGATTTAAAAATTACAAAACGTGATTTGTGCTCATCATTCACTAACCCACACACAAATCAAAATCTTACCCTCAATGCAAATAGGTTTCCTATTCATTGGTGCCACCACCAACAGATTAGGAACTTTTTTTTATGATAGGTGGTACATGATTTTTGATTACCCACCATGCAACAATTGTGAAGTCTTGTAGTATTTCCTTGGGAAACTATACTGTGAGTTCATATTGAACAAAATCCTAAATTATTTTGATGGACTTCCAGGGGAGAGGTGGGGGGTTGGCTCAGGATAGACCCAGTGCACAGTCGGATCCTATGCGGCAAGGGAGACGAGCTCTCGTTAGGCCACCTCATGAGCACATTGTTATCCCTTCTGTCGCAAAGGAGAGTGTCGAAATAGGGACATTGTAGGAAATAAACACTTTGATCTAGAGTGTCATCTAACATGCTAGCCCTATTCTACAATGCCATCCAGGGGAGTCTTTGAGTGGTGGCCTTCGAACCCATGTGTGTTAATATTGCGGGGTGACTTGTTCATATGACCCCACCAACACTCAAGAGGTTGCTATGTAGGATATGTCTGCAACTATGGAGATGGAGAGGGCAACTAACATTTTTCATGAGGCGTATGGCATTGATAGTCAGGTAAAATTTAACATGTTCATTGAATTTAATTTATTAAATTTTGATTTTGAAATGCAAGATTAACTAATTTAGTTTTATGATTTTAATAAAATTGCAGGGTCACAGTGTTGAGACTGGATACACCAGCCCTACACCTACTTATTTCTGCAGTACACCTATCCGTGGGGTATGTAACTAGTAAACAATTATAAATTTATTACATGTTAATAGCATTGTTTTATGAATGGTATTTTAATATGTGATTTTGGATGTTGAACAGGCTAATATTGGAGGTTTCGAGGGAACACCTCCCAGTGCCAATGGATTTACTCAAACCTACACGTAGGTAATAGAATACAGAGTTTAAATAATGAATTGTACTTAATAGATTTGTGTAGTTTATATTCACATCATTGATTACGTTGGATTGCACATCATTCAAACTCAAAGCATTACTTCACATTCCATAACTAATAACTAGATGTTGATAGATGAAAAAATTTCAACTACAATATAGTTGTTTAGAAAGTAAACATAAGCAGTGATGCAATTACTTCACATAGCATAAGTAATAAGTCTAGAAGCAACTTCCAATTGTATTTTCTTGTCATGGCGTTCCATGTGACCACTTTTTATTGCTCGACATATTTTCAAACAGTTCACTGACTTGTCTATACTATGGATGCTTGGAAGGAATATATATGAAAGAATAATAGTAAGCAATAACATAGACAAGGCAATGAGTTTTTTGAAAAACTACCTCAAAGAAATGTGGTCTCATGGTGATGTCCATCACCATTAGACCCAATTTCTTTGAGGCACTTTTTCAAATAGCTCGCCACCTTTTCTATGCTACCACATTTTCCATACATGTCTACCAAAGCATTTTATCAAATAGTTCATTTCCTCATTGTTATGGCTAAAAACTTAAAAAAGGTGCTTTCCATCAAACTATGGATGCTTGGAAAAAATCTATCAAAGCATAATAGTAAGCAATAGCATAGACAAGGCAATTGGCAGTTTGAAAAAATGCCTCAAAGAAATGCGGTCTCATGGTGATGGAATGCCATTCCATCACCATGAGACCAAATTTCTTCGAGGAATTTCTTCAAACAACTCACCACCTTTTCTATGATACCACATTTTCCATACATGTGTACCAAAGCATTTTATCAAACTACTCACTTCCTTGCTACTATGGCTAAAAGCCTAAAATAGGTGTTTTCCAACAAACTATGGATGCTTGGAAAAATTTATGTCAAAGCATAATAGTAAGCAATAATACCATAGAGAAGGAATTGAACTATCTAAAAAAATGCTTGAAAGAAATGCGGGTCTTATGGTGATGGAATGCCATGATGTGCATTTGTTTGTAATAGCATTCCATCACCACAAGACCCCATTTCTTTGAGGCATTTTTTTCAAACAATTCACTACCTTCTCTATGCCACCACAACTACTTTACATGTCTACAAAAGTATTTTATCAAATGGTTCACCGACTTGCTGCTATGGGTAAAAGCCTAAAAACACATGCTTTCAAACAAGATATGGATAGGGAAAATAGTAAGCATGATAGTCATAAATATATAGTTTAATAAGTACTCAAAATTTTGTTCATTATCTCATACATTATAAGTCATGACGAGGATCACTAATGTAGTTTTTGTGATTGAATAATTTTTTGTTTTATTTTCAGATGTTGCAAGCGAAAACACCTCTAAATGTGATGAGGGAAATGGAGATCGGTGTTTCATCTTCTATATAATCCTTGATGGCTTTGACAGGGGAGGTATGAGGCAAATTACTAAATTTCAATTTACATTCATTGTTATAGATGCTAGTTAGTGAAAAAGAAAACCATTATTGATTCATAGTTTAATTTCTATTTGGATGGTTTATACAGGGCTTCAACACACCTCAGCCTAGGCGTGTGAATATTTCCCTCATGGAGAGTGATCATCAAATGGCGATAAGTGATTTTTTTAAAAATATATCATTTTTTATAATGTATTTTCTATATATTAATGTCTTTACTTCTTATTGTAATAGATAAAACTTCACCAAAAACTAAACACTGGGAGGAGTAGTAGGAGCACTCCTCATGCGCAACATAAACAAGTGACAGACATATCACCATTCGATCGACAATCAAAGGGAAATAGTTTATTTTGAGAGCATGGAAAGCAATGACTTTTGATTCTAGAGCCCTTTGTTGTATGCCTACATGGTAGTTTTGTACATATTTTGTATTGGATATATTTGACATTGTATGCCTATATGACTATTTTGTACCTATATTTCATACTTATGTAGACATTTATTGATGTATGCCTACATGGCTATTTGGTTAATACAAATCTTTTTTATCGATGGTGTCCATATTTGCATTATAAATTCATGGTTTAATAGATATGAGTTACGTGTATTCAAATGTATACTTTACAACATATGTGTATACTTTGTGACTTATGTGTGTTCCAATGTATACTTTGTGACTTATGTATTTTCATGCGTATACCTTGTATTTGTGCATATACTTTGTATTAATTTGTGTATACTATGTATTTGTGTGTATACTTCAAGGCTTACATATTTTTGAGTACTTGTGTTGCCCTTATTCACATGTGCATGCTCGACTTATTCATGAGTATACTTATTAATTGGTTAGCCCTAGCATTGATCATTGTTGTCCTTCGTGGTTTGTCTTGAATATTAATTGATTGATGCTAAACAATTTTATCTAAAAGCAAAAAACACGTTTTCAATTAGTATTCCATAAAATGATTCATAAAAAGATTCCAATATATTTAATCCTTTGATTGGAACAACTCAATTAAGCAAAGGATACATAATCTTCACAACACTTGCAAAACATAATATTCAAAGTAGATGAAGTAGTTAACTTCTTGACACATTATCATACAAAAATTTATCTTGAATAGTCTTTAAACATTTTCACAACATAATCCTAATAGTGCAAAATGAATTGTTATGTTCTTGATCCATTACCATATAAACACATCAAAAGATTATATGTCAACTTTTTGCAATATTATTTCTTGTATAGGAAATGGACTCAGGAGAAAGCAAGTTATAATTTATAATACAAATAAGAAATAGAATCAACACTGTCCTAGACCCCCAAATAGGTCTATTTAATAAAGCAACACCCTCTTAATCACTCTTCCAATTGAAAAACACCATTGGACAACATCTACTAGTCTGAAAATTCACAAAATCCATAATTTTTAGGGCATGATTGGCCCTCTAACCCCACTATCCTCTAAACCCTCACTTTTCTCAAATTTCACTAGGGTTTATTGAAAACCCCATATCCAAACCTCATACAACCTCAAAACCTCTTCCAAAATCTTCATTCTTCCTGCACAAATTTAATTGACCACCAAATTATGTTGCCCCTGACTTTAGCCACTTTTACTCCCTCAAACCTCTTTTTTTCATTCAAAACCCCTTTTTTCCCAACTAGGGCATTATGCCATAACATACTTTTGACCTCCCTTGTCCTTGCAGACCTTTTGAACACATCAAACTCCACAACCTCGCCCTATTTCCAACCTATTCTAACTTATTCTCAAGCAATTTCTTCTTTTCACCTTGTATAGCCTTGCTTTTAAGGCCTAAATTTTGAATTTGCAATAGAGGCAATGTTAGTAATCTCTTCCAATTCCTTTACCAATGGTATTTTCTTATTTCTACTCCCTATCGTACTTACATAATTGACTCAAATGACCCCACGCTATCTCAAAACTAAAAGCAAGATTACAAAATGGCCTATCATGGCCTTATTTGACATTATCATGACTAAAACCACTGAACTAGACCTTCTTCATCAAATGGAGGAACAAGGTACTTTGCACCAATGATCATACACTTTTTGTGTGGAAAACTCAGACTTCTCAACCATCGTTTGTATGTTTCTCTTTTCAATTTTTTTGCATGCCATCATAAGGGATCAAGCTAGTTGAACGTAGTTTAGAGCAATTCCATGTATTCGGGTGCGAAAGAGGACCATTCCTAGCATAAAACTACCTATCGGGAAGCATTGGAGTAGCTTTTTTGGTCACACGAATTGCAAAATGAAAGTTGCACCACTTTGCAACTTTACACTACTTGCATTTGACACTTTTTCCATCAAGTGAAAACTGGACACCACAGGAAAATAACTCTGAGATAACAAAAACTGAGAGAGGTTATTATAGAGGGGTCCAACACAATCATGTAGGCTTAGACAAAGAGTTTGTAAGCATTACAGTTTCTGAGTAATAGCCCATCAAATTTTGCTTCCCTTTTGCACTTTGGACCCTTAAAGGATCAATCCGATTGAATGTAGCTCAAAGCGATTCCACGTGTTTGGGTATGAAAGAAGACGATTCCTAGAGTAAACGTACCCATCCAGATGTGTTCGAACAATTAGTTTGGTTACACAAGTTACACAAAAAAAGTTGCACCACTTTGCAACTTTCAACTACTTGCATTTGACAACTTTTTCCCCAAGTGAACATTTTCCACCATTGCAAAATAACTCCGAGATAACGAAAACCAAGAGAGGTTATTGTAGAGGGGCCCAATTCAATCCTATAGGATTAGATGAGAAGTTTCTAAGCGTCACAGTATCTGAGTAACAACATGTTAAAGTTTGCAGCCATTTTGCACTTTGGACTCTTAAGGGATCGATCTGGTTGAACGTAGCTCAGAGCGATTTTGCATGTTTGGGTGCAAAAGAGGACCATGTCTAGCATAAATATACCTATTTAGATGTATTAGAACAGTCTGTTTGGTCACACAATTTGTAGAACGAAAGTTGCACCACTTTGCAATTTTGCATTGCTTGCATTTGACACTTTTTCTATCAAGTGAAAATTTGCTACCACGGGAAAACCGCTCTGAGATAACAAAAAATAAGAGAGGTTATTGTATAGGGGCCCAACACAATCCCATAGGATTAGACAAGAATTTTCTAAGTGTCATGGTATCCGAGTAACAACATGCTGAAGTTTGCAATCATTTTGTACTTTGGACTCTTAAGGGATCTATTTGGTTGAACGTAACTCAGAGCGATTCCGTGTGTTTGGGTATAAAAGAGGACCATGCCTAGCATAAAAATACCTATTTGGATGCATTGTAACAGTCCGTTTAGTCACACAAGTTGCAGAATGAAAGTTGCACCATTTTGCAACTTTCAACTACTTGCATTTGACAACTTTTTCCCCAAGTGAAAATTCGCCACCATAGGAAAATACCTCCGAGATAGAAAAAATAGAGAGAGGTTATTATAGAGGGGCCCAACATGATCCCATAGGATTAGACGAGAAGTTTCTAAGCATCACAGTATCCGAGTAACAACATGCTAAAGTTTGCACCATTTTGCACTTTAGACTATTAAGGGATCGATCTGGTTGAACGTAGCTCAGAGTGATTCCACATGTTTGGGTGTGAAAGATAACTATTTATAGCATAAAAATACCTATTCAAATGCATTGGAATAGTCCGTTTGGTCACATGAATTGTAGAACAAAAATTGCACCACTTTATAAATTTCAACTACTTGCATTTGACAACTTTTTCCCAAGTGAAAATCTACCACCACGGGAAATCCACTCTAAGATAGCGAAAACTGATAGATGTTTTTGTAGAGGGGCCCAACTCTATCCCATAGGATTAAATGAGAAGTTTCTAAGCATCATGGTATCTGAGTAACAACATGTTGAAGTTTGCAGCCATTTTGCACTTTGGACTCTTAAGGGATCGATTCGGTTGAATGTAGTTTGGAGTGATTCTGCATGTTTGGGTGCAAAAGAGGACCATTTCTAGTATAAAAATACCTATTCAAACATGTTGGAACAATCTGTTTGGTTACACGAGTTGCAGAATGAAAGTTGCACCACTTTGCAACTTTCAACTACTTGCATTTGACAAGTTTTTCCCCAAGTGAAAATCCACCACCACGGGAAAATGCCCCCAAGATAGTGAAAACCAAGAGAGATTTTTGTAGAGGGACCCAACGCGATCCCATAAGATCAAATGAGAAGTTTCTAGCATCGTGGTATCCAAGTAACATCATGTTGAATTTTGCAACCATTTTGCACTTTGGACTCTTAAGAGATCAATCTAGTTGAACATAGCTTAGAGTGATTCCTTGTGTTTGGGTATGAAAGAGGACCATGCCTAATGTAAACATACTTATTCAGATGAATTCAAATAGTCCGTTTGGTTGCACGAGTTACAAAATGAAAGTTGCATTACTTTGCAACTTTCAACTACTTTCATTTGACAACTTTTTTCCCAAGTGAAAATCCGCCACCACAGGAAAATGCCTTCAAGATAGCAAAAAATGAGAGATATTTTTGTAGAGGGGCCCAACATAATCCCATAGGATCAAATGAAAAGTTTCTAAGTGTCACGGTATCTAAGTAACAACATGCTGAAGTTTGCAGCCATTTTGCAGTTTAGACTCTTAAGGGATTGATTCGGTTGAACGTAGCTTGGAGTGACTCTACGTGTTTGGGTTCAAAAGAGGACCATACCTATCATAAATACACCTATTTGGATGCGTTGGAATAGTCTATTTGGTCACACGAGTTGCAGAATGAAAGTTGCACCACTTCACAACTTTGCACTACTTGCATTTGACACTTTTTCTATCAAGTAAAAATTGGACACTACGGGAAAACCACTTCGAGATAACAAAAACTGAGAGAGGTTATTGTAGAGGGGCCCAATGTGATCTCGTAGGCTCAAATGGAGATTCGTAAGTGCCACGGTTTCTGAGTAATGCCCTGTCAAAGATTGTTGCCCTTTTGCACTTTGGACCCTTAAGGGATCAACCCTGTTCAATGTAGCTCAAAGTGATTCTGCATGTTTGGGTGCGAAAGAGGACCATGCCTAGCATAAATGTATGATCTAATTAGAAGAAGATCAATAAAATTTATTGTTTCCTTGCATTTTTCTATATTTTTACCAAAAATATGATGTTTCCTTGAACTGTATGGTTTTGTACAGGGTGATTGTGTTCTCTTTTGGATGGAATTTGGTGGGCAGCAAACTTAACTCCATTTTAGTTTTGGTTTGGTTGGATTTTAAGTGATTTTGTGCATTTTAGAAGCCAATTACTGAGGGTCAGTCTGTATACCATGTTATAAGTGTATTAAAATGTCATATTAAGACTTTCACCCACTGTATGCTTCTGTAACTAGGTGGAAAAGCTTAGTTAGGGTTATAAAACATTTGTGCAAATTTTTGTGTGCAAGGGAGCCGAATAGAGGGTTTTTAGGTGATGCCCTAGATGTCAAATGGTGCATTTTTTAGTGGAAAATGGTGGTTAGTGCTAGGGTTTGAAGAAATTTTTGGGGGCAGCAATATCTCTTGAACTTTTAAGCTTGTGAAGAATTTTTTGAAGGTTTTTTAGGCTTTGGTTGGCTGTGGGAAGGTTTGGAGTATGGGTTTTCAATAAACCCTTACCTAACTTGTGAAAGAAGAGGGTTTTGGGGTTTGTTATGTTAGAGGGATTATCACACCCTGAAAGTGGAGGAATTGGTGGTTTGGCAGTCTAGTTAATTTTGCACAATGGTGGTTTAGATGTGATAGGAAGAATAAAGTGGGGTTTCTTTGCTAATTTTTCCTAATTGGCCTTGTGGACAACATAGTTTGCAAATTTAGGGGTTTTGAAGTTTGAAATGGAGATTTAACTCATTCCTCCTATTGTAATTTTTGTGGCTTAGAGGAATGAGTCAGGAGGGTCTAGATTAGATGTTAGGATGCTTATTTGGTGAAAGGGAATAATTTTTATGGGGTTTGTGTTGCTTCCCCTATAGATTTTGATGGAAAAGGGCATGAAAAATGAGGTTTCACCCTAGGGTTTGATAAAATATTGCATGTAGAGGTTGGGTGATTGTCTTTTGAGTTTTTGTAGGTGATTTTAAGAAGGTATGAGGTGGTGGCATGTTCTAGTAAGGTGTGGAACCATTCCTTTCAATAAACCCTCCTCATACTAGCATAAAATAAAGTTTTTGTGGTTTGGCATGGTGGAGTGAGTTTCTCTTGAGACAAATTGCAGATTTGAGGGTTTGGATACATGAGAATTGCTGCCCCAACAAGTTCACAGGGTTGTTGAATGTTTAAAGGTATGTTCCTTTGTAAATTAGGCCTAATTAGCCTAATTAGTACAGCGAAGGTCATTTTTGATGCACATATTCCAAGATAGTCACTATTGATTTTGAAGTATGTGTTGTAACCCAATAATGGGTATCTAGATCAGTCATTTGTTTCCTCAAATCTAAGTTAAAATACTTCAAAATAATTTCAAAAGTTACCTAAATCCTTGCTTTGAAAAAAAATAATCAACAATCAAAGTATAAGGTGTTGTACTATCTGCACAAGCTTGAAACAAAAAAGGAAAAGTGTTGAAAATACATAAAACATCATCCTTTATTTACTAATTTCTTCAAGAATACAAGTTTTTCTCTTTTCCACGCCTTTACAATGCTTTATATAGCTATTATGGAATCAGTTATGAATGTTGCCCCTACATATTCCATTGACTAACTACCTTTTCTAACAAGAGGACTCTTCATATTCTATAATTTTGCAATTGTGCAACTAATGCAAGTTTTGCATTTTTACACCAAATGGCAACTTTTGTGCAATATCACTTCTCTAATCACCTAATGACCTATTTGAAACTTTGAGTACATTACATATGACCTTCACATGACCTTTTTCACATTGTTTACATTTGAAAATTCAAATTTTGCAAATTTTCCTATTGAAGGAATTTAGAGAACAAGGTGCTCTTGCACCAAACTTGAACTCCAAAATTTTAATATTTGAGTAAATCTCATTACAATGCCTTAGGTACTCCATTCTCACAGATCTTTTACAATGTCATTCATTCATTTAAGATTCTCTTTAAATGTCTACATCATAGGTGCTCATTATGAGGTTAACTTCAATTGGGTAACTTGAGATTCCCTCACTAAGCTTCACACGCTCTTTTATAATGGCTTCAAATCAGAATTTAGATTTGTCAAGATCATCAAAATAAGGATGTTGCATTGATTTTTTGGCTGAGATTCTCTTTGATGGCTCATAAATCAACATTTTTTGCAATGAGAGACCAATCAATTTTTAGTAGTTTACTTACAAATATGCAAAGTAAAAGAAGAAAAAGAAAGAGCATCCAAAATGGAAATGAAATGAAAATAGATGGAAGACACTTACAGATAGGCATGCTAGTCTCTCAACTTAGTCAATCCTGGTCATACATCTTCACTGGGAGTTCCAAGATACCTATTGCACACAACATCTCTCATGAATATAATAACTTGAAATTGGAGATGCTCTTATAATGTCTACAACATAGTTGCTCATGATAAGGTTAACTTCAAATGAATAACTTGAAATTACCTCACCAATCTTTGCACGCATTTTTGTAATGCCTTAAAATCATAATTAAGATTTTTTTAAATCATCAAAATAAGGATGTTGCATTGCTTTTATGGCTAAGATTCTCTTGGATGGCTCATTAATCTACATTTTTTACAAGGGTACACTAATCAATTTTTAGTAGGTTACTTACAAATAGGAAAAGTAAAAGAAGATGATAGCATTGGAATCAAACAAATTAATTTGCATATAAGTATAAATTAATAAGAACCGATGTGCATACTTACAAATTAATCCAATGAACCATTCCGGTTTGCTCTACTCTTTATTGTGTCAAGTATTGCCTCATGGTCAGACTCACAGACCTTCCAGAAGACATTGTTCAAAGGTCTACCCCCATATTTGGTTAAGCAAACATTGGATACTATGAAAAGGTTTGAGTAATGAAGAATCTTATGATGCATGTCAAAGTCCTAAAACAACCAATGTTTAACACTTTTATGTGGGTACCTTCTAAGCCACATTCCAGTAACAACAACTGAGCCTATAGGGTATTCAATGTTTTCTCCATCTATAATTGGGGCCTCCAATTTCTTTTTGGCCTCAACACAATGGCACAAGTAATAGTCCATTCCCTCTTCATTAACTTCATCTACAATAACTGCATAAACATTCCTTGCATTGATATGTGTAGTAAATCTCTTGAAATTAGTCAACATTACGAATACACTACAAAGTAAGATAACAATATGGAATTTCAAAAACTAAGCAAGAAAAAATATTACCTGGTTGAACTAGATGTGATATGTGGTAAAAGTCGACCAATGATTCCATCTGTGTTAGTTCCAATTCTGTCGGAGGGAGATATGTGTCAAGTGGGCTAAGATAACTTGTCAACCATTTGTCAACCCACTCCCCTGACTCACAATCATTCAAGGCTTGCATTGTACATGAAGAACTAAAGCATGCCATCTTCTGTGTATCGATACTCCATGAACCTACATTTGAGCTAAGGAAAGAGTGTAGCTCACTCGATCATGTTAGTGTACAACAATCCTAATATGGTGCAATGTTAGTCTCATCCATCAGCCAAAAAAATCTATGAATTGAAGATGTACCTTCACTACCTAAACCCATCGAAGCATTACACCACTTGACAATTCTATATAGTGTATGAGTATGAGTATTCAGAATCCATGTTTCGTGACAATATAATGTATGAGGTGATTTGGTGAGGTTTTACCCACACTCTCATATCCATCCATTAGATTCTTCACAATAGTGTTTTCACTCGATGCATTTGATGTTGTCAACCCAAGAGTATTCATGATGTTTCTATACTTTATACCCCACATTATTTCAACAAATAGTTGACATCTTGTAGTCTCATTTAGCCTTTCAAAGAAGAATTTCCAAATCTTATCAGCATATCTTTTACAAGTGCATGCCGAAATCTTACCTTCCATGTGTTGCAAAATATGCTCATCAATATTAATCAAATACTTTGGCTTTCTACGCAAAATTCTAGGTGGTGTTCTCTTAGGTACATACATCTTAACATTAGGAATTTCATCAATATTTAATTGAGGTGGGCTAGATTTTGTACCTTCGATCGAGGGTGGAGTAGAATACATACCTTAAGGTTCATGTGGGGATGATGGCATACCTTCTTTGTCAAATCCGAGTGATGATGTACTCTCAACTTCAGATGTGTTGGATTGTGTCCAACCATATTCACTTGCAATAGATGGTGTCCCTCCATATTCACTTGTGGTAGCTGGTGTCCCTCCATATTCACTTGTGCTTAATGGTGTCCCTTCGTATTCACTTGTCGTAGAAGGTGCATCTCCAACTACGGTATTTGAATCTGTCTTACCATGATGCTTTCACATTCATGCCCTTTGTGCTGCCAAATCATGTTCTCTTTTTGACGGTTGAGGTTCCTCTTCAGTTGGCTTGTTTTTGTCAATAGTACCCAATTTCTTCTTTTCACAATATGTCACCACCCGTTCTCTCTCCTTTTCTTTGAAGATCTCATACTCTTAATTTGTTAGTTTATTCCTTCTTCGTTTCTTCGGCATGGCAGATAATTTTACTTGTAGCATGGTAATGAGACAAATATTCGTTCCTAAAATATTTATCCATTCAAATAAATGAAATATATGTCATTCAAGGCTTCATAAAAAATACTTACAATCATCCTGTACAAGACTATCTCTAGCATAGACAAAGGTGGTGCAGGGGCATGCCATGATTACAAGATAGGAAAAGTTACATTATTTTCCTTGTGTAAATGGGGTGTTAAAGAAGGTTTTTGATGAAATGTTGAAGGAACCTTCCATTTAATGGTTGTTTGATTTTGTGCAGGGTATTTTTAAAGTGTTGTTGGTATTGGTGAGGTCTGGTAAGCTCGATTGTCAAAACTTTCAATAAACCCTAGGTTATTTGCATGAAAGTTGAGGGTTTGGTGGTACAACATTTTAGAGGTCAAGGCTCTGAGAAATAATGTTGGAATTTGTTGTTTTGTAACACAATTAGTGACTATTAGTTGATATTTGGTGAGAACAAAGTGTTTTGGAGGTACCTCCTTTGTAAAAGAGGGCTATTTGGTGGCCTAAAAGATAGGGCAGCCTATTGGTTTTCATTATTGTTGCAAAAAAAATTTTTGGTATGTTGTTTTAGGAGTTGAAGTGTGTCTCAGATGATATTTTTTAGGTCTCTATATGGCCTTCTCTAAAAGATATTGAGAAAAAGCAGTGTTAGAGGGCTACAAGCCTTTAATTGTGTGTTTGGGATAAGTTGAGTGTATAGTGTTTAAGGGGTTGGTTTCTTGTTTTATATGATCATTTTGAGTTGGTTGGGGTCTTCACCACCTAGGTTGGTATCACGTTGCCCCTACCTTCTCAACCCTACCCTATTGGAAAGCTAGTGGAGCATTGGCAAGCTAGCTCACTCACTAGCTTGTCAATGTGGTAGGGTTGAGAAGGTAGGGGCAGCGTATGCCTCATAGAAATGGGGTGTCACAATGATATACACTCACTAGCTTTCCAATGCAGTAGGGTTGAGAAGGTAGGGGAATATCACTGTGACACCCCATTTCTATGAGGCATATGTTGCCCCTACCTTCTCAACTCACTCACTAGCTTGTCAATGCAGTATGGTTGAGAAGGTAGGGGCAGCATATGCCTAGTAGAAATGGGGTACCACAGTGATATTATGCCTCATAGAAATGGGGTGCCACATAGAAATGGGGTGCCATCACTGTGGCACCCCATTTCTATGAGGCATATGTTGCCACTACCTTCTCAACCCTACCGCATTGGCAAGCTAGTGGAGTGTAAGAAAGCTAGCTCACTCACTAGCTTGCCAATGTAGTAGGGCTGAGAAGGTAGGGGCAACTTATGCATCATAGAAATGGGGTGCCATGGTGATGTATCACCATGGCACTCCATTTTTATGAGGCATACACTACCCCTACCTTCTCAACCCTATCGCATTGGCAAGCTAGTGGAGTGTTGGAAAGCTAGCTCACTCACTATCTTGCCAACGCGGTAGGGTTGAGAAGGTAGGGGCAGTGTATGCCTCATAGAAATGGGGTACCATGGTGATATAAGTGGCACCCCATTTCTATGAGGCATATGTTTCCCCTACCTTGTCAACCCTACAGCATTGGCAAGCTAGTGGAGTGTTGGCAAGCTAGGTCACTCACTAGCTTGCCAATGCGGTAGGGTTGAGAAGGTAGGGGAAGCATATGCCTCATAGAAATGGGGTGCCATGGTGATGTATCCATGGCACCCCATTTTGTATGAGGCATATGTTGCCCCTACCTTCTTAACACTATCACATTGGAAAACTAGTGGAGCATTGGAAAGCTAGTTCACTCACTAGCTTGCTAATGTGGTAGGGTTGATAAAGTAGGGGTAGCATATGCCTCATAGAAATTGGGTGTCACAGTGATGTACATCATTGTGGTACCCAATTTTTATGAGGTGTACGCTGCCCCTACCATCTCAACCATTTCTAAGACTGGCCTGAACACATAGTTTTAAGGTTTGAAAGTAATTTAAAATGGTGTATTGACCCATTCCTCTCACTGTGGCCACTTTAACTTGAGGAATGGGTCTGCAACATCACTAAAAAGGTGTGGGAATGTTGAATAAGTATAGGGGAGGTCAAGAGTTGAGTTGGGCATGAAGCTCTAGAGTGAAATTTGGTGTTTTCCATGTGAAATTGAGAGGTTTTGACATGCTAAAGTGAGTATTGTGTTAGGGAAGCATTATTTCTTGTTGAATTGAGTTTTTTTAGGCCATTTTAGACATTTTTGAGGTGGTGGCATGTTTTAATAAGGTTGGGAAGTGTGTTTTCCAATAAGCCCTGGATTATTTGGCTTAAAAAAGAGGGTTTTTGGTTTTGGCATCTTGGTGGATGAATTTCTGAGAACTAATTGTGAATTATTTGGTTTGAATACATATAAATTTCTGCCCAAATGTTTTTGGAGGTTTTGTTCAAGTTTCAACATAAGTTTCTTTGTTAAAGTGTCCTAATTCGAGGCCTAGTTGGCATAGAAACCCTGATTTGAGAAAGTTGTTACATAGTAACCAATAGTGGTTTGTTGGCATGTGATTGTGTACCCTGAAGGGTCCTTGAAATGGTTCAAGTATTGGTCTAAAATAATCTTATGGAGAAGAAATACTCGATTGAATGAGTTGGCAATGCTACGAGGAAGAGTGCTGATTTGGTGAAAAGTGAAGAGTTTTGAGAATTGTGACTTGTGAATTGTTGTTGTTGGTTGAATTTTTGTGTTCAGTTGTGTTGCAGGACCTCCCCTGGTTGGATCACAATTCAAATTATTTTTCCATGCTTCCATTTTGAGCCATGATTGCAAGATAGGTTGCACCTTTCCCCATGTTGCTAACTTAGCCTTGAATAAAGAGTCTTGTAACTGTGGAGAGAAGGGTACGAATCCCTTGTAGGTAGACTCATCAAGGAAAAATTTAAAATATATCACAACTAAAAGTGATGAGGTAGGTTTAGTGATGAGGTAAATTTAGAAATAGAGATGAAAACCAAAATAGTTTTCAAGATCTATCAATGTGGGAGGAGTATATTCCAATTTTTTAGAGACATGTATGGAAAATATGGTAGCATAGACAAAGCAATGAGTTGCTTGGTATAACTGTTTGAAAAAATACCTCAATGAAAGATTCAGAGAATGGTATGCACATCCATAATAAAGGATTGAGAAATGATGTTTTATTTTACTTCCTTAAAATGTATGTCATATAAATGTGTATACAAAATGTGGAAGCATACACAAGGTAAGTCAATTGTTAAATAACAAAATTCCTCAAAGAGATGTGGTTTAAAAATGTAATTGGAAAGTGTATAGAATTGTGTAATTTAAAACATGCATTGACAACCTAAGGTTATAATAACAAATAAACAATGATCAACATGGAATATGCAAAATAAAAAAAATGAAAGCAAGCGATAATAGAATGAAAGAAAATGTGTAAGACTTCACATACCTAAAAAACTAGAGTTTCAAATGGAGGAGTTCAACCCAATTATGTAGCCTTAGCTTCTTCTTTCTTCAAACTCCTCAACAATTTGACTTTTTCAAAAGCTTGTTCCCCTCCAAATTTCAAGTGTATATCATTTTTCAATGGAATTCAAACTTGAATTGATATTATATGCTTTTCAATGTGAAAACTCTATTATTTCATGCAATTGTGGTGGAAAGATCATGAAAAAGGTGGTGGAATGTGAAAAACATGCATGCACACTTCACAACATCATCAAAAAGATACTTTTTGTCAAAGCATGTGCAAAAATAGAAGAATATGTTGAATGTGGGGCTTGAGATCACAAGTATATTGAGTTTTTTACCATTTTTAGTGCAAGCCAAAATGTGCTCACATTATAATGCGAGCATGTTATTTCTTGCTAAAAACAGTCATATCTCTACTTCTTCAAAATGTACTCGCGTTATGAGAAAGTTGATTTTTTAATAGATTTATTTTTCTCTCTTTGTCTATACCCTATATACCATAATTATATCTCTCTTCCCTCTACCCTTAAACCCTAATTCTATCTCTCTCCCCTCTGCCCTCTACCCTTAACCCTTATACCCTCTATCCTCTATCTTGCCCCCTCTCTCTCTCTCGTCTCTCAACCCCTATACCCTCTCCCTCTCTCAAATACCTCTCTCTCACTCACTCACTCCTATCTCTCTCCCCTCTACCATCTACCCTTCACCCTTATACCCTAAACCCTTAAACCCTGATTCTATCTCTCTCCCCTATACCCTCTATCCTCTACCCTTTATATCTCTCCCAATCTCTCTCTCTCTCTCTCTCTCTCTCTCTCTCTCTCTCTCTCTCTCTCTCTCTCCTACCCCTCTCCCTTTGTCAACTCCCTCTCACTCACTCACTCAATCCTTATATCTCTATCCCACTCCTAAACCCTAAACCCTTAAACCCTAATCCCTCAACTCCTATAACCTCTACCCTATACATTGGATCCTCGACCCTAATCCCCCAAACCTATATCCTCAATCTTCTACCCTCTACCTTAATCCCTCAACCCTTAAACCCTCAACCCACTTAGTAAACTCTCTATCTCTCTCCCCTCTATCCTCTACCCTCTATCCTCTACCCTTTATCTCTCTCTCTCTCTCTCTCTCTCTCTCTCGCCTCAACCCCTATACTCTCTCCTCTCTCAAGTCCCTCTCTCCCTCTCCCTCTACCTCTATCCTCTCCACCCCTCACCTCTCTCTCTCTTGAGTCTCTCCTCCCACCCTCTCCCTCCTCGTGATTCCACTCTCCCCACCTCCACCCTATCTCTCTCCCCCACCATCTCCCACCTCATACCCCATCCTCTACTCCCATCTCCCACCTCTCTCTCTCTCTCTCTCTCTCTCTCTCTCTCTGCCTCTCACCTACCCCCTCCCTACCAACTCCCCCACTCACTCACCCTCATATCTCTCCCACCTGTAAACCCCTCAACCCTTAAACCCGCACACACTCAACTCCATGTACCTCACCCTATACATTGAATCCTTGACCTAACTTCAACCCTATATCTCAATCCTTTACCTCAACCTAATCCTCAACCCTTAAACCTCAACCCACTTAGTAAACTCTATCTCTCTCTCCCCTCTATCCTATAATCTTCTCTCTCTCTCAACCCCTATACCCTCTCCCTCTCGAAGTCCTCACCCACTCACTCCTATCTTCCCATCTCCTCACCCTTAATCCTTATAACCATAAACCTAAACCCTTCCCATCTATTCTCACCCTCTATTTCTCTCCCACCCTCCCTGCCTCTTGAGTCTCCTCCTACCCCTCCTCTCTCACCACATCACCCTCATCTCTCTCCCTCTACCTCCTCTACCCTATACCTCCACCCTTAACCCTTATAATTTTATCCTCTACCTCTATCTCTCCCACCCTCACCCTCTCTCTCTATCTCGAGTCTCTCACTCCTACCCCCACTCCCTCTATCAACTCCCTCTCTCTCACTCACTCAATCCTTCTATCTCTCTCCCACTCCTAAACCATAAACCCTCAACCCTTAAACCCTCTACCCTCAACCCCTAAAACTTAAATCCTTAAACCCTCTATTCTCAACCCTCATTCTTTAATCCCTCAACCCTCAATCCTTAAACCCTAAAAATTTAACCCATATACCCTCTACCCTTTACATTGGACCCTCAACCCTTAAACCCTTAAAACCACTTAGTAAACTCTCTACCCTAATCCCTCAACCCCTATACCCTCTACCCTATACATTGAATCTTCAAACCTAATCCCCCAACCCTATACCCTCAATCCTCTAACCTCAACCCTAATCCCTCAACCCACTTAGTAAACTCTCTATCTCTCTCCCATATACCCTCTCACCTTAACCCTTATACCCTCTATCCTCTACCATTTATCTCTCTCCCAATCTCTCTCTCTCTCTCTCTCTCTCTCTAACCCTATACCCTCTCCCCCTCTCAACTCCCTCTCTCTCTCTCTCACTCCTATCTCTCTCCCCTCTACCCTCTACCCTGAACCCTTATACCCTAAACCCTAATTCTATCTCTCTCCCCATCTACCCTCTACCCTTAACCTCTATACCCTCTACCCTTTACCCTCTATCTCTCTCCCACACTCTCCCTCTCTCTTTCTATTGAGTCTCTCCTTATCTCAACTCCTCTCTATCACTCACTCCTATCTCTCTCCCCTCTACCCTCTCTCTCTCTCTCTCTCTCACTTACTCACTCCTATCTCTCTCCCACTCCTCAATCCTAAACCCTCTACCCTCTACTCTCAACCCTCAACCCCTAAACCCTAAATCCTTAAACCCTCTACCCTCCACCCTCTACCCTCTACCCTATACATTAAATCTCAACCTTCATCCTTTAATCCCTCAACCCCTATAGCCTCTACCCTTTACATTGGACCCTCAACCCTAATCTCCCAACCCTATACCCTCTACCCTCTACCCTCAACCCTAATCCCTCAACCCTTAAACCCTTAAACCCACTTAGTAAAATATATAACCTAATCCCTCAACCCTCTTGACCCTTAATCCCTCAACCCTTAAACCCTAATCCCTCAACCCCTATACCCTCTACTCTATACATTGGACCCTTGACCCTAATCCCCCAACCCTTAAACCCTATACCCTCTACCCTCTAGCCTATAAACCCTTAAACAATCAACCCTAAACCCTAAACCCTCAACCCTTAAACCCTAAACCCTTAAACCCTCTACCCTCTACCCTCAATCCTCTACCCTCTACCCTCAACCCTTAAACCCACTTAATAAAATCTCTACCCTAATCCCTCAACCTTGTTGACCCTTAATCCCTCAACCCTTTATCCCTAATCCCTCAACCCCTATACCCTATACCCTATACATTGGACCCTCGACCCTAATCCCCAAACCCTATACCCTCAATCCTCTACCCTCAACCTTAAACCCTCAACACTATAAACCCTTAAACACTCAACCCTAAGTATTTAACCCTCAACCTTTAAACTCTAAACCCTTAAACCCTCTATGCTCAACCCTAATCCCTCAACCCTCTTGACCCTTAATCCATCAACCCTTAACCCTTAAACCCTCTACCCTCTACCCTATACATTAAACACCCAACCCTAAAATCTCAACCCTCAACCCTTAATCCCTCAATCCTCAACCCTCAAACCCTAAACCCTCAACCCCAATACCCTCTATCCTATACATTGGACTCTTAACCCCGATCCTTCAACCATATGTACCCTCACCTATACCCTCAACCTAGTACCCTAATCCCTCAACCCTATACCCTCTATTCTCAACCCTCATATATCTATGTCCCTCCCTCCCCTTCTCTCCTCTCTATCCATCCATCCCTCCCTCTCTACCCTAATCCCTCAACCCTAAACCCTAAACCCTTAAACACTCAACCCTAAACCCTCAACCCTTAAACCCTAAACCCTCTACCCTCTACCCTCTACCCTCTACCCTCTATCCTCTACCCTAAACCCTTATCCATCAACACTAATCCCTCAACCCTTACACCCTTAAATCCAAGAAAACTCCCTACCCTAATACCTAAACCCTCAACCCTTAATCCCTCAACCCTTAAACTCTCAACCCTCTACCCTATACAATGGATCCTCAACCCTAATCCCTCGACCCTATACCCTATACCCTCAATCCTCTACCCTCAACCCTCAACCCTCAACAATTGAACTCTAAACCCTTAAACCCTCTACCTTCTACCCTCTACCCTATACATTAAACTCTCAACCCTCAATTCTCAACCCTTAATCCTTCAACCCTCAATCCTTAAACCCTAAACCCTCAACCCCTATACCCTCTACCCTTTACATTGGATCCTCAACCTAATCCTTCAACCATATACCCTAAAACCTATACCCTAAACCGTCTACCCTCAACCCTAAACCCTTAACCCTAAACCCTTAAATCTTCTACCTTATACCCTCAACCCAATACTCTTTGCCATCAACCCTAATCCCTCAACCCTCAACCCTTAAACCCTAATACCCTAGAAACCATCAACCCTCTAGGTCCTCCACCCTAATTCCTCAACCCTATCGCTTTCTCTCTATCTATACATCTCACCTCTCCCTCCCTCCCTCTCTCCTACCCTCTCCCTCTTTCTATGTACCTCTTGTTCAATCAATCCCAACCACCCTCTCTTGCACCCTCTATCTATCTCTATCTATCTCCCTTCCACTCTCTCCCACTCCCTCTCTCCCTCTCTCTCTCATGTCTCTTCATCCCACCCCCTCTCTCTCTATCCCTCCCACCCTACCTAGATAAGTCACTCTCACTCAACCCCCTCTTTCTCTCCCTCTATCAGGTCACTCCCTCCCACAACCTCTCCCTCTCTCAAGTCTTTCACTCACACTCCCTCTCTCTCCCACTCCCTCCCTCTCACTACCTATCTCTCAAGTCTCCTCCACCCTCCCTCACACTTCCTCAAGTCTCTCCCTTGCACCCTACCCACATAACCTCTCTTTCTCTTCATCTCTCTCTCCCCTCTCTCCTACCCTTTATCCCTCCCACCCACCTATCTAAGTCCTCTCACTCCAACCCCTTCTCTCCCACTCCCTCCTCACCCCCCACACCTCAAGTCTCCCTTAGCAACCCTACCCACATGGGCTCTTCTCTCCGCCCCTCCTGCTTTCTCCTCTCCCACCCTCCCCTCTCTCACCCCTTTATCCCTCCTGTAATCTCACCTAGCTGCTAAGTCCTCCCACCCAACCCCTTCTCTCCCACTCCTCTTAAACCCACCTCCACCCCCTCTCTCCTGCACTCTCTCTCTCTCTCCCCTCCCTCTCCCTTTCCCTTTCCCACCCCACCTAGACAACTATAGATCTCTCTCTCTCTTAGAATTCTCCCTCCCTCTAAAGACATACATAAATACATACATACAAGCATAATACATATGTACATACAATCCTACATATATACAAGCATACATGTACATGCGTAGATACAATCTTACATAAAAGTAGGCATACATACAATATACATGCATTAATATTATAGACACCTAAAAATGGTCTGGAGAATCTAATTAATTAAATACGACTTATTTGATTAATTTATCTTAAATTCATCTACTTAGTAAATAAATAGAAATATTTATTTATATTAAGTTCATTATTAATTCTTCTATTTTCTCTCTTAATTAAATAAACAAAATTAAAAACTTTGTTTTATTTAATTATTATCATTATTACTTCTTTTATATTTCTATCATAAATTAAATGCACAACTTAAATAATTTGTGTTATTTAATTACCTCATCACATTGCTTCTTAATTAAATAAAGATATTCTAAAAATCTTTTATTTAATTATCACTTTTCTTATTTGTTTTAATTTAATAAACAAACCCTATAGTTTGATTTATTAAATTATTCAATCCTCTTTTTGCTAAAATTAAATAAATTAAATTTATTTAAATTTATGCATAAATTATCTACCACTATTCACTCACCAATAAAATTTAATTTTCAAAATTTAATTAATACAACTTTCATTCACGGGAAGAGCTTCGGGGACAAACCTGCAAGAAGTCCTCTCAATCCCCTTCCTCCAATCTTCCCTCTCATCTTGCCTGGTGTTTTCATGGGGAGAAACAATCCTCCATGATCAGCTCCATCTTCTCATCCCATGCCATTCAATTCTCCAGATTGAATCACAGCCCCTTATCCCGTATCCCTGTGCAAATGTGTTGCCATGAAAGCTATAAATACAGCTCTTTGGCTACAGGAAATGGATCCCAACTTATGCAATCTTACTCTATAGGTTTTCCAAGCATCCAAGCATCCAAGCAATCAAGCATTCAAGCATTCATCCAACATCCACCAAGCATTCATCAAGCATCCAACATTTGCAGTCATGGTTGCCATCACAGTAGTTTTAATCATTTAATCATATAGGAAATAGAATAGCTCAATTCTCATTCTCTAAGTGTCATTTCAACAGTTTAATTAGCTTCTAAATCTGAGAGCAAAATAGATTAGAGAAATATTTAGAGTTAGAGAGCAATAGGATAGATTTTTGAAGATTTTTAGTTTAAATTAGTTTAAATTCTTTAAATATTAGATGCAATGTCCTATTTAGAAGTGTAGAAACATGTTTAGTTTGTTTTCCCCATTCTACCGCTTATAAATTGGCGCCCACCGTGGGGCATAACCCCATATTCTGCTTGATTTTTGAAAAAAGTGCCTACAGGTATCAGCGTGATAGTTTTCGCAGAACCGTGACTTTTTACAGCGCGCCTGTTAGATTTCATAGCACGCCGGTGGTCTGTTTCAACGTGCCTGGATTCTGTTGTAGCACGCCACGTCACTGTTTTAGTTCGTTGGGTTTCTGTTATAGCGCGCCGCATTATTGTTTCAGCGCGCCAGGTTTCTGTTGTAGCGCGCTGCATCACTGTTTCAGCACGCCGCTTCACTGTCCTTAAAATCATTTTTTTTTAATATGGATCCGACACGTCCGTGGCCAGATCTTGTTTTTGTCTAATTTTTGGATAAAATTTATCAATTCTAGGATAGAAATGGATAAAATTTATCAATCTTAGGATAGAAATGAATAAAAGTTGATCAATCCTAGGATAGAAACTTCACATTTTCTTGTGGGATTAAAATTGAACATTATGTTGTTATGGAGCAATATCTCCATGTAGATTAACTAATTTGTCTTTTGGGTTTTAAAAAGAACAACTTCTTTGCTGTGATTGGGTGATAGGTTTATGCTCTCCCCTTTACTGGGTGCATCAGAATACCAGACTCACTTTTCTTTACGCATTTTTAAAGCTTTCATTAAAACCTTTAGACAGGCCTGCTGTAGTGGGAAAAAGTACTCACCCTACAAGAACGACCTAAGTGGGGACAGCCAAAAGCCATGGTATTCCAACCCACTTAAAAATTTATGTGAGTTTGGGGAAACCCTCTTTCAACAGAAGTGTGCAGGATAACCATCCCCAAAATCTTTGTTCAAAAGATTGGGATTTCTCTCGAGGGAGTTTATCCATTTTCCGCTCCGAACGGAAATCCTGTCTAAGAACCTAGAAATAGAAGCACGCTTGTCAGTTTCTAAACATTGTAATACTCGGAGGTGCAGGGGTGGGGAAGAATCTACCCTCAAGCACTCACCATATAATTGCCAAAGACTGTTTGCTTAGGGGATCCGGTATCCACTTCTGTCACTTTGAGTACGCATCTGGAAAAGACAAAAACACATGCGCCCTCTAGGGGGTGACATGGCTGTGTGAGTTGACGCAATTCCAAGCTGTGGGTCGTTCGAGTATATAACGATGACCTTTTGTCTCTAGGAGTGAGTCTATCTGAAGTGTCTTATCTGTTATAAACTAGTGAAAATAAAAAAGAATCATGCTTGATTCTTAAGAACATACACTATCTGTTTAGATTCTAGGATTTTTAAAGTCAACCATTCTATTCTTGCTTGTTGTGTTTTCTCTCATTAAATTCAGATAAGATCATCACAAAAATCTTCAAAATCAAAACACTTGTGGAATTCTCATGATTCAAGATTGGGTATCCACCAAGTTTGTCAAGAAATCTCTTGTCAAACGAATCAGAAAACCAAAGAAAACACTTGCATACAAACAACTTCTGAGAAAGCAACAATTTCTATATCAAAGCAGGAAAGTTCTACTCCAACATAGGACTTTTATTCATAGGTATCACAATTTCTCTAGAGGTTATACGGATGACTATGCTGTAGCTCCCTTAGATTCACAAGCATTTTATCAAAGAAGGGCTCTTAGGCAACACCACAATCACAGTCAAAGAATTCATCCAGAATACATCCCACAACCAGCCATACAATACGATACTAGACCAAGTGAGTTTCATAGAATAAGATAGTTCTGTCTTAGCACCTCATGGTTCTATTTTAGAGCTTTGAGTTTCTGTTCCAGCGCGTCCATTCCCTATTTTAGTGATTTGGGTATCTGTTCCAACGCTTCAGGTATCTGTTTTAGCACTTTGAGTCTCTGTTCCAGCATGTAAGGTCTCTGTTTTAGTGCTTTGGGTCTCTGTTCGAGCGCGTCTCTTCTCTGTTTTAGCGCATTGGGTCTCTGTTCCAGTGCGTAGAGTCTCTGTTTTAGTGCTTTGGGTCCCTGTTCCAGCGTGTCACTTCTCTATTTTAGTGCGTCATGTCTCTATTTTAGGGCTCCAGAAAGTCAGAAAAATAGAGAGTTGGTAAGAAATTTTTTCAGTTTTCCCATATCAATAACAAGGTTTTCATCAGTCCAGAACATTTTTTTCACATTCCAAAACACTTGAGTCATACAAAAGGAAAACTTTACCATTACACCTAGATCTTGAAACATCCTGCAAAGTGTCCTTATCACCAAATCTGAGATTTTCTGTCAAAGTTTCCCTATCAAGGACTTTTATCATCCTCCCATCACGAAACTAGACACGACTAAATTAGATTTTTAATCAAAAACTTTGACACTTATCCAATCAAAAAATCCAAGATCAAACTATAGAGTAAATTTTTTTTATGCCTATTTTTACACGATCAGCATATCAAAGACAACAACAGGAAGAAAACGAAAGAATAGCAGCCATGTCTGAAGAAAACCCTTGGGGACGATACAGTAACATTGATCCTCTCACTAATTCACATGAGAAAGAAATAACTGCAGAAGAAATCGAGAAAGTTCAACAAGACCCTCATTTCCATAAATTTATGGAAAAGATGCTAGAGCAAGATATGGAAAAGTATCTTCTACTATTAGTTGACAAAGGTGCTAAGCTTCCTAAAGACTTTGATGTCAATCAACTCAAGGAAACAATCACACCTAACCCAACTAGTATAGAAAATCCAAATCAAATAGATGCTTTGACAAAACAAATCCAACAATTACAATTGCAGTTCCAAAATATCCAACAAGGGCCAACAAAAAGATATTCCTTACAGGACATTTTCCCTTATCCATTCGATCCAAGCATTAACATGATACCATTTCCACGGTATTGTGAATACCCGACGTACAACAAATACAATGGAAGAACCGATCCATTTGATCACGTACGGGAATTTCGAGCCATGAGCATAGAGTTCGCACACGAGGACTCTTACTTACTATGATTATTTCCAAGAAGCTTAGGAAACACTTGCATGGAGTGGTTTTCTAAATTGGAACCTGGGATTCAATCTTTTGAAGAACTGATCAATAGGTTCATAACGCACTTCTCATTCAACATCCAACATGGGGTGACCTTAAAAGAACTCTACAACACCAAACAAGCAAAGGGTGAAAAGTTTCTTTCCTTTCTCCAACGATGGAGAAGGCTATTTGCTAAATACCCTAGATCTATTCCTAAAGAGGAGAAGATAGAGATGTTCATTGATAACTTAGTGGATGACATGAATTACAGATTGGACTTACAATGTCCATCTACATTTGAACAAGTTATCGAAAAGGGGCTCAAAATTGAAGAGGCTCTAATCAAAAGAGGAACAATCAAACACTTCATTGAAGGTTCAAACAATAACAATTCCTCTAACAACAACAACGAAAAGCCACGATTTTGGCAAAAGAATAAGAATATTGATACCATGATCGATACACACATGTCTAAACTAGTATTCACCTTGATGCCAACCACTACAAACAAACAACACAATGATTTTAATGTCAAACAAAGTAGTGATCAAGGAAATAATCAAAATAGTGGAGAAACAAAAACCCAATCATTCCAACGATCATCCAATAAACGAAAATTCACGCCATTAGGACAATCATTGGAATTAGTCCTCAAAGAACTCTTAGATGAAAAAATTATTCAAGTACAAGAGGCTAGAAACTAGGACCCTCAAGTCAAACCATCATGGTGGAATGACTTGCATTACTGTCACTACCATCAGAATAAAGGCCACATGACTGAAAATTGTTGGCAGTTAAAACATGCGGTACAAGACCTCATAGATCAAAAGAAAGTATTTGTAGAGGGGCATCAAACAAACAAAGATCATACAACATTCAAAAATCCTCTACCCAATTATCAGAAGGGAGAATCCTCTTCCGCAAACACCAAAGGTAAGAATGTCGGTTATGTTTATGACACAACAATCCTTTGTTTTTCTGCCACCAAGGAGGATGAGGAGTTATGCAATCAAATCAATCAAAACAATGACATTACATCTACTAATTTGGTACAACATATGGACAAATCTGAAAACCAAATTAACGTAATCACACTCAAAGGGAAACAAGAGTACCAACCGGTTAATGCCACAACAAGGGCACAATCCAAAGTTATATTGAAAGGAGCATCATTATCATCCCCATATGTGGATCCTCCCTCTAATCAATATAATCTCATCGATCAATTATAGGAAATACCGGCACAAATATCCATCTTGGAACTTTTAAAAATTTCCGCATCACACAAAGAGGTTCTTGAGCAAGCTCTTGTATCAACCACGATACCTAACAATTTGGATGTGTGTCAATTCCAAGCTATGGTGGGACATCTATCTGCACCTCATTTCCTTTCATTTTCTGAACATGATGATATCTCACTCACCCATCCACATAATTTTTCCCTTCACATTGAAGTCCTCATCCATATACACCGTGTAAAGCGTGTCCTGATAGATGGAGGGGCTGGTTTAAATATTTGTACCTTAAAGTTGATTTGTGCACTAGGATACTCAGATGAAGCCATTGATACAAGACGAAAAATTACAATCAAAGCATATGATGAAGAAGAAAGTTTCTCTAAAGGGTTGATCATATTACCCATTCAAGTGGGACCTATTGTCCAAAAAGTGGTTTTCCAAGTCTTAGATAGGGAACTGGCATACAACATACTGTTGGGACGCCCTTGGATCCATGATATGCAAGCAATACCTTCTACCTATCATCAATGCCTAAAATTTCCCATCAATGGACAGGAGGTAACAATCACAGCAGACTATAATGACACCCAAGCTTGTCATACATTGAAGACATCTCAGGATACATTCATACCTCACAATAGAGAAGGTAGCACATCAGATGGTGAGCAACAACAGAACTTAATATCAAAGTGGCTTACAAAACACCAAAAATCACAAGAGATAAAGGTGGCACAATCTAACCCTTCAAGTGTTGAAGAACAATTGGCTCCACTCTCACATCAATTCACCAAGGAAGTACAAATAAGTGACGAAGGAATTAGTGAATATGGTGTTGGACACTCATTTCATCTATCACAGATGTTACCTTCCTTACAAACATATGGACAGCCATCTACGACTACCCAAAAATCAACACAATCTACAACGACATTAGATGGCAGATTTGTAAAAGTTGGAAACTTAGATGAAGAATTAGAAGATAAGGCTATTCTCAATTGGCTTTATAGGGATGAGGAAGCTTCCACTTCCACAAGTAATATCATAGAGACAAATCAATATGGAAAGGGAAAAACTATTCTGGAGAAGATGGGATATTCAGGACAGGGACCTCTTGGGTTAAGGAAACAAGGCATAACAGAACCAATCCAACCACTCACGCTCCAACATAAGGATAAAACTGGACTAGGATATGCAGCAGAACAAGGATCTCTTGACCGAGGAAAACAAAGTGTAACAGAACCAATCCGAGTTCTCACGATTCAGCAAAATGGCAGAACTGAACTAGGATACATAGAGGAAGCAAGAGCATAAATCACCAAAAAAATTGTGGAGCGCATTCTTCAAATAAGAGATAATTCTAAAACAGATTCAAATGAATATGAGTGGGACAACTTATCAGATTTTTCCTATGAAGATATTTAGATCGATGTTATAAAAAAGTATACCCCCAAACATGAGGAGGGTCAAAGCTCGAGTTTTAATCCTATTGTCTTTCAAACACAAAATTTTGGTGACTCAAGTGAAGATGAACGGACATCGATTAAGATAAATGATGCAGAAGAAAATACCTTCGTAGGCCTCGATATAACCATTAACAACTTGGATGGCATTTATGTTTGAGCTTTCACAATCACTGACCTCAATCCATCTAATGATTCATTGCCTTTACTACATCCCAAACTTATCGAGTGGGAACCCCAACACCCCATCACACTCCCTATTTTTGACAATGATTCTGCTATTATTAATTACCTTTGCTGTGAGGAATCTGATACTTTTTCTACCAATACTTCTTTTAACGATGCTTTTAGGCAGGAGGATGCCAAGCCTTCCAGTTGCAAAAATATGGAAATAAAAAATGGATCTAATGGTGAAAACCATTCCATGGCAGTATTTGATCCTAAAATAGTAAAAATAAAGAACGCATCCAATGGTGAAAACCTCATTGAGGCACCAAAGGATGGAAGGCTTGACATCCTCCCACAACATTATCATGAAAGATCATCAGTGTTGATAGAACCTACACAGTCTATTGACATTGGCACAACAGAGAAAGTAAGAATACTACACCTGGCAGCATCCATGATAGATACAAAAAAGCCAGATTTTATCAAATTCTTTGAAGAACGATGCATCAATTTTGCATGGTCATACTCTGACATGCTAGGGTTAGACACAGATCTTATTATGCATCACTTATCTTTACCAGCTGGCACTAAACCAGTAAAACAAAAACTAAGAAAAATGCATCCACATGTTGCATTATTGGTAAAAAAATGATTTGAAGAAACTACTAGACGCTGGATTTATCATATCTATTGATTATGCTGAATGGATATCTAACATTGTACCTATTTCAAAACTAGATCACACCATCAGAATATGCACTGATTTCCGGGATTTAAATAAAGCATGTCCAAAGGATGATTTCCCTTTGCCAAACATAGACATGATTGTAGATCTAACAACTGGCCATCAAATGCTATCACTCATGGATGGATTTTCAGGACACAATCAGATCAAAATAGCTCTTGAAGACCAAGAAAAGACAACATTTACATGTCCTTGGGGCACCTTTTGCTGGAACGTCATGCCTTTCGGGTTAAAGAATGCAGGAGCTACATACCAGCGAGCTATGACAACAATCTTCCATGACATGATGCACACCATCATGGAGGACTATGTGGATGATATCTTAGCCAAGTCTCACACCAGGGAAGGACATCTAGAGATACTGGCCAAAATATTTGACAAGTTGGAGAAATTCAAAGTCAGATTAAATCCTAAGAAATGTGCCTTTGGAGTAACATCAGCAAAACTCCTTGGATACATAGTTTCTACAAAAGGAATTGAAGTAGATCTAGTAAAAGTTAAGGCCATTATGGAAATGCCACCTCCTAAGAATATCAGTACATTAAGATCTCTACAAGGTCGACTACAGTCCATCATAAGATTCATTTCTCAACTAGCAGATCGGTGTCATCCATTCAACCATCTTTTGCATAAAAATGTGTTTTTTAAATGGGATGAACAGTGTGAGAGTACTTTCAATCAAATCAAGCATTATTTAATGACACCACCAATCTTGGTGCCACCTGGTGAAGACAAGCCATTGTTTCTATATATTGCAACAACAGATATCTCTTTAGGAGCCTTGTTGGCACAAGAAGATAGAGAAGGGAAGGAACAGGTGATATACTATATCAGCACGACACTCAATGGACATGAAGTAAACTACACCTTCATTGAAAAATCATGCTTAGCAGTAGTATTTGCAACACAAAAATTGTGACACTATATGCTCACTCACACTGTCAAGCTCGTTGCAAAAATTGATCCCCTCAAGTATTTACTGAGCAAAGCAGCTTTAACAGGAAGGTTGGCAAAGTGGGTCATGCTCCTCAGTGAGTTTGACATTCAGTATGTTGAAAGGCGAGCTATCAAAGGACAAGTCATCGCCGACCAATTAGCAGAAGCTCCATTGTCAGACTGTCATCCTATGACCATGGAATTTCCTAATGCGGATATCCTCAACATTACAACACAACCATGGAAACTCTACTTCGATGGATCCTACACACAACATGGATCAGGGGCAGGAATTTTATTTGTCACACCTCTTGGGCACACAATTCCACGATCTTACAGGCTTACCTTCCGTTGCACTAACAATGTTGTAGAATATGAAGCTTTAATCCTTGGAATTAAAGTGGCTATTGACTGGAAAATCACAGAACTACAGGTATATGGAGACTCTCAGTTAATCATCTATCAAGTCAACAATGATTACCAAACCAAGGATGACACACTAATTTTATACAAGATACTGGTAGATGATCTAAAGAAATACTTCATAGATATCCAATTTGAGCAGATACCAAGATCAGAGAATAAAGCAGCAGATGCCATGGCCACAATAGTATCTCTTCTACAAATACCTGAAACACAAGAATGTTATCGATTTATTGTGGAACAAGTATCAAATCTTGCATACGCAAATCCCAAATCCAAAACCATAAGCCTTTTGGATAGTGCTCAAACTTCCATTTATGGATACATTTATACTTATCTAAAGGATAATATCTTACCGCCAGATCTTTCTCGCAACCAAAAGTGCAACTTCATACGCCAATCTGCCAAACATACCATTATTGCTGACACCCTTTACTGTCGAGGCCTAGATGGTACTCTTCTGCATTGTTTAGAACATAACAAATCTGCTTCTGCTTTACATGAGGTCCATGAAGGAATTTGTGGTACACATTCAAGTGGATTATCTTTATCCAAGAAACTCCTTCGTTTGGGGTATAACTGGCCACACATGGAGCAAGAATCTTATAAATTTGTTAAGAAATGTCAAAAATGTCAAATTCATGAAAATCTTATACATGCACCAGCACATGAGCTCCATCCATTCACAACTACATGGCCTTTCTGTCAGTGGGGGTTGGACTTGGTAGGGAAAATTAACCCATCTTCATCTAATGGACATAAGTTCATTATTACCGCAACATAATATTTTACAAAATGGGTGGAAGCGGTTCCCTTAACCATAATCACTGGGAAGCAAATATCATCTTTCATACTTAAATATCTCATTTGTAGATATGGGATACCCCAGTCAATCATCACAGATAATGGCAGGCCTTTCAAGAACCAAGACGTCTAAGAGTTGTGTGAAAAGTTCCACATCCAACATTGCTTTTCAACCCCTTATTACCCTCAAGGTAATGGACAAGCTGGAGCTTGTAACAAAACAATCCTAAAGATCCTCAAGAAGACTGTGAATGAGGTAGGGCGTGATTGGAACGTTCAGCTTAACCCCGCTCTTTGGGCTTATAGGACTAGCATCAGAACACCAACAGAAGCTACGACAATATGCTCTTGTTTATGGATCAGAAGAAATATTACCTATCGAGGTAGAAATTCCATCCCTTTGAGTTTCACTTAAAGGACTCATTCCAGATGAGGATTATAGGATCTCTAGACTTCAAGAACTAGAGCTACTTGTTGAACGTCGACAACAAGCTGTCAATCACTTGACAGCCTATCAACAAAGGATGTCTAGGAACTATAATCAGAGGGTTAAGCCTAGAGTCTTCCAGATCAGAGACTTGGTCCTTCGGAAAAACCCTAGAAATCAAGCAGACAGAGAAAAGAAGGGAAAGTTTGAAACTAACTAGATAGGGCCCTATGTCATCATATCAGTCTATGGATCAGGAGCATACCGACTGTCTACACCAGAAGGAGACATGTTGGAGGAACCCATGAACAACATTCATCTCAGGCGATTCTACACTTGAGGATACCTAGTGCACGGTCAATAAAGTCGTCTTGATGAAAACCTGGCAAATAGGCGTCATGATGACAGAAAAACAAGAAAAATAAAAAAAATATAATTATACAAAAGAAAAAGGACACAATAAAAACAAGTGATGAAAACCTGGCAAACAGGCGCTACTTGTGATTTTTACCAACTCTTCCATCTATTAGGTATAGTTTTGTTATGACTGTTTCCTTTCATATCATTTCCATCTATCATTTGAGATAATCACTATCACTATCCATATCATAGCAAGGATATCATGTTTTACCCTGGCTTGGGGGCAACATCCTAGTGTTATTTGGTACAATGGACTTTCAGCTTAAATGGAAAGGTAGTCAAACATGACAACACTAAGTGACGATACTTGAAAAAATCCAAAACATCAGAAAATCAAAATCCAAAAATCCATGCAAAAACATTCATAAAATTAGAAAATACAAAAATAGAGTCTACATCAATTGAAAGTGGGGTCTGTGTCAGTTGAACTACGTGGTCTTTGCATGTATAAAGTAGGCAAGGCTAATCTTTGATCAGCCCCCGAGGCCCCTAGGATAGGTCTTTAGGTTACATCATTTGGTCAAACGTCTGGGAAAATCATGCAAACATCAACACACATTTCAACACTGATGATCTAATCTGAATAATGATTTGAAAATACATTAAGTAGAATTTGAATTGTTGTGCTTTTTATTTTATCATTTGCTTATCATTTCTTTAGAGCTACTCAATGATGTATTGAACTAGAGAAGCAAGGAAGGAGAATGATACCTTTTCTTTGTTTGTTGTTTGAGAGTTAGTCATTATTATTTTGTGAATTTTTGTGGGAAGTGCTCTACCAAGTATCATGGATGACATTATGATTCACTTAAGAAAATGATTAATTCTTGTTTGTTTACGCAAGAAATGCTCAGGTCATCATTGGTCTATCTTATAAGAAATACTCAGGTCATCATTGGTCTATCTCATATCATTGATGCTTGTATGTGCTTTCAACATTTGAAAAGCTCAGTGATGATACCAAGCAAAATAAAAAGATTGTTGAAATGACACTTAGGTTTGCATTGATAAAATAGGTTTGCATGGTAAAAATATATTGCATTCATAATAATACATCTGTAGAGTACTGGTTGCACAAGTTACAAAGATTCATTTACAATGAATGTTATCTTTTCTTATTACAAGATTGAGTATACTTGACACATACAATTTTCATAATGCCAGGGATATATAATCATTTCTTCATCTCATCATAAATTTCACAATAAACATCTCATTTCATGATATCATATACACGTTATGTTCTATCATTCATTTACATTTCATCATTCATTATATTTATCATTCATATATCATTACATTTACATTTCATCATTCATTTACATCTCATCATTCATTACATTTATCATTCATTTATATCATTCATTTACATCTCATTATTCATTACATTTATCATTTACATATCATTACATTTACATTTCATCATTCATTTACATCTCATTATTCATTACATTTATCATTCACATATCATTACATTTACATCTCATCATTCATTTATATCATTACATTTACATTTCATCATTACATTTATCATTCATATATCATTACATTTACATTTCATCATTCATTTACATCTCATCATTCATTACATTTATCATTCATTTATATCATTCATTTACATCTCATTATTCATCACATTTATCATTCACATATCATTACATTTACATTTCATCATTCATTTACATCTCATTATTCATTACATTTATCATTCATTTATATCATTACATTTACATTTCATCATTACATTTATCATTCACATATCATTACCTTTACATTACATCATTCATTTACATTTATCATTCATTTATCATTACATTTACCTCTCATCATTCATTACATTTATCATTCATTCACATCTTATCATATTTTTCACATCTATCATTCATTACATACATCATTTCATTTACATCTCATTTTATACATCATATATCAAATATCTATACTTCATTCATTTACATCTCATTTATCTATCATACATTGCATTTCATTTAGAAAATAAATACATCATCAATATCATATCACATCATCATCAATGCATCTATCCAATCTAGTATAATAAATCATCATAAAACATAAAAATTACAATGCATCCATCACATAAATCATGTAGAACACATCACAGATCAATCGAACCGCTGCACATATATATCTCATCAAGTGTCAGTATACAATGAAGTCTGAAAAGGATGAAAATAACATCATGTCAAAAATGGCTATACATATCTCTCAAAAGGGTACACAAATGATCTCAAGTGGTGCTCCCACTAGAAGGAGCAGGTCTAGCGCTAGTATCAGTACCACCACCAGATGTCCCAGGATCTCTCGGATCTCTTGAATCTCTCGGAAGAGGCTATGTCATACCTCTGCTCACTGTCCTCTCTAAGTGGGACTGGGCATAACTAACTCTCTGCTTTGGGGGGCAAAGCTCATGGTAACGGCTCCTATAAAACTCAATCTCAGCACCTACCATAGCCTTTCGCATGTAGTCTGCCACGGAAGTCCCATCTGCCACTCTCTACAATATCTCTATAGTAGCCTATGCTGTCTCTATTTCCTGTCTGATAGTGTGTCGCTCAGCAGTCAAGGCTGTGATCTGTGCCTGGGCAGTGGTCAACTGTGCTCGTACGCCTGCTAGCTGAGCCTGTGCTGTCGCTGCTACCTATAAGGCCTCATCTCTCTCACCAATCAGAGAAGTAATGCGTGCTGTGCAGTGGCTAGCTGTGCCTGCATCTGGGCCTGCGTCTGTGCTAGTAATCCACCTGTTCTAGCTGTCCCTGTAGGGTTTGAACCTGCACCTGTAAACCTACAACCTCTGATCGCTCTGTCGATGAGGAAGCAATAGCCTGCCTCTTCGAGGCACACTAATCAATGGCTATGTAGTCCCTGCTACGCTCAATCTCCTCCCATCTCGCCATCATCATCACTGCTATCATCACTGCTATCCTCGCTGCTGTCATCACTCTCATCACTATCATCCTCCTCTCTACCCCGTCTCTCACCAACCTGACCACCCCCTGTTGGTCCTACCGCTGATGCTGCTGCTGGTGCTGGTACTGGCTCATCTAGAATGGTAATATGTGGAGGAGGGTGCAGAGCCAAATACTGTCCATACTCGGGAGTAATAGGTGCCTCAACAATGTCTCGCCGCATATCCCATGCTGATGGTTGCAGAGCACGGTAACCCTCAATAAGTGCCCCATAAGGCAAACTAGGACCCCAATCACTGACATCTATCTGTCGTCGTCCATAATGTGTTACTCCCTGTGGCATACACTTCACAATACCATATTGCCTGTAGACATGACAAAACAGGAATCACTCCAAAACCCTGGGGCTCTTCCTGATCAAATACATCGAATCGGACAAGAACCCCAACTCAATATCATCATCATCCTAGTCATCACAGTCTAAATAGGGATGCCAGGTCACTGCCTCCACATCATCAAATATCTGCCTCCAATAATCTAGCTTACCCATCATATGCTGGGTAGGCCTACCTCTGTACCAAAACACATAAGGTCTCATCGCTGGTCTCGCTAACACCGGCACGGGACGCGTAACAACAATATGCTCCCGCCGATAAACTGTTGCCTTCGAGGTACACGATCTAGTGTAAATCATGATAGAGCTAAGCAAGCATGCACATGCCCCAAGCATATCTCATCCTATGGGCCACCATACCCTCTAACACCCGACCCCATCCAAGAGATAGACCCTTTGACCTCTTATCAGGACAAAGGAATCCACCAATAAAGCTGGCCAAAACTGAGGGAAGTGGAGCATATGAATCATGAATCTCCACCCATGGAACCCACTCTCCCGCAATATGGGGATCCTGAAAGACTCTCCGCATAGCCTCTACCCCACCAACCTCCTCTGAATCATGCACGACAATCTCCCCAACAAAAGGAATGCGAAGAATACGCCATACATCCTCTGGCATCACGGTCATCTTGCCAATAGGTAAATGGAAGGTGTTGTGGTCACTATGTCACCGCTCTGCTAAAGCCGTCAGTAGACCCCTATTAAGTCTAATATGAGATTTATCAAGTAATGTCGCTAAACCGCAACCAGTAATATGCTATCTCTCGTCTGGTGAAAGTCATGGTATCATATCAAAGGGCCAAGAGAACTGCTCTCGCACCTGAATAACATCTAAATGCTCATGTTATCATACAAAAATAACATTTTACAGATCAATACGTTATCAATCAGAATATCAAACATCATGAGGTCATCAATTACTAAAAATTGTGCTTTACCTATCAAACGATCAATTTATCAAGAAGGAACCCTCATCTAACAATCAGGTTCATTCCTTCAGACATTCTAAATTATTCCTCGCCTATCATGAGGGTAATTATTATCAAATCAATGGATCTCGCTCATCATGAGATCGTTTACCATTTATTTAGTTGGATCAAACTAAAATGAATGAAGTCAACAACAAATCGACGAAATAAAAATCAAAGTGCACAATTTTTCATCAATCTATACCTCCAAGCGCTACAAAATCAACCTAAAGCGCTAAAAAGTTTGGCGCACTATAAAATCCTACTGACGCACTACAAAATCAACCTAACGCGCTAAAAAGTCTGGCGCGCTATAAAATCCTATCGACGCGATGCAGATTTGACCCTGCGCGCTAAAACTTTGATGCGCTACACTAATGCAGGGATGCACTACAGAATTCAATGGGCGTGCTACAACAGATCACAGATGCGCTACACCGCATCTGCCGCGCGCTAAAAACATAAAACACGTGCAAAAAGACATCAAAAGTATGGGCACGAATCACGAGGAGGATTTGGGGTACGTACCGGAGGTCCATAGTCGGCCGGACGCTGGTGACGTCGCACACGCTCGAGTCGGTGGGTGTGGTAAGGGATCGGCATCCTGAAGCTCTAGCACTCTGAGGGTCTCTATCACAAGATTGTCAAAGTCAAATGCACAAATGACTTTTGAAAATGACCTTTTGAGCATTTATAGGTTATTTTTGGGGGATTTTTATGCGATTTATTTATTTTTCCTTCCGAGGAATTAATTTTTACCTATCACTGGGGCATTTTTGGACAATTTTGTCGGGAGATAAATTGTTTCTATACCAATTCATCATCAAATCACCATCAAAATTCAAATTTCTTAAGAATATCATAAAAAAATTCAACATTCATCAATTTATCTCCCGAGGGGGCATACATCGCTATCATTTCAAAATTCAACATTTGGGGCAAATTAGGGGCATATTTTAAATTTTTTGTCAATACTAGCAGCTAAGGCAAAAATCATTCTTTGAAGCAATGTGTAAACCCATCACTTCAAAGAGGGGCAAAACGTAGACACCTAAAAATGGTCTAAGAATCTAATTAATTAAATATGACTTATTTGATTAATTTATCTTAAATTCATCTACTTAGTAAATAAATAAAAATATTTATTTATATTAAGTTCATTATTAATTCTTCTATTTTCTCTCTTAATTAAATAAACAAAATTAAAAACTTTGTTTTATTTAATTATTTTCATTATTACTTCTTTTATATTTCTATCATAAATTAAATGCACAACTTAAATAATTTGTGTTATTTAATTACCTCATCACATTGCTTCTTAATTAAATAAAGATATTCTAAAAATCTTTTATTTAATTATCACTTTTCCTATTTGTTTTAATTTAATAAACAAACCCTATAGTTTGATTTATTAAATTATTCAATCCTCTTTTTGCTAAAATTAAATAAATTAAATTTATTTAAATTTATGCATAAATTATCTACCACTATTCACTCACCAATAAAATTAAATTTTCAAAATTTAATTAATACAACTTTCATTCACGGGAAGAGCTTCCGGGACAAACCTACAGGAAGTCCTCTCAATCTCCTTCCTCCAATCTTCCCTCTCATCTTGCCTGGTGTTTTCATGGGGAGAAACAATCCTCCATGATCAGCTCCATCTTCTCATCCCATGCCATTCAATTCTCCAGATTGAATCACAGCCCCTTATCCCATATCCCTGTGCAAATGTGCTGCCGTGAAAGCTATAAATACAGCTCTTTGGCTACAGGAAATAGATCCCAACTTATGCAATCTTACTCTGTAGGTTTTCCAAGCATCCAAGCATCGAAGCAATCAAACATTCAAGCATTCATCCAACATCCATCAAGCATTCATCAAGCATCCAGCATTTGCAGTCATGGATGCCATCACAGTAGTTTTAATCATTTAATCATATAGGAAATAGAATAGTTCAATTCTCATTCTCTAAGTGTCATTTCAATAGTTTAATTAGCTTCTAAATCTGAGAGAAAAATAGATTAGAGAAATATTTAGAGTTAGAGAGCAATAGGATAAATTTATGAATATTTTTAGTTTAAATTAGTTTAAATTCTTTAAATCTTAGATGCAATGTCCTATTTAGAAGTGTAGAAGCATGTTTAATTTGTTTTCCCCATTCTACCGCTTACAGATACATACAGGCATACATGCATACATACATACATACATGACATACAAGCATACAAACATACAAATATATAATCATCAATTCAATAGAGTAGCATTTAACATAAAGAAAGACATAACGTGAGCACATTATAATACGCTCGCATTATGTGTTGCTAAACATGTCCCCACAAACAAAAAAAAACCATGTCAAAACTAAGATATAACATGAGTGCGTTATAACACACTCGCATTATATCTTTCTTTGGGAATACCCAAGCCTTGGGATTGGTATTTTCTATGGAATACCAACCCAAAGGCTTGGAGGGCATTCTCAATGACCAGAGACATGTTTTTGCAAATTCTACTATATTTCACATAATCGAGTTTGTGCTCACTATCAGGATTACACGTGGTTCAATATTAAACAAATCGAACATCCGGGTAATGTTAGGTTCTCTCTTAGCTATCCAACGATGCAATTTTTTCACTTTTTGACAATGTTAATCCTTTCATCCATAATTTCTTTTGTTTATATCTCTTTTTTGGAACAAAGTAGTGTTTGGTGTTTTTTTCGTTATAAATTAATTGTTCATCAAAATTTCAAATAAATTACATTTTTGGAAACTAGACTCCATTCTACAATTTTTTTTAAAAAAATCAATTAGTTTCCAAAGTTTGTAGGGGTAGCACGACCAAAATTCTATTTTTTAGGAAGTTTCCACTTTGAAAATTAGTAAAAAATAAAATATTCATTAAAAAATTATCAGAAAAATTGTGCATCAACTACATACTATTAACTAACTTCTAACTGTAGCAATTTTAAAAATACTAAAAAAAAGTTCACCGTACGAGGGTCGTACAAGAGTTTCTATGTTATGTTTTTCTAACAAAAAATAACACCAATTTGTGTACGTCCCTTGAACCCCTTAATCTCAACCATTAAAATTAGTAGTTTAGAAAGTAGACTCAGAGCACTTGAATCCTTCTTTTTGTTCCATCTCAAAATTTTGAGTGTAACTATCCTCAATTTCATGTCCAAGGTCAATATTTCCTGATTTTAGAAAAAAAAAAGTGGCCACTTAAGCCCCCTTTTTGGGAACCATCTTGGTGCACTTACCCTCCTCTCAACTACCCCATTCTGTTGAGGGGTTCTCGGAGCATAAAATGTCTCTTTATGCCATGTTGTTCACAAAATGTATTAAACTCACTAGAAGTGAATTCTCCACCTCTATCAAATCTTAAACAAATTTTATTTTCAAATTTACTTCATTCTCCACTCTTGCTTTGAACACTTTAAACCTATCCAGATTGTGAGTCTTCTCTCTAAGAAAATCAACCCATGTAATTCGAGAAAATCATCAATAAGAAGCATGAAATACTTGTCACTATTCAGGCTTCCTTTTCTAGTCAAACCACAGAGATTAGTGTGAATTAACTCCAACATTCTGGTAGTAGAGTTCTCTTTTCCCTTAAAGCTGCATCTTGTTTGTTTCCCCAAATGAAAACTTTTGCAAATAGTATTAGCAGGCCTTGTGATTCTAAGCAGTCCTCAAACAATATCTTTTGAATTGATTTTGATCAAATTATCAAAATTTACATGTCCCATTCTCCGACTGGTGCCATAATCAACTTTCACTGACTTGAGCTACAAGGCATTGACCATCAACTCCATTAAGTTGATAGATGTTTCCATGAGTTCTCCTTCCATCAACAACCATATCTCCATTTTTGGATCTTTTTCTAATTTCACAAGTATTATTCTGAAGCACAAATCTAAAACGATTGCTACACATTTTTCCAACACTCAAAAGGTTATGCCTCAAACCCTTCACATAATATACATCATCAGTGTTGTGTACTCCATCAAAACTAATTGAACCTTTCCCACAAATTTTAGCTCTTGAATCATCACCAAACATGACTAAACCACCATCATACTTTTCAAGTTTATTGAACTTACTCTTATCTTCGATCGTGATTAGAACATCCATTGTCAATCACCTAGTAGTCTTCAACCTGTCTTACATGAAAGACAATAAACAAAGTACCTTCCATCTTATTCCTTTTTTTCTCCGGAGCATTCTTACTTGCATATTTTCCAGGGTTAGCAGATAATTTTTTTTTTTTCAAAGCTAAAAATAGGCATTCACTATCATCAACCTCATTTTCAGATTCATCATCAGAGATTCTGAATTCTTCTTTAACATAATACAACTTCTCGTATTTGTTATCCTTTCTATCCTTATCTTTGTAATCCTTGTTCTTCTTATGTACAACTCTATTTGGACATTTTGAAGCATAATGATCAATATTACCACAACTAAAACATTTAAAGGGAAACATACCTTTATACTTTTTGGTACCTTTCTTCAACATCCTGGTGAATTTCGCTTCCAACTCATCAGAACCATCACTCTCTGAATCATCTTCAATCTTCATTGCCTTAAATGTTGTCTCTATCTTTTCTTCTTTCCTGTCTTCATTCCTAAAATTTCTCATCTCAAATTCTTGCAAGGTGCTGAACAACTATTCTTTAGTATACTTCATAGGATCATACATCTCTTCAATAACTAAAATCTTATCACTATAGCAATCTAGTAGGGTGATCAAGATATTTTCAATAATATCTTCATCAGTCAACTTTCCCCCTTGATTCTTAACTTCATTTGTTGTCATCTCAACTCTCTTGAGATAGTTTGTAAACTCTTCACCTTCTTCCATCTTCAAATTCTTAAATTTGCACTTTGTCACCAGCTTCTTTGTCAACTTTACCCTTTCATTTCCTTCATATAGTTCTTCCAAATTCTTCCAAACATCATGAGCAATATCTAAATAAAGAACCTTAGTTCACTTAGTTTTAGATACAGCACTGTAAATAGCATAACTCACTTTCTCATTCTCCTCATAAGTAGAAACCTCATTTGCAATAGTAGGACCACTCACTAGAATAGTATACTTCATCTCAATAGCCTTCCAGGTCTTGTAAACAAGAGAAACAATATATCCTCACATATGTACTTTCCAATCATTGTAATTAGATCCATTGAACATAGGGATCGCCAACTTATGCACCATCAGATCTTCCTTAAGCGGTTAAGCTCTACTCTAAGGAACCAAAGCTCTAATACCAATTGTTAAAAGTCTCAGGACAATTGAGAGGGGGGGTGAATCAGGTGTCACACAAATTCAAATTCAAAGCTTCAACACTTATCAATTCCACAACCACACTATTTTGTTATTAAGTATGAACATGAAACAAAAATAACAGAAAGTAAATTAACACAATGAACACCATATTTTTACGTGGAAAAACTAATGAGGGAAAATCCATGGTGAGGATTAAATCACAGTATAAAGAGATTATAAAACTGAATACAGAGGCTCACTACCAATGGCTCACTACCCAGAAGAGGACTCACTATCCAAATACAAAGGCTCACTGCCTAAAAAAAGGACTCACTGTCCAATAGGGAGGCTCACTGCCTATAGATACAAAAGAGAGCAAAAGATACACCAAAGTAGTTAACACACATTCATAGCCTTGATTAAAGGATTGAAGAAACCTTCAACTCACTGCCTTCAGGAATCTAACACAATGAAGTATTGTTGCCTCAACTCACTTACACACACTTATGCTCTTATGATTTGTGGCTTACTTTGTCACTTTGCATCACCATCTCTAACTCTTCACAATTTGACTTGCATTTATACCGTCTTCAACCTTAGAAACTTTCTCCAAGGTTGGCCACATAAACTTCATTTCATAAAATTCAAATTAGGTTGGCAACTCAACATTCCCATAGTGGAAAGGAATGAGAGTGGACCAATAAAAATATTTATCCAAGACCAAAAGTAATGTCTCGGATCAACCACCCACTTAATTAAATTTTAATTCTCCATATGAAGTGTAAACACCAGGTGAGCCAAACCTAATGAAAACAAAAATGAGCATTGATGTACATGCTTCCCAACAAGAAGATGACACACGAATGACACAACATGCTTCATTATGCATGAGAACACATCTCAGATTCCTTTAGATACATCTGCAGCAAGTGTAACAATCTTCAAACACCGAACTTCTTCCATCAGTCCATCTAGACTGTGCAAACACATCCAACAACTTAAAAACATGACTTTCAGATCACCAAACCACACAAATCTATGCTAGAATAAAGAGAACACTAGACTATAAGACATATTCTAGATCTACAAGATCTAAAATAGAACAAGAAAGGACTATAGAGTAGAAACATTTCTCCCATTCCACAAAAGACCAACTCTGCTAGAACAGTTCACACATCGGTGAACACAACTTTCACATATTACCATCACACCAAAAGCTAGAACTCAAGATATATCACCACAAGATCACTATTAGCAAACCTATAGATCGGCATAAGCATAGGATCAACACATGAGAAATGTAGAGCGCATACCAAAGCACACTCTAAACACATTCATCACTCTGATTTCTCTTCTTTATTAATTTTCTCAAAAGCACTTGGAAACACATCTACAACACCATAAAGATAGCTCCATGTACTCACAACATCTTAGAAGCATCTCAACTATACATGTACAATCTGAACTGTGTTGACATCAATGACAACATTAATGACAACACCATCAAACTTGCTCATACTTGCAACAAAAAGAGGAGTGTGATCCTATAAAAATAAAGTGCAATATCTTGACCAAGCTCAAAGAGAGGATCATCTAAAATATTAAGAAAATTCCGTTGTCTCTACAATATAGTCTTCTGAGATAGTCAATAACCAAGCAGATTCATATTTTATCCTTGCAAAATGATTATGTCCAGGTCCATTTCAAAACCCCAATAGTAGCCACCTAAACTTGCTTGACTATTGGATGTGTGGATGAAGACACTCAAAACTTAATTCTTAGATGTGGGCTTAATGCCTAGTATCCATTTACATCTCCATCTTATAAGATGTCATTACCTTAGAGATCAAGATAAAAGTGCCCATGCCTCTTCAAGGATATTATTAATTTCAAATGGTTAGTAGATTGAGCACCACTAATTAAACAAATCAATAATTTGTAGTCTACCTAAATATGAATTTCCATTATCCATATGGATTTTTTCTTGTAATATGCAAAGCCATATAAAGACATTTAAATAATCTCATCCATTTTCTATGGAGAGTTGATGTACTATGTAAGGATGGTGATGATATTTGGTAGCTATTATAGAGGAGCACCCATTAGTAGAAGTTGTAGATCAAGGTCTTCTATAAGAACCGTAGATCAATGTTGTTGTTTCCTATGTAGAAATTAACCTTGATTTGGACCCAAGATGAAGAATGTAACTAAATCCCTTGATATCATTTGAGCTACATTATAAAATTAAAAATACTACCAAATTAACCAAATTGATCTTCTAGAGTGCTAACATTTTCTTAGAAGCATTGGTCCAAATTTTTGAATTACTATTCCTTTCATTTTTTTGCATTAAGTGTGGAATCTATTATGTGTTGTATTTTCTCTCAATTTAGTATATACTTTTCGGGATGGATTGAAAACAATTTGATTTCTTGCCAAGATAGTTTACTATTGGATGCAATTTACTTTAAACTTTTAATTTTATTCAAGTATATTATCAAAGAGTGTATATTTATTCATGTTGTATTTCTAAGTTTTGTAGGGAATCAATAGTTATTTTTCATAATCCGTGTGTTAGATTCTTCATTATTCTGTAAAAATCATACTGATTATTTATTTTGGTAAAATGCATGAAACTTATTCTATATTAAACACATAATTTTATAATTTAGTCAATAAATTGCTTGAATCCTTGATAGCAAGTGCAAAGAGTCTAGGAGAATGTCTTCTATTATATACACACTAGAAATTTCAATTTGTTTGATTTTAGATTTTATACACTTGGAGAAATAATAAGAAACTATCAAAATTTTGTAATTTTCTTTGTTTTGTATTTTGTACACTTCAAGTAGTAGCAAGGGATACATATTTAGATTATAGATGGTTTTACCTTTCTTCAAAAATGTTTGATATAGAGGAGAAGACCTAGTAGTTTAGTGCCTTATCTTCATGCCTCTCAAAACCATACATGGTAATGTCAAATTACTCTCAAAATTTTATAGTAGATTATAAAGTAATTTTGTAGTTGTTAATAACCACTATAATAACTAGGATTAAAATCTTACCCTAGAGCCTTCATTTTTGCTGCTAGTGAATATGTACAAGCATTTAAAAGCATATGTAATAACATTTTCTTATTCTCATTAATTATTTCAATGATAATTCCCATTAGTACCCAATTCTCGTAAATGTTGATGGATGTATTGTTATTAAACTCTTCAATTATGGTGTTGAAAGTTAGAACCATGATTGAGGGATCCTATATTTTCATTTACATTATTTCAATGAATTTTGCATGAGTATTCATTTCATGTAAATACTAATGGATTACTTACTCAAACCCTAAACCCTTTAAATGTGGTGTCAAAAAATTAAAAATTACCTAAAAGGAGAGCAAGTAAAACAAGGAGAGCTTGTAGTGTGTTTCCCCAATGGGGGAGGGGAAGCTTTGGGTTTGAATAATAGGTATTATGTGAAACAATTACAATGATAGAGGATCATTTATCATTGCTATGAATATGAACATTTAAAAGAAATTTTTAAGTTTGTTTTAAAATTTTGGTGATAATAATTAAATTTTATATTGAAATATATAATACATGTGATTTATGTAGTCTTACGTTTTCTTTTATCTTGAAGTACTCTAATATTTGGTGGTGGAAGTCTCCAAAATGACATTAATTATACATTACTTGGAAGTGATAAAATGGTAGTTGTGTATTCGGATTAGAAGTTGTACATTACATCTTCTCTCTATTTGATTTAGGATAAGAAGTCATACACTTTTGTGTATTTTAAATTATCATGTATAAATTTAATATTATAATCATATTTTCTATGTTTGGACAAAAGAGTTGTAGAATTGGATAAGCTCAACTAGTAGGTGTGAAGACAAAAGCATAATATATTTTTTTAATAACATAATATTTTAATATATAATCTTTATTTACAATAAATTAGATTGACTTATGTCATATGTGAAACTAAATCTTGTCCATTATTATTATATTTTTGTTTGAGATGATAAGTAGTTGTACACATTTTTGTATAGAAATGACATATGTTATATTAAACTATGATTGATTTAAAGAAAATTATTGATATTTAATATTTAAACAATAATGAAAATGTGTTGTATTAATCAATCAAATAATAACAACTATCCTCACAACTAATAACATCTATACAAATATTTTTTTAATAATCTAATAATAAAAATTATACCCATATTCTTTTCCCTTATATTTTAAAGCCTTTAAATTAAAATATACAAATGACATATTCTCCAAAAGGTGGCCGGCAAGACTACTTGCCCATCTACTCTATGCAAGTGTATGGGTGAGAGGAAAAAGATGTAAACGTGCGCTTCTCTTTTGACCAGGTAAACTGTGAAATTCTCCGGCCCAAAGGTGATTAGATAAATCAAAGTTCACATTCAATGGAGACTGAAAACGAGGCGGCCTTGACCAGACAATCGACGGTAACTGTTTGCAGCAAGGAAATTGAGGCAATTTCTTTTCGATGGATCAAAATAAGGCGGCCGTCTATTTATTACAAGCAGTCAAATACTGAAACAAAGTCACGCACGTCTCTGTTAGAAGTTTCGGTCAGTCCGGATTGTTCAATTGATGGTGGCTCCATTTAAGGAGAGGTTTCCGTTGTGACAAACACAGCAGCCATGGGCGCTCCATGGGTTTTACTATTTGTTTTCATGGTGTTTATTTGGGTAGATGGCAGTCAAGCACAAGAACAGACAAGTACAGTGTTTCGTATCTCCTATGATCAGCTCAATTCTTCTGGATTCAGACCCAGCGATAACCAGTACTTGGTTTCTCAAAATGGTGTGTTTTGCGCAGGTTTTTATAACTTGACAGCAAGTGGGTATGCCTTTGCTGTGTGGTATGCCAATGATTCACAGCGGACTCTGGCATGGATGGCAAATTCAACGTCTTTGCTGGGCACAAATTCTTCTCTCATCTTAAAGAACGGAACCCTGTCAATTAGAAATGAGGAAGGGCTAACCACCTGGAATCACAGTGTTTCTGATTCTGAAATGGACCTTACCTTACGGGATTCAGGTAACTTGGTCCTCAATACAAGCCAGAGCGAATTTGCTTGGCAGAGCTTCGGGTTTCCTACAGATACTCTTCTTCCAAACCAAAACTTCACCAAAGGCGGCAGACTGGTGTCGAGGCTTGCAAACGGTACTTATGGCAGTGGCAACGACTACTATTATCTTTCTATAGACGAACAGCCCAAAATCAACTTGTATTACATGAAGGAACTGGAAGGCCTGACACCGAAACCTTACTGGCAGTCAGAAGGCAGCTATGCGGAAGTTAATCTGGACGAAAATGGATTTCTCAATACAACCAGCCTGGACACTTCTGTGTTGATCATGGCGGCCGACCGTGGCGAGGATAACCGCTTGAGAAGGCTCGTTTTAGAGAGCAACGGGAACCTTCGGATGTATAGTCGGAACATGAATTCTTCTTCTCCTTCATGGGCTGTGGTGTGGGAAGCGGTCTTAGAGCACTGTGTAATCCATGGGTATTGTGGAGATAACGCTGTGTGTAATGTCAACCAATCGTGGGAACCAAAGTGCGAGTGCCCGCCTGGTTTCGAGCCCAGCCCTAGCGATAATCGAAGCTGCAAGGCGGTCAATGAGATCAAGGACCCCTCGAAGGTAAAATTTGTGCCCCTGGACTACGTCAATTTTGCCGGATTGAATACTACACAACAGTCGGCCATAAGATTACAGGATTGCATAGACAACTGCACGAGCAACAGCAGTTGTATGGGTTTCACACACAATCTGGATACTGGAATGTGTGTTCATCAATTGGGCAAATTGATAAACGGATATTGGTCTCCAGAAGCGCACACGCGCATGTATTTGAAGGTCTCTGCAAGCGGGGAAGAAGTTTATAATAACACCTTTGATGGACTCTTCTCAATAGTCGGAAATGTTTGTCCGTCTCTGATAAAGCTAGCGTTCCCCCCGAAGGATTCGGACCACACAACACGAGATCTCGCTATAATCTGTTCCTTATTCGCCGTGGAGCTTCTGTGCGGAGTTCTTGCTTTCTGGGCATTTCTCAGAAAGTATTCGAGATTCAGAGACATAGCACGAATATTCGCCCTGGATCTTATGCCTTCAGGAGGGCCCAAGAAGTTCACATACGCAGAGCTGAAAGCAGCCACTAATAACTTCAGCGACAAACTGGGCGAAGGAGGATTCGGGCCGGTGTACAGGGGGCTTCTGCCCGACCAGAGGCAGATTGCAGTGAAAAAGCTGGAAGGTCTTCAACACGGGGAGCAGCAATTCTGGGCTGAGGTCACCATTATAGGGCGGATCCATCACCTCAACCTTGTTCGTATGTGGGGCTTTTGTTCAGAAGGGGAGCACAGACTGCTTGTATACGAATACATACCCCACGGGTCACTAGACAGGCATCTGTTCCACGCGGACGGGGCGAATGTAATGGACTGGGGCATCCGATACCGCATAGCGTTGGGTGTGGCGAGGGCCATCGCCTACCTGCACGAGGAGTGCCTGGAATGGATTCTCCATTGCGACATCAAGCCAGAGAACATTTTGCTGGATGAGAACTTTTGTCCCAAGGTTTCCGACTTCGGTCTAGCAAAATTGGTCGAAAAAGAGCGCAGTCTGACCATGTCGACTGTCAGAGGAACGCGAGGGTACTTAGCGCCGGAATGGTTTGAACTCAACCCGATCACCGCAAAAGCGGATGTGTACAGCTTTGGAATGGTGCTTCTCGAGATTGTTAGCGGAAGAAGGAATATGGTTGTAACCAATTTTCCCAATTCCAATATGGATAGCGGTGACTGGTATTTTCCTGCCTGGGCTTTCGACATGGTGATGAACGAAAAGGTTGTGGGCGATGTGGTAGATAAAAGGCTCGTCGGAGTAACAGAAAATCGCAGTCAACTGGAGGCGGTGGAGAGAATGGTAAAGACGGCGTTCTGGTGCATTCAGACTCGGCCCGAGGAGAGGCCTTCTATGGGGAGGGTCGCCAAGATGTTGGAAGGCAGCGTGGAAATTGAGGACCCTCCGAAGCCTGAACTCATGTCTGAAGTCGATGGAGATACACAGCCATCTTACAGCGGTGTACAATCCATCAAATCATCTACAATCAGCCGCTTTTAAGATACCCAAACCAGGTAATCCCATTCTGTTTTTATGAGATAATCTTACATGTTAACCCAAATGACTTGTGGGTTAAAAACAATGGTTTTTGCCAACAAGGCATGTACGGTTAAAGACTGTCTGAGTTGGCCTGTTAAACATTAGGATGTTATCTTATTGTACCATGTGAGTAGATAGCTCAATTTCTGTAGTGCGAAAGCTTTTTCGTCTTTAGAAGTGCCGCTGCAGCTGTGACAGATGGTCATACGCTTAAAAACATACGCTTTTATAGCTGATCTTTCCACTTTAATATATTTTATTCAATAAAATAAAACCAGCAATTGGACTCCTATGTTCAATGGCCACAATTATAACAGAATTTAGTAGAGAAATTGTTTCAGGGACAATTTTTTTAATAAAAAAATTAATTGTATGGAAAATATTATAAAATGTATTTAGTTTATTATGTATTGTTTATATAAATTAATGATTTTTTTTTTAATAGTTAGAAGTATAATTATATTTCAGTTGAATTTTTTTAGAATTAAATCATTATATTTTAAAAAATTATTTTGGTATTATAGTTAATCTCAATATGAATGTATCTTAGAGGGTTTGTTGAAATTGAAATACATTTTTTGATAGAATTTGAAAGTTTCCATCATAAAAGAGCAAGTGGTTTAATTGTGGAAAATTTAACTAGCCACAAGTAGGTCATCATATCTCATTTCCAGTCAATTGAGGTGTATACATATCTATACTTGCATCTTCCTTATTTTTGTTTGGTAAGTGTTTTCCCTTCCTAATTATGTTTTTCTTTCAACTCCACTCTTTCCTTCTACATCATTCCATGCCTTTCATTTGTCGCCTCTCATTGTTGTATTTGTTAGACTTCTAGACTTGTCCTTCTCAGCATGCTTGTTGCTTGACCCGTGACACCTTGTCTTGTAGTTTGAGTCTTGTGGTCTGGTCGATGCTTAAACTCTTATATTTATGCCTGTGTTTATTCCCCTCTTTACATCCCAACATGTATTGTATTTTTTCAATAGTTTGTGTTTAGTGCTATTGCTTTCAAAGTGGAATCTTTCCTACCCATGATCACTATTCAAATATGAAGTTGTGAGTGTACATGATAGTCAACCTCTTTTGTTTGTGTAGGATATAAAAGAGAAAATGTTTTCATTTGGGATAATCATCTACACTTGACTAAATTCCTTTCATAAGTCAATTTGAGCACTTATATTCACACATGGGAACCTTAAGACAAAAACCCTAGTGATTTCAAAGGGAAATCTCATTCAAAGTTCACATTTGAGCTTCATTAAATATAGACTCCAATTGTATTGTATTAATTCAATTTTCCATTGTTGTTGGTGTGAATTGTGTGTTGTTATAGAATCATTTGAGAATTATATAATCATACTAGAATAGGGAAGAGTGCAAGAATTACATATGTATTTTTTGTTCATTATGATAAGAAGATTGAGTGGTATATGTTATATTGTCATTATTAATTGAATTGTAATGAAATTATTGATGTATTTATAATAATTTAAATATAAATTTTCTAATCTATCTAATTAAATAATAAGGCCTTACAATATTGTTGTTCAACTAATAAGTGTTTATGTAAGGTTAAGAATTAGATTTGTATTATTGTTTTGGCTTGGTACATTATAGTGGTATCAAAATTAATGATCTTTTTAGCTTGTGTGTTCAAAATTCAAGTTTGTATACTTTAGTTTTAAATGAATTGCAATGATAGAGCTACTAGATATCACCTAAGGGAGATTAGGAAATAAATCCAATTTGTAGAGAGTTCAGATCTACTAAATCATCCCCTATAGAACCCATGCAGAGAATAATATTATGGTAGAAAGAGAGAGGAGAAAAAATATAGATGAGAATCCAAAGGGTTGGGCTGAAAGGAAGTTTGAATTGATAAATGATATGATGGAAAATTTTCTTCACAAGATGGGCAGTAATATGAATATGCCTAGACAACCAATGGGTGAAGCAAGTGCTTCTGAAGGTAGTAATCTAGATGCCACTTAGATCCAAACACAAAGGAATATTCTTGTTTTATCCATAAGATAATCTCAACTACCTTTTTAAATAAGCTAGTAGAGGCTTTAGAACTTGAAGCCCAAAAATCACTATTTAAGATATTAGTACTTGTCATGGAGAATACATAACTCTTCCTAAGGAGTTTTGAAGTGAAATGTCACTCACTATTTATATGAACATGAAGAGGTCCCAAATGGTTACAATCTTGAGCCTATACCACAAGTCTTATAGAGAGATGTGCAATAAACTTTGGGGAAGTTAAGACTCTCTCAATGTGATGGGTCTAAAATTTTTTGAAATTGAGTGTGTGTACATAAGCTAGACACATACCTATCCCTCAAACTGATGATCGAAGATGAAGCAATTGAGTTTACCACCTTGCATCTGGAGGGTACTGCACATGAGTGGTAATATGATGCAACTATTTCACAACTATTTTTGCTTAGTTGTCTTTGTAGGAGTTAATTTAGGAGTTGATTATTTAGTTTAGGAGTTGAATTAGGAGTTCGTTGGTAAATAAATGAGATAGTTGGACTTATAGGAGTCACCTTTTGGAGATGTAAGGATATTTTGAATAATGGATACATAGCATTTTTAAAGGAGTAAGAAGTCCTAATAAATTTCTTTTGTCTCTATTTTATTGTGTTTATTTCCTCTGCATTACAAAGGGAAAGTTCTATCAAATTGTAAGATCTAATTAATTGTCTGCAACAGTTTGGTATCAGAGAAAATCGCTTATGTACCTGTGAGACTTCATGCTATATATAGTAGTACTTTATGTTTGTATCAGTTTGGTATCAAAAGATCATGTGAATAAGTTTGAACAAGAAATCTCAGTTTATTGTTGTGTAAAGATCATAGGTTTTCATAAGAGTGTTGTCTTCATGTATCACTATCATTTGAAAGGGGAAGGAAACTGTTAATTTGTTTGTAAGACATCCTATGCTAAGGGAAACCATAAGTTCAATGTTTAAGAAGAATAGGGGAGATAGAATCTTGATGAGAAATGTGTACCACAAGTATAAAATATTGATGCAATGTTGTGGTGAAATCTTATGTGTAAGAAGATGAAGTTGTGAAGTACATAAATGGAGTTATAACACAGATCAAAACCTCTAAGTCTTATCAGACAGAGAGGTAATACAATAGAAAGGAAAAAAAAAATACTTCAAAAATTCAAACAAACTCTTTATTGATGAAAACACTATTACATTCTATAGACACCTAAATTTGGACACTTAATTTATCCAAATTTATCCCCTTTCATCTAAACATCCCCTTATCTGCATTAATTAATATAACTATTATTTAATTAATATCCTCTAAAGTTCTACCAAATCCCTAAGGTATTTAATTAATGAATAGATACCTTATCTCTTTAATCCTCCTTTTCATCAAATGAATTACATATGTCACATCCTCCATCATTTTTATCTAATCCTAATCCATTTTCTAATCTCATCATTGGGGATGTGCACATGCCTAATCCTTGATTAGGATGTGTCACATCCTCCAACTTTTGTAAGTTGGCCTCTAATCTCTCTTAGCCACCTAACCCTCCTCTAATCCTTCATTAACTAGCCTAATCAACCTCTCAAGGAATTTTTAATTCCTTTTATCCTTCCAAGGAATATTAAATTCATTTTACTCTTCCCCATGTGATCTTTGACTTATCACATCAAGTCACATGTGAAATCTAACCCTCTTCTAATATGTCATTAATTAGTCTAATCAAGTACTTGCACAACCTTAATCATTTAATTGAGTCAACCCTATTAAATGCTTTCTCCTTTTGGAGAAGACACTCCATTCCCTATGTGAACTTTTAATTCACATTTAATCCCCCAATGCATTTAAAGGAATTTTAAATTCCTTCTCTCATCCCCATGAGGATATTTGAGGAATTTTTAATTTCTCACATGTCCTCTCACCCACATGGGGACAAGGACCTCCTTTATGAGGATATCTTGTTCAATCCCAAGGTACTATGTACCACCTCCATGTCATGTACTCTCTCTCCACCTCATGTACACATCACCTTTTTTGAGCCACTTCACATGCCACATGTCAAGATGTGAGGGCTTGTGAGTTCTCAACTCACCTTGGCCCTACATCTTGATCTTGGTGGCTCAATCTTGACTGTCCATTTCCCTAGAGAATTCCAAATTCTCTATAAATACCCCCTTTTTTCTTTCATTTTGGGGGAGATCATTCATACTAGCCAAACTCTTGCAAAAAAATTCCTTGAGCCATACTTAGCCATTTTTCATACTTGCATCCACTTTCATCCATTTTATAGCTTGCATATCTTGCCATCCAAGGAGCATACAACACCAAAGATCAAAGGGCCAACCAAAGGATCGATTTGAGACAAGGTAAAAAGTTTCATTTCATTGTCTTTATTTTGTATTGAATCCAACTAGGCTAATCTTGAGGTGTAGAGTGTTTTTAGTGTTATTTGCTCTCTTTTGTTTGCTGTTCATTTTCTAACACTGAAATTCGCCCTATCACACATTCAACTGAATTTCAAAATGTTTATTGCACACTCTAAAATCCCTACACCTCATTGCTCTCTATCACAAAGATCCTATGCTACTTCTCCCAATACGTAGCTTCCTCTATAGTGAGGATTCATAGTAAAAATATTTTTTCCCCAAAAACAAAAATGAAGACCCCTATTCCCTCATACACCATCTGCTCTTGCACTATTGCTACTTCTTTTAAGACATATGAATCGCCTTCAATTTTTGTCCCACCTTACTATGTTGTGTGTTGCCTTATTTACCTCCCATTAGTCACCACCATTCATTGCTTCCTTAACATTACCATTACAAATCTGTAACAGTTCAAAATAAGGAAAATTAACCTCCTCCTGCAAAGGAAAACACCAAACAAGAAACCGAAATCCAAAATTAGACCAAATTCAAAGTTTGGATGATGCGGATAACACATCCATGTGGATGCTCCAATATCAAACACCACATATATGAAAAATGTTTCATGGGCATAGAGCTCATGAACACTTTTGCAATGATGGGACCATAATCCCGAACTTCTCCAATTCTGAAGCACTGACCCAAGAAGCCTCATTAGCTGCATGGTTCTTCCAACGAACTAGATACTCCCAATACTCCTTCCTTCTTGTCTTCTTTGTTATGTGTGAATCAATAATTTGCTCAATGCCTTCAAATTTCTTCTCCGACAATTGGCGTGCCCATTTCAATGCATCCAAAAAATCTAGAAGTAAATCTTGTTGTCCTCTTGATTCACCTTCATGGTACTTATACAAATATGCTACATTGAATATTGGTGAAATATCTACTCCAATTGGAAGTTCAATCTCATAAGCATTTGATGAAAACTTTCGTACAACCTTGCACGGGCCAATCTTCTTGCTTTTCAGCTTGTTTAGGTCCCTTGTGGGAACCTTTCTTTTCGAAAATGTTTCATTACTAGCTCTCCAACTTCAAATTCCTACACTCTTCTGTGTTTATCAACATTCTCCTTATATTTCATGGCACTCTTTTCTAAATCCTCTTTCACTTCTTTGTGCAAATCATGAATATACTCTGCAAAGTCTTCTACTACAACATTTTTTCTACTCAAATCAACACTATCCCTCAACTCATCAACTACCCTTGGATTGTACCCATACACAATTTGGAATGGACTCTTTCCCACACTTCAATTGATAGAGTTATTGTATGCAAATTTTGATTGTGCCAAAATCAAATCCCACTGAGTTGGTTTATCTCCAACCAAACATCCCAGTAAATTACCCAAGCTTCGGTTCACAACTTTAGTTTGACCATCAGTTTGATGACGGTAAGTTGAATTAAATCCCAACCGTGTTCGCATCTTCTTCCACAAAGTATGCCAAAAATGGCCAACAAATTTTGTATCCCAATCTAAAATAATACTTTTCAGCAAGCCATGCAACCGAACTCTTTGTTTTCGTGGTAGCCCCAAAAAAAATCCATGCTGATGCATTCCCATGGTCTCTCCGGTATCAGTAATGGCTGGTATAACTCAGTGTAAATTGCTTTAGTCCCTTGGCATATTGACATATTCGACAACTTTGCACCATTCTTTTTACATTTGCATTCATTTCAGGCCAATAGTAACTTTCACTCAGCTATGCTAGTGTCTTGTCCGCTCCAAAATGTTTGCTTAATCCTCCACTATGTTTCTCCTTCAATAAGTTCTCCCTCATCGAACCTCGCTGTATGCATAATATTTTTCCCTTGAACAATAAATTCTCTTGTATGAAATACTCCAACCATGGAGTTCTATCCATCCCCACTGGATTCTTACATGTTTCCCATGCTTCCTTAAAATTTGCATCTTCTTCGTACATCTTCCCAATGTGATCAAACCCAACAACACTAACTCTTAACTCATTCAATAACAAATAATTTCTACTTAATGCATCTGCAACTCTATTTGGTTTGCCACTTTTATGTTTCAAAACAAAATATTTTTTTTGAAGAAACTCAACCCATTTCATATGCCATTGACTCAACTTACCTTGGCTATTGATGAATTGCAATGCATGGTGATCAGTGTACAACAAAAACTCTTTTGGTAACAAGTAATGCCTCCACTTCTTGAGTGCTTGCATAATTGCATAGAACTCTTGATCATACACAAAGTATTTTCTCTTTGCCTCGTTGAGCTTCTCATTGAAGTAAGCTATGGGTCTTCCTTCTTGACTTAGAACTCCCCCTATTATTGTCCCACTTGCATCACAATCAACCTGGAACACTTTTTCAAAATCAGGAATTGCCAGCACAGGTTGCTCTATCACCTTCTCTTTCAAGATGTTGAAACTCTTTTTAGCTTTTGTTGTCCAAACAAATTCTCTTTTATCTCCCCTCATTGTCTCAGTGATTGGTGCACATATCCCACTGAAATTTCTAATAAACTTCCTATAGAAGCTTGCCAAACTATGAAAACTCCTTGCTTCAAACTTACTCCTTGGGGAAGGCCAATCGACTATCGCCTTCACTTTTTATGGGTCCATTTTCAGACCATTGCTAGAAATAACAAAGCCTAAATATACCAACTCTTCTTTCATGAAATAACTTGCACTTGAAGTGTTTGTTTCCTCTTGTTTTCTTGTGGAACCTCTACCACTACTTGGCTGTCCTCTTCCGTGTGAAAATTTGCTTCTACCCCAAGAGTTACTTTGTTGCTTCCTATTGAGCTTCTCCTCCACCTTCAAAGAAAATTGATATGCTTCTTCCACACTATGTACATTAACCATTCTTATCTCATCTTGGATGGAAATGCACAATCCATTCAAATATCGGGAAACTTTCTCAACATCCTCTTCAACATGACCAACTCTTATGCTTAGCTGGTAAAATTCCTTGGTGTATTCCTCCACACTGCCCTCCTTTTGCTTCAAATTTTGCAACTTCCTGAATAGATTGATTTCATAGTTTTGTGGCAAGAATTTGGATTTAAGCTTTGTTACCATTTGATCCCATGATCAAATTTTTTCTTTCCCTCTTCGTTGTCTATCTGTGTGCACATGATCCCACCATAAGGATGCATAACCCTTCAACTTGGTGTGGGAAAACTTAACTTTCTGCTCCTCTTCAATGTTCTCAAACTTAAAATATTTATCCATTTTGTTGATCCAATCCAATAATTCTTCACATTCAATCCCCCTTTGTAAGTTGGAAGATCAACTCGAGGCTTAGAGATCACCTTAGTGATGGCTCTGATGAATCTTTCCTCTCCCGGATCCAATATAGGTCGTACCTCTTCACCTCACTCATTGACTTGTTCTTCTTCATTGTCACTAATGTCCTCTGCATGAAATCCTCTTCTTTGAGCCATTTCCATGACATACGTTCATGCAATAAGACCTCTAATTTCTGGTGCAAGCTTAGGCCCCTCATCTTTGGTTCTTCTTCTTCTTTGACCCCATCCTCTTTGGGCCATGTTGCCTATAGGTCTTCTTCTCAGTAGAATGAACCTGCTCTGATACCACTTAACGTAGATCAAAACCTCTGAGTATTATAAGACCGAGAGGTAATGCAATAGAAAGAAACAAACAAAAATACTTCAAAAATTTAAACAAACTCTTTATTGATGAAAACACTATTACATTCAATTGAATTTCAAAATGTTAATTGCACACTCTAAAATCCCTACACCTCGTTGCTCTTTGTCACAAAGATCCTATGCTACTTCTCCCAATACGTAGCTTCCTCTATAGTGAGGATTCACAGTAAAAATATTTTTTCCCCAAAAACAATTTAATGAAGACCCCTATTCCCTCATACACCATCTACTCTTGCACTATTGTTGCTTCTTTTAAGACATATGTGTCGCCTTCAATTTTTGTCCCACCTTACTATGTTGTGCATTGCCTTATTTACCTCACATTAGCCACCACCATTCATTATTGCCTTAACATTGTCATTACAAATCTAGAATAGTCCAAAATAAGGAAAAGTAACCTCCTCTTGCAAAGGAAAATGACAAATAAGAAACCGAAATCCAGACCAAATTCAAAATTTGGATGATGCGGATGACACTTCCACTTGGATGCTCTAACATCAAGTTATATCAGGATGCGACAAAGAGGAAAATCAAGGTGGAAGAAAAGATAAGACAAAGGTGGAAGCAAAAGATAACAAATGACCAACAAAAAGAGTTACAAAATTTAGAGTATGAGTTTAAGGTGTTGGAGTTATATCATGATGTGACAAAGAGGATAATCAAGGTGGAAGAAAAGATAAGAGAAAGGTGGAGGAAAAAGCTAACAAAGGACCAACAAAAAGAGTTTCAAAATTTAGAGTATGAGTTTAAGGTGTTATGGAGGATGCTGAAGGAATATGAAGTATGCAATCATAAGAAGGAAAAGAAAAGGAAGTTAGTAGTAAAAGAATTGAAGAGTTGTGAGAAGGTGAAAAATACTGACGAGTTTAAATACCCATCTTGTGAGAAAAAGGTATATTTAGAGAGAAAATTCATATAGGCAAGGATCAACCAAGGGATAGAATTGTTAAAATAGGGAAATATTAAATCCCTTGAAGAGTTGGCAATAATATTAGTGGATAAAAGACCTATAAATGTTGTTTTCCAAAAGTTCCAAAGAGAAGAGATAGATGAATTGGATGAGGATGAAGAGATAGATGAAAGGGTTGAAGATGAAGAGATGGATAAGTTGGATGAAGTTGTTGAATTGTGTTACCCTAAAAAAGGGGAAGGTATCAAGTAGATTACAATACATGAGAATATTTTGAAGACTGCAATGAAGAGGAATGAAACCTATCACAAGAAGAGGCCCAAAATGTTGCAGCGGTGGAAGTGGTCCTCATTAGAGAGGAAGCTACAACAAAGATTGAGATATTTGAGAGCCCCATATGTGATGAAGTCCTATTAGTTTTTGAAAAAACAACTAATCAAAAGAAGCTAGAAGAATGTGAGAATATACAGGAATGTCTAGAGAATCCAATGATTAATGGAAAGAGAGAAGAAACTGTAGAAGTTGTCAAATCCAACTTCAGAGCCCAAGAGCACCTGCATGCAAGAGATACTTGTCACATGGAAGAGAATGGAGAAAAAAGCAAGAGAGGGTTTTAAGCTCTGTAATATCAGAGATCTATTATCAAAACAATTAAATAAAATACAATGATCAATCCTTATAAAAGGAGATCAACATCGAAAGGAAAACCTAACCCTAAGGTGAGTGCATTTAATAATTAATATTAATTATTAAATGACTAATATATGTGCATAAAGTGAAATCTTAAGAGGAGAGTAAAGTTAATTAATTACTTCACTCTAACACCCCCCCTTAAGATGAGCTACAATGCAGCTACAAGCAATGCAGAAGAAAGCAAAGGAACTACAATGCAACTGAGGGTCCCAACAACATGGCCTAATCAGGTACCCAATTACAACCAAATCTCTATAAAGTGGAGAAATAGAGAAAACCTCATGGGAAAAACTCTACTCCAAAAAGAGATGAAAGCATGCAATGCACTAAGAAAAGAAGGATAGGAGGTGGATAACATGATACCCCCATAGACAACTTCTATCATATAAGTACATATACAATGGTCTCCATAAGAGAAATAGAAAGAGACTAGAAGGCCCCCCCGCAATGAAGAAACTCCTGTCGCAATGGTAGATGCCTGATGTAGAATCCAGAAAGATATCCTGAAGCAGAAAATAATATTCCTCCCCTTGGGAAGAAAAAGATCCAAAGGACAATGTCGAAGAAACCCTGTGAAAAGAGAAGGACCAAGATGTCTCAAGATGTGTGCCATGATAGGATGTTGAAGAATCTCTCTATCTGAACTAAAACAAAAGATGTCAAATCCAAACTGAACTGAAGACTCAAAAACTACAACCTCTGAATGCACAGATGATGGTGGGCTAATAGCTGGAATATGGCTATCAACAAAGAGGAGCTGAAAATCCTCAAAGTAATCCTCCAAATCTGCAATATAGGACTCTACAAACAAAGATGAAATGCCTACAAGATAAGAATCCCAAGTAGCCATGTCTGAAAGATGTATGATGTCCTGATTAGCTGAATCATTAGGAGCCAAAGAAGAGGCAATAACAAACTGATCAAGAACAATACGAGAAGATGTTGATACAAGTATAATCTCAGTCTGAAGAGTAGGAACTGTGAGACAATCCTCTAATTCATCAGAATATGTAAGGGTGTCTAAATACTGAAGCTCCTCTAAAGTATCATGATCAAAAGGTGTGTTCTCTCTCCAACCAATGGGTACAAGAAAATCTAAAGCAGGATCCTCTAGGAATGGAGAAAGACTGGGGTCTCCATAGATCTCCCAAAGATGTGTCCAAAGTGAGTGAGGACAATCAATGTCCGATATAGCCCACATAGTGTCATCATCAACACTAGACTGTATAAGACCTACTATGTGATCTCTAATGATATTCCAAGCTAGTTTTCCCTTTGAAGTGGCTGGTTCAGGTATGAGATCATACAAATAAGGAAAAATATTAAGCCACCTACAATGTGTAAGTATGCCCTTTTCCCATGACTCATAATTACCCCGTTCCAGAATTACAATTGAAGGGTGAGTAGAAAAACCCATGATAACTCTTCAAATTAAAACATCTGAGAAAACTGACCTCAATATTGATAAATCAAATCAAATAAATCCATCCCACGCAAACAAATCATTTCCAAGTGCCAAAAAGTCCAAGTAATTGATAGATGTGTGAAAACACAAAAAACTAAATAAAAATTACCTGGGGTGGATTCTAGAAAAATAAATGAAAGATCTGGAAAGAGCACAGAAACACCTTTCCAACACCTATTTGTTTGCGAAAAACAGAGTCCGTATGCAAAAGATATGGCTCCAGGAGTGCAAAAAACAAGTTCTGACTTTGACTAAGGAAAACAGCATCAAAACGGAAAAACTAGGAAAAATAACCTCCATCAATTAGATCGGGCTTGGAACCAGCTTTCCAACGCCTATTTCCATTCGAAAAACAGAGAAAAAACGCCCAAGTTACACCCGATTTCGTAAAACAGCTCCAAAAAGACCAACTAGGTCCCCAAAGTCCTTAGGGGCTAAAATAGTATGCCACTGGTCCAGTGAGCGACCAAGGGGCTGGCGGAGCGGTGCTTGGGTAGTGATGTGGTGGTGCACTGGCAGAGGAGCAGCTCCCAGGCGGCGAGTCGGCGGAGTATCGGCCAGGCGGCGAGCGGGTGGGAAGCCGGCGGCGAGCCGACGGTGGGTGGGAGGCCGCTCGGCTTGTGGTTGCGCTGCGGTGGCCACTGGGTGGTCTGTGGGTGGCATAGCCTTTTTGAAGGGCGGTGCAAAATTTTTTTTAAAAAACTTTGTTTTTTTGATTTTTTTTATTTTTTTGACCAATTTTCGACCTCGTAGATTGTGCCCTGAGGCTGTACGGCCTTGGGGCCAATTTTTTTTTGCTTCCCAGATCAACTGTGGCCGAATCAGTTGTGCTTTATATGAAAATAGGGGTTTTTGGGCGTTGCGGACTCAATGGTGAGGTCTGTTTTGGCTCAAAATGCCCAAAAAATTGGGCAACCCCCAGATCCACAAAAAATCAAATTGAAAAACTGTGAAAGCCTGATCAAACCCTCGTAGCTCCAAAATCTTCAAAAACAAGAACAGGCTGCAACAGGTTTGCTCTGATACCATGTAGAAGTTTTCAGATCCAACTTCAGAGCCCAAAAACACCTGCATGCAAGAGATACATGTCACATGGAAGAGAATGGAGAAAAAAACAAGAGAGGGTTTTAAGCTCTGTAATATCAGAGATCTATTATCAGAACAATTAAATAAAATACAATGATCAATCCTTATAAAAGGAGATCAACGCCGAAAGGAAAACCTAACCCTAAGGTGAGTGCATTAAATAATTAATATTAATTATTAAATGACTAATATATGTGCATAAAGTGAAATCTTAAGAGGAGAGTAAAGTTAATTAATTACTTTACTCTAACAGAAACTATTGGACTCAAGGAACATTGAGAGGGGGGGTGAATCATTGTTCAACAAAATTTAAATTACAATCCAAATCTTAACCATTTACAACATTCAAATAGAAGTAACCATGCAAGCACATAAAGGAAACAATAGAGACACCATAACACCAAGATTTTTTTGTGGAAACTGTGTTAGGGGAAAAACCATGGTGGAGGTTAATCCACAATTTATACTCTATTAAAAGTATGATAATAAGGGGAATGCACATGCATTCAGGCACACTGCCTAGAGCTCACTACTCAAAACAAGAAGGATCACCGCCTTACAAAATGTTTGGATTACAAAAAAATGATGAAATGAGAAGATAGCATCTACATATATGCCTGTATTCAGTTCTAGTGAAGCTCACTGATTAGATTATGGACCTCCTGTCTAATTCTGCACTTCACTCTGCTCTGCTAACATTCACACCTCAAAAATCCTCTATATAATTGTGTGTAATTTATCTTTTGATATTCACACACTTCAAACACACACCCGACACAACCAAAAAACTTGCAACTACTTTTGCACTTCAAATAATCGCACTTATATATCCACTCCAAAATATTTTCATTTGCATGTCAACTATAACAAAATAAGAGATATTTTCTAACGGTCGGCTCAAATCTCATTTAATATTTGATGCGCACCCATCAAGGTCGGCTAACATTAAGTTGTGGTCTGAAATAAAAATTATTGAGCATGGGAATATTAAACAATTACACCTTATACATCCACAACATCTTACATACATCAAGTCGACCTTTATGAACAAATAAATAGAAAAATATTCTGCCAGACCTCCAAACTAACACACCAATGAAAGCAACATCACAAAACTTGATATAATAAGGTAGTACGAACACTTAACAACCTTTCCCGAATATCCACAACACAAAATGATGATTCGTCGAAGCATTCAAATCGACTTACCAACCAGATACCATGTTCTTCATTTACTCTGTCGGTAATACTTTGTCTTTTATTCTGTCTGCTAGTATGAAAAAATCATGCTCTGCGGACCTTACCAATGACATAGGTTGCCATCAATGAAAATAATAGAAGCCATCACATCCAAAATGACAACATAAACAAGTCATATTTTTTCTTGGAGAAGAAATGGGGATGATTAAGAGAGAGAACAGAGAAATATTCATTTGTGGCATAAAAGAGGACAATGTAAAAAATGAGTTGTTTTGTGAACAATATCACATTGAGCTAGGAAATGAAGTCCACCTCACAAAATATAAAATAGAAAGCATGCCTAAATGGAATAATGCAAAGAAGGAGGATGTACTCATGGGAAATTTTTATTCCTTTAACTTTATTTTTATTTTTAATGATTTATGTGTACGTGCAATAAGACCTGGTATGAGTGATGCAAAGAGAAATATCTATTTTTTAGTGGAGGAGGACTACTAAGCCTTCAAGTAGATGGGAAAAGATGAAGATATCTAATTGGTAGAGGAAGAGGATCTTTATTCCAACAAGAGGCTGAAAATGAAAGAAGAAAAAATATGATGATTTGTAAAAATATTTAATTTGGTGGAAGGGAACACTATGGCTTGGTCCTTCAAGTCAAAAGGATGGTTCTACCATCTATTCCAAAATCTTAAGTACATCAAGAAAAATTCCCTATATGAATTTGAACCAAGAGGTTAAAAAATTCTAAAAGATGGGGAGGATGATGTAACTGTTTCATAATTTGTGTTGCTTAATAGTCTTCATAGGAGTTAATTTGGGAGTTGATTATTTTGTTTTGGATTGTTGTTTCTTAGTAGTCTTCGTAGGAGATAATTTAGGAGTCGATTATTCAGTTTAGGAGTTGAATTAGGAGTTTGTTGGTAAATAAATGGGACAACTAGACTCATAGGAGTCATTTTTTGGAGATGTAAGGATGTTTTGAATAATGGATACAAAGTAGTTTTAAAGGAGTAAGAAATCCTAATAAATTTATTTTGTCTCTATTTTATTGTGTTTATTTCATCTACATTACAAGGGAAAGTTTTATCAAATTGTAGGATTTGATGAATCTTTTGCATCATGACACCATGATTTAGTCACTCAAGTTCATCGATCTATCACCTCATATAATGAATTATTTAAAAATTTGATTGAGAGGTTTGATTAGAAGGATCCTAAAGTTTAATTCAAATATTTGGCTCAACTCAAATAATGTGGTTTAGTGAACTGACCCACCCTATAAGAGGCCATCAAGTAGGCTTTGTAATTGGATACTTTCATGCCAAAGATTAAGTTCTAGACCAAAACCTTCATTCCAAAGAAGCACTTTCACAAAAATGTATAACAAACCAAGATTTTTCCATCAAGAATAGACATTGAGGCGAGGAATGAATTGAGAAGAAATAAGTATTGTTTCAACTACAAAGAGCCATGGTCACATGGAAATAGATGTCTTAGTGGGAAAGAAAAAGTCCATTACATTGAGGTGAGTTCTAATGATGAATTAAGACCTAAGGAACTTGAACCGTAGAGTGAAGAAGAAACCAAATAGGAGACTGGAGAAGAAGAACAACCAAAAGAGGAATAGGTCATCTTGGGAGTCACTCTTTCCATGCTCTCTTGTACTGTAAGGTACAACCCATTTCACATCTATGGGGTCCTATAAGTTCAAAGAGTTTTTGTATACTTATTGACATCATTGCCACTCTTAACCTCATTGATGAGGGACTAGTGGTCAAGCATGGCCTCAAGATGAAGGATTCTAAAGGATTTAGTGTTATGGTGACTAACAGTTTCACCATCCAATGCAATATAAATATTTCCTAGCTAAATGCTATGAAGTATGATATAAAGGATGAATTTTATATTCTTAGCATAAAAAATGTACATATGGTCTTACATATCCAAGGGTTGAACTCATTAGGAGAGATCACACAAAAATTCTAGACCATACAATTAATTTTTTAGTCAAAAGGAAAATAAGTAGTACTATAAGGAATGACAAATAAAGTGCCAAGGATTGTATTGGCTAAGAGAATGGAGATGATTTCCTATCATGGGAAATTTGTATGGGTTTTTTTTGTGTTTGGCGACTATAGAAAAACTCACCAAAGAAACTAAGGCATACCATGTAAATGTACTAAGCATTTTGGACATGCATAGCAAAGTATTCAACAATATTCCTCTAGGGAGACCACTAGATAGAGGCTTTGATCACATCTTTAAGTTGGAGAAGTGTGTTAATCCTATCATCACTACTCCCTATTTCCACCCTAGGAGACACGAGGAGGAAATTCAAAAAGCTCATTAAAGAACTAACATAAATGGGGTACATCAGACCCAACTCAAGTCCCTTATATTTTTTCTTTTTCAAATTAGTTAACACTAGTACAAAAACAACAATATATGACTAAATAAACTAATAAAAATTGTATATAAATGACTAATTTTGGTCACGTGACCATTAGTAGTTTATTTCCAGACATTTATAATGCAACCAAATTTATGATTAAACTATTTGTCATTGATGTAGTCATTGATTTGGTCATTGATTTGGTCATTGATTTAGCCATTAATTTAGTCATTGATTATTGTTAACAGTCATTTATTTAGTCATGGTAGTGATTTATTTAGTCATATATTTAGTCATTAATTTAGTCATATATTTAGTCATTAATTGTTGTTAACTGGTCATTTATTTAGTCATGGTAGTCATATATTTAGTCATTAATTTAGTCATTGATTGTTGTTAACTAGTCATTTATTTAGTCATGGTAGTCATTTATTTAGTCATATATTTAATCATTACTTTAGTTATATATTTAGTCATTAATTTAGTCATATATTTAGTCATCATTTTAGTCATGGTAGTCATATATTTAGTCATTGTAGTCATATATTTGGTCATTGTATTCATTTATTTGTCATAGTAGTCATGGTTTAGTCATCTATTTGAGTGAATCAATGATTCAAGCTATACATCAAATCTAACTTAATTAATTTTCACAAATTTATGCATATAAACTTCAAATATCATAGATATCCAAATGTTTTTTTTGTATTGGATTAACATGGAAAAAAATATACAATCAACAAACAACTTTATGCATATAAAACTCAAATATCATAGATATTCAAATGTGTTTTTTGTATTGCATGAAAAAAAAGAATATACAAACAACAAATAGCTACATAACCAAATGAATTACAAACAACATATAGCTGCATAAACAAAGATCCAAGAAATACATCCTTCATTGCACTCTTGGTTGTCAAGGAAGACAAATCCAAGATAAAATACAAATTCTACAAACATTGAAGGGAGAAAATACATGAAAAAATATAGTAAATGTAGTTATATTATTTGTGGTGCATATATTGCCCGATTCAGAGCAACCTTTCCCTCCCATTCCAGCCAGATAGCCCTTGAGAGAAGATTGGAAGGATTCAAATGAGAAGGATGGAAACTTGCTATCTATAAATCTCACTGGTAATGGTCAGATGAAAGTAAAGAGTGCATGTTCACCTCTCCAATTTGACGAGCTGCAACCTGAAACTAAGATTTCAATGAGGGTTTTAGAATATGTTTATTAAAATGAAAATACAGTTATTAAAATAAAAATACAACCAAGATATAATAATGAGCACATTTAGATGTTTAAATCATTAAAATTTATGCTTGCTACTCTAAGTACCGTTATTAATCTTCACCAATAATCAAAAGTAGACAACAATCAAACTTTTGGGAGGATGTCTAGCTCCTCCTAGGTCCACTTATTAGCCTACACCATATGATGAATATTAAATCAAACAAGAACAATAACACCAATAATCTAGTAGTAAGAAAAACAAGAACTTCAAAATTAGAAACTCGGATTAGCTAATGACTCTCCTAGGGAGACAAAGGAACAATGCAAGGATGGACTATTGTGCATATCGTACAATGATATATGTTGTTCCAAAGAAGTGTGAGCTATTGAGCCAATGTCTTTTCCCTTTTCCTTATCAAATTTGTAATAAAGAACATGCCCATAATTTTACAATTGATAAAGGATCCTTCAACAAGCAAAATGCATTGATGCTACTACTAAGAATACATCTCACCATTCCCATAACCATACAAATTGTCATAAGAACAAGAAGATCATATCCAAAAATGTAAAATACCTCTTAAGGTTTCATAGACTAATAGTAATATATAATCAATATCATATAAGTGTTTGTGTGCCCTGGATTTCATTTAAAGCTGTCAAATAGTATTTCCCATGATGTCACTGAGACAAAACATGAAACTAAGGACAAACTCATAAGTAATGGCTAAATATATAGAACAATCCTAAACACCAAACTTCAAGGGAAATTTTTTAGTCATCCAGAATTAATTGCATAGAAAACAACAGTGTTACATGTTCTTTATGCAATTGGCTGAAATTTCCCAATTCATTATCTGCCACTACAATTCTGGTGTGATTCTATTCTGCATGCAATTGGTTGAAATGTCCCTTTTTAAAAAATTAAACCAAGTTGAAACCCAAAACGCCATCATACATTTTTAGTGGAGTTTGGAAATTATGCACCATGGAAATGGGATTAAAATTATAATAAAGAGGGCCTCAAGTAAAGTTAAAAAAATAAAATAAGGAGGTCTCTTACAATTAAAGTTTATTTTAAATAATTCCTCTTAAATATCAATCAAAGGTCATGGAGGAAATTGGAAGACTTGTGTCTTTTGTAGGAAAACGCTATTTAAGAGAGGCCAAGCAAGGAAGAGGAGGCATGCATTTATTAAGAATTCTATTTTCTGGTTTCTACTCATTGTTGGAGCATTGAATATGTTTCAAATTTACCTAAGGACAAAAACCCTCTAGGCCTAGAATTGGAGGATCGAAACCCACACTTCCTTAGAGTGATTTCACACAAAAATCACCATTGTGCAAATTGGATTTTAATTTTCAATTTGTAATTAAAGAAATATCCTTTCAAATCTACAATTCATAATTGGTTTGCAGTGGTCCATATCCTTCAAGATTGCAGTGATTAATATAGTCTGAATCTCATTTGAGGCAGTGGCCATTTGGGTGGAGTTAAGGAGAGCTAGATTGGTTAGAGACTTGTCTGGGTTTCCATTTCAGATGCAATCCAGTAGTTTTCTGTGACATTCTCTGTCACTTCTACAATACTTCAGAAGTCAATGGTGACAGTTCAACAACACTTCAACATTTCATTAGTGCTTCAGCAGTAACTCTCCCAAATACTAACTTCCTCCTTGGTTTGAGATTTGTATGAGATTAGCACTAGAAGACATTGATTGTGTCATTCTTCTTGTCTATTTTGAAGAGAGGTTTTCTTTTCTACACCTCTTCCATAAGTCAAGCTATGTTCTGTAATGCTTTATTTTTTCTTTTCAAAGTTAATATAATGGGCCTGAGGTGCTACTCCCTACTTACTAACCCAAAAAAGTAACTATTATGAGTGAATGCCATTGTGAAAAACTTTGCATAAATTAATTTTTACATCCTCCATTTTGTCAGCCATAGAAATCAATTTTTATGCCTCCACTTTGTTGGCCATATATTATATTAACATTTTAAATTTTTGGGTTGTCAGCTATTTATTTTGATATTTTAATTTTTTGGGATGCCAACTATCTAAATGTTAATTTTTTTTCATCCACTCGAGCCATTACATGCTCCTTACAATCACTGTAGGTGATACCTCTCAGCGTAATTAGGTCTATGTAAATCTCTTCATCTATATAGTTGATGGATATAAGCTCAATGTAAAGCTCTTCCTGTATGGAATTGATGCATATATTTATTAATATATTTTCCTTATCAAACTAAGCATCTTCTGAGGTTGAATTATGAATAGTAGTAAAATAATTAATCTATCTCAAAGTTTGACACAAGAGGAAAATATTGTAAAAAGGAAACTTGAAAAGATATAACCTTTGCTCTGAGTGAACCTAGACATTCATTAGAATGAACCATGATCTCAAAACGTGTTGACTATTTGCTTGATGCAGTACTAACCTGAAATAAAATATCCATAGATAAATGGCATAGATATTATTTAAACTTCTGAAAATTGTACAATGCCAACAAGAAAACAAGGAAAACAACATTTACATATACCACCACAACATAGGGCCTTCCTTTAAAAGAATCACCATGGGCTGGAACTGTCCTTGCAAAACTATCTTCACATTTAACTATAAAAATCTACAGCAAGAATATTGCAATCTCAATTCCACCAAATATTGTTATTGTAAAAAGTAATTCCAAAAGGTCACTTCCATTAGTTACAATGAAAAAAAAGGAATTCAAAATAGAGATAAACAAATTAGAAAGAGTAAAATTGCATATATGTAGAAAAATATTCTTCCCCACATCATATTTGTTAAATAAAACAAAGATTGTTTGGATCATTATGAATGGTGCTACACACCTTCAAAAGTCGTAGACAACTTTCAACTTGATCCATTTTTGGTGTGAATTTCATTGCATCTTCTATAGAACCAGATCTCAGTACTGTTGAACACATTTCCTCTTTATTTATACTCCTTGAGGCCTTAAGATCTACACATCTTTCTAAAGCCTTGCCCTCTTTAGCCATATCTGATGTTGGAGAACTGAAGTGGGCTTTTGGCCACCAACGGTACAATTATCTTTCACATCCTTGATGTGTTTCTAGGTTGATCCAATGGCCATGGCATGCATAAGATACTCCATACACTCATCAATGAAGTTTTGATGAATGGTAGTCAACTCCTGTTGTAAACATTCTGCCAAGGATGTATGTATATCTCTCAAAATATTTATGCTTTCTTCTATAATGTTTTCATTTCTTGACTGAAGAGAAATCTGCCACAAATAAGGTAACCCTACAAGATCCAGATCATTTATAACAACATCTTCATGTCAAACTTGTTTTAGCTTCTTCTTGCTTAAATTTACTTGAACAAACAATAGTTGGAAGGACCTGCAAATGAGGTGCACAAAACATTTAGTCATGAGAACCATACCTAAGTAGAAATCTTAAAGTGAATCTAAATTCAATTAAACTCGAGCTTACCTCCAAGCTATTTGTGACATAGATACTGGACAGACTTTAGTAATCTTTTTAGTGATAAAATTCTCTAATGAGTCAACAGATAAAGCATGTTTCTCCAAAACTTCAGAAATGCATTGAAAACCAATCTCTTTGTCAGTATAATATATTGGTGTTTCAACTAGACATTTCCATAGAATTTCAAAAGATTCCCATGGCAATAGAGCATTTCCAGACTGCAGTGTAGAACAAAGATTAAAAATACTAGTATTTATTTTAACTCTCAAACATAAAAGAAAAGAGGTGAAAGCAACAGGTCATACCTGCAATGCAAACTGAAGAAAATTGAGCCTCTCCTTGATATCTTCATCACGAGTGAAGTGATCATTAGATGCTTCAGAATTAAGAGTTTTTTTACTAGAAACCACACGTTCCACAAAAATGTATTCCACAAGGTTGTTGACAACCTGACCAACAAACCAAAATTTCAATGAACACATTAACAATTATAGGTAAGAATTCAAACTTCCAGCTAATAGAACAAAAACACAAGAAATGTCACTACAACAAAAAAAAAAGAATGTTACTGAATTTAAATGTCTTACCAGATGAATCAAGTTATGGTCTGTAATTAGCTGCTGCAAACGCATCTGGCATGAAACTCGGCCCTTTAATAAAACAAGTATCAAACACAAGAACAATACACAAAAAATTACAATGATACACCAATAAAATAATTTGAGAAATTAAGAATGAAAATCATATATAGTTTATGCACTAATAGGCTAATAACATGAAAAATACTTCGAAAAGCTGATAGAAAATGCTTAAAATTATTTCTGCAGCAAAGCTTGATTGAACTACATCTAAGGCAATCTTCAACTCCATCAAAAAATTTAAAATAAACACTAAGATAGTCTCCAAGTCTTTAAAAAATTAAGAAATGAGCATTTACTCACCCTATAAAAAGGTTTCTCATTGTCCAAACATATAATATCCCATAAAAGTTTGAGTGAAGGAATCACAAATTCTCCAACCTTAACCTTTGAAAGACTGCAAAATGTAAACCTAGTACAAGAAAATTATACACACTTAATAGGTTTAGAAAAGAGCTATTTGGCGAAGTAATAATTACTGTTATTGGAATTACCAAAAGCCAATTCACACATGACATGAAAATGAAAAATACATAATTTTCTCTTCTAAACCCACATCTTGACTTGCACGGTCTACTAAGATATAGTGACCGGGGATTTCAATAAAGGCTCCAACCTCCAACACTTCATCTAGTGCCTCTTCTTTGTACATCATATTCCAGAGTAACTCAAGCAATCTGCATGTACCATGAGAATTAAAACAACATTATCAAATGGAAAATAATGTTACCTTTAACCGAACCAGTATACATAACCACTACACAACCTTCAAGTATTCCACAACATTATACACACAATGAACAAATGTATTTGCAGCAATGTCTTACATGAAAGAAGAAACTATCACATCATAGGCACAATCCAAGTTTAAAAGTGACAAAAAATTATGGTTAAAAAACTGAAGACCACAAATTATCTTCCCATAGTAGTTTTACTTAAGCACAGACAACAACAATGAGAAGGAACAAATAAAGAAAGTGAAACAATGTCTCTAGTATAAGTTTGTACACACATGGATACATATACAATAGCAAGAAAATAGTGCAACATAGAAGAATGTGTTAAATACTAGACTCTGATACCAAAATTTATATGTAACATGCTATATAGAAAAAACAATTTTCTAGAAAGCTCCCTAATACATCCAAACTAAAAAATCGCGAGGAAAAGTAAGCAATATAAAAGTCAAGAGAGTCATAAGTGTTTGAAAGTTTAACCTAGAAATCATTGATATTATGGCATCTTTTTTTATTATCATACACATTAAATGGCTTATGTGTTCCATGGGGATGCATCCCTGGCCATCAAACCCCCATCCTTGTCCCCTATAGCATTTCGGGTATAGTAGGACAACAGGGGTTGTCCCCCAAAAATCTTCAAAAAACATGAAACATTGTGGGGACATCTGGCCATCCCATAGGAAAACAAGGACATTTGAGATATCCCTTGACCTTCCCACAAACGGCCAGGCATTCCTGATGGCAAGGTAATTTTTTATAATGTTTGAAAAAAAAATTCCTTCATGGATCTGAAGAACTTATATAACCATTAACTGTTTCAAAATTCCTTCATGGCATTTAAAATAAAGTGTTAAGTGTTATATAACTTATATCATAAAAAAATTTCTTCAAGAATCTGAAGAACTTATATAACCGTTAACTGTTTTAAAATTCCTTCATGACATTTAAAATAAAGTGTTAAGTGTTATACAACTTATATCATAAAAAAATTCCTTCATGAATCTAAAGAACTTAGATAACCATTAACCGATATATAACCTGTGAAAGTTGACAAAGGATTTCAGTTATTCAATGCATGACAAGATTATTATTTTCTTGATCATAAATTGCCAAAATTAACTAACCTGCTATTTTGACTCAAGTTGGCTAGTACAATAAGAGATGCTTTCCTAGCACCAAATGCCATTTAACAAAGAATAATAATCATTACTAGTTCCAGGCTCATCCATTGGGGCAGAAAAGGTGCAGAATGAAGGGAACATGTGTGGTGAGTCTATGATGAATTTGATTGCACCTAAAAGACTACATTTCACACCCTATAAAAGGTGAACAAGTGGTACAAAAAGAAGATTAGGTCATCAAGAGATATTAGGAATTAATATTATGATATATAAATATATAAATATATAAATATATTTGTGGCTCCCTACCATGCTAAATTAGATCCCTGAATCTGGTTCCAACCAGACCCAGATCCAGTAACATAAGAAAAAACCATCATGCAATAGCTACAAGAGATTAGAAGTTTTCGTGGAGGATGGCTTTTTGTCTTCCTTCAGAAACAAGTTCTCTAATCTTCCCTGTGACCCTCATATGTACACATAAAAAACTGTTAAACTAATATTGAGGAAGGTTATTTGAATGAATCATGAGTAACTTATCTTTTTCTTGAATCCTTAGAATATTCCTTTCGTTTGATGCATTGTATATCAAAGTCTCACTCATATCTAACCTTGTTTTCTAGCTAGTGTTTGATTGTGGCTTCATGAAAATAACACTTCAGGCCATCATGGGCAGTTTGCATCTCATGTCTCTTATAGATGAAGAAGTGTTGAGTGACATTTTAAGCATGTGCAGGACAGTTCCCAAATCATGACTTGGTTATATTCTGCTTGTGCTCCTTCAAATTTCATGAATCAAATATATTTTGGAAAGGTTCTCAAAATATATAACGATCTTTTGAAATTTGATATTGATAGAGCCTTAACTCTACCTTGCTTTTTATGGATTTTAGAGCCTCTTTGAATATTTAGGATGTTTGAAAAATTTTGGTTTCCAATCCACATGATAGGAAATTTATTTCCAGTGCCCTAGGGTGATCCATATAGTAAAGTTTGTTACAAAGATGAAAAATTACAAAACTGGAAACCATTAATCAACTGGCAGAAAGCTTCGCATCTTTACAAATTTGATACGGAAGTACCAATTTCCAAGTTCTCTTGTTGACAAGCATTGTGTACAATTAGACAAAGAAAACTGAAAAAGGGATTTTGCAAGGTCAAATGATGAGTTCTGGTATTATCACCCTTGGAAATAAGACAAATCAAGAATTGAAATATGACATGCTCACATGGGAATAATTAGGCACACTTAGGTAAAAATTTGTACTACTGTTACTATGTACAAATCTAGAATTCACTTCAACTGATGGCCAACTCTAGTTAAACTCATATTTCTCAATTATTGTGTAAACCCTGATTGACGTGGTCTCTATGGTTAAAATGGTGTGACTAGGTTCATGGCATTGAGCCATGGGAAAATGTCTAAAATCAACTAATTACTTGTTTTGTCTTGCTTTATTTAAATGCATTCCCGTGCTTTGTACAGTTTCAATTGTATTTTTTTTTTGCATGCTAAAGCATTTGCATCTCAATCAAATATTATACCATTTATTATAGTTTATGCTTCCAAGCAACGTGGATGCTGTTGTAAAATGGTGAATTGGCTAGTGGATTTGTGTTTAGTCATATGGCTCATTTTTTCCACATAAAAACTTCTTTTCCAACTTATTTCAAGGATCATTGTTTATTACTTATTCGCTCTTTTTCCATTTTCTTCTGAATAAGTGGTATTTTCTTGTTTGTTCAGGCACAACTAAGGGAGGTTTCATTGCTAGAAGAAAATACAACATATGCTAAAGCAATTGTAGCTGGGCAGCAACAAATTCAAGAAAAGTCTCATGAAGCTTGTCAATTGGAGGCTAAGTTGAAGGTCCCTTGATTACATTTTAAATGCATGGCTCTCTATAATTTCAAAGTGTTGTGATTTTAGGCATGGCCCTATTTACAACAATCTAAAATTGAAAACTTGGAAACCCAAACAAAAACTCTGAACTTAAGTCCAAGACCTCTAAAAATTTGAAATCCAAACTACTAAGAAAATTGAAACATCTGGAAATTATAGGACTCTTGTGGTACAACTTACTAACAACATATACAAGGTTCATTAAAATCTGAACTGAAATTTTTTTGATGTAAATTATATAATCATACAATATAGTATATAATGTAGATAGGATAACACTTAAGGCATTTATGCAATTGTACAATATTATGTTATATTTGGAACTTTTTTAACTCACATAATCTAAAAGTGTACACTTAGAACTTCTAAGAAAATACTGATCAATCCATCATACCCCACAACTTAGGCAATGACTGTTCATTTTACTAAAATGGGCATTAGATGTTGAGCATACACCCTGATGTTTTATGACAAACCTTGATTTTAAAAAAATTGGCTAAGTATTGAGCTGAAAGGATTTTTTAGGATTTTTCAGAAGAATCTCCTTTCTTATAGGTCACAGAGAGCTAAGACCACTTTTTAACATCATGAATTGCTACTGTATTTTTATATTTACAAAGTAATTTTAAATTATGAAGAAACACTTAAGTATTTATTTTATAGGATAATAACATGTTGGAAATAACTTCTGAATTTTCCCTTGGCATTGGTAACCCCTAAAACCCATTTAAACGGCAATGATCTTGCTTGTTAGGAGCAATAAGAGCTGAATTTTTTTTGAGGGCAATGGCCTTATGCAACCCTTACTCTGCCTCCTCACAAATTAAAAAACATTGACTGGAAAATGGTAGCTTGCATGCAGATGTGAATTCCATACCACCGACAACATATCTACAGAGATTTCAAATAGTAGATATAAATAGTTCTTTAAAACAAAATTCACAACTACCCTCCTAATTTTCCATGAAAATACATGAAAGTAAGTTTGTTCTGCATAATTATAGAAATTTTCTGCTTCCCCTCATCTCGTATGTGTATAGGAATTGAATTCAACACTATCAAAGTAATAGAGAAATTTAGGTGGCATATGTAGATGATGTCCACGGGAAATCAGAACTATGTTTCCCATTTGTCATAGGGAAATATAAGCGGGGGGGCAAGCAAAAGAGCATACACAAATCATGAATAATAACATATGAATAACTTGACTATTAAATTAATTACCTCCTTCCACCTATTCCAGCTTTTGGAGATCATAGGCCTCCTTTGCAAGCTAGGCACACACAAAGATTAGTGAGAGCACGTATCCCTATATGAAAAGCTGCCAGGTAACTTCATTCTCCTCATCTTCTTGCAATAGATATAGTGAGTTCAATTTTGTTCAATGCAGAGGGTCAGTATCCCCTCTTCCACATCTGATGAGAATCCGACAGATGTGCATCACCAGCTTCCTCAGACTCCCATATAGTTATCGTAAGTTAAACCTTAAGGATAAATTTTCACTCTAACACAATCATATCATAACAAACATCCTAGGATAATTTATATATTTTATAGATGCACTACAAACAAATGACTCAAAGTCATCTAGAATAACAGGAAAATACATTGGTTGACAAAAAAAATATAAATACTCGTTCACATTGACCAGAATAGTCAAAATAAATTGATTGAGAGATTCAAGAAAAAGCTAACCCACTATAGTTTGGAATACTATTCTATCCTTCAAAATATCTCGATGTTGAAAAAATGGTACTTGACTAAAAAGAGGCAAATAAATATTATCTCCCAGATAATTTTATTTCCAACCACACAAGACAACCATAAGAATCAGTTTTGACATTTTACAAGTCAGCAACTCATTTAGTAGTTGCAACCCATGAGAATGGATGACTCATTCAGTCTTTCAAACTTTTCAAAATTATACTTAACCTGTTACATTTTATATCAACAATTTGCTTTCTTTCAACCTTTTCAAAATGTTTTTCATTTTCATTAGCAATCTCAACATTTTTAAATAGTTATAACTGCACCATTCTATCTTGAATTTAGAAGGTTTAGTCGAAGCAAATAAATATTATCTCCCAGATAATTTTATTTCCAACCACACACAGGACAACCATAAGAATCAGTTTTGACATTTTACAAGTTAGCAACTCATTTAGTAGTTGCAACCCATGAGAATGGATGACTCATTCAGTCTTTCAAACTTTTCAAAATTAAATTTAACCTATTACATTTTATATCAGCAATTTTCTTTCTTTCAACCTTTTCAAAATGTTTTTCATTTTCATCAGCAATCTTGACATTTTTAAATAGCTATAACAACACCATTCTATCTTGAATTTGGAAGGTTTAGTCATTTACCTCAACTCTATTGCCATAACATAATACTTTTTCAGATAGTTGTTGCTGAAACAACTAGAAGATGTGTATTTTAAGTCAGATCCAACAATGTGATTTCCATTATCTCAAACAATCAAACTCCCAAAAGACCATCAAAATTATAATTAGTAAAACTTGAGATTCCCATTCAACAATATGATTTTGAGCATTGGTCTCAAACAATCAACATAATAATAATATAATTATTAAATCTTGTCATGCTAAATTCCAATCAGCCCCATTTCACATTCATAGTAAATGTAAGATAAAATCACTAGAAATCATTAGTTCTAGAAGGATTCATTTTGGTTAGTGGAAGCAGATTTAAAGAAAGTTTGTGATGTACCTCAAAATCTAATTTATCTTTGCTTTGATTAACCCTATAATTCTAATATTTTAATTTTTAGATACACAATACAAAGATCATCATGTAACTATGCTCCACACACTAGAGTATATTAATAGTTAAGAGAGAAGAAATATATTTCCAATTCTACATTTTAATTTTCACACCACTACAAACCTAAAATCTCAAGGTCAACAAACAAAAAGCATAACAAAAACAAAGTCAATTGAAATTTAGTGTAAATAAACATAAGGTGCACATTAATTTATAACAGTTTATTGTACCTTAAAATGAATACACTTTTACATTTCCATACAACAGATGTCTTGAGACTATTTCAAGCAATTATGATGGAAACAAAACCCTAACCTTACTGATAAGTTGTTGCTGAGAAAACCTTAAGATTTGGGCTTCTTCATCAAGATTGCAGAGTTCCATTTTCTTTCTTATGCTTCCCAGCTGCAAAGCTCAACCAATATTACAATGAAATAAAATTATCCTCAAAATTCAATAGATATAAATGGTTGTGAGTAAATGACTCATATAAAGAGATTAAATCGTAGGTGTTGATGCTTGCAAACATCACCACAAATTCAAAACAAAGAGCTTGCAAGCAATGAATCAACCTGCAATATGTACTTTGCATAATGATCAGATTGAGAAACATCAATATCTTGGTTCTAAAATGTTGCATTAATATCTTGCAGTTATTGAAATACCTAATTTTATATTATAAGGCAACAGAAGCAATCCCTACCCTCTGTGTATTGATATGGAGTAGCTTCGATGGAGCAGGTGGGAAATGCTTAGAAAAATGCTTCTCTAGCACATTCATAAAAGAAGAATGTGTTTGAAACATTTATCAGCTATTTTTTGTGTTAGTTTCAACTTGGGAAAGATATTGACATAAAATTGTCATGTTCCCTTAGGTCCATCCAAATTCCCCTCCTAAAACGGGAAAAATATTTCAAATGTGTTTAAGCTAAACAATTGGTATATCTTAAGATTTTCTTATGGGATGACAATAACTGCTTGTAGGTTGAAAATTTTTCAAACCCTAAAAGCATATATATCAGCAATGTGCCTAAGAACTAACCAATGGCAATGCAATCAAGCATGACTTAAATGATGACTCAAAGACCCCTCTCAAAAGGGGCATAGTAGGAAGTGCTCAAAAGTTGACCCAATAACCAGTCCGGTTCCCCAAATGAGTACAAATTGTATACAAAAGAAAACACTCAACGTGCTGTAGATTTTATATTTTTCACATTATAGTAAAGAAACTGTACAAAGGCAATGTAGAAAGATACTTCTCATCATAAAAAAAAGTTCAATTCACACTCATGCTTTCTAGCTACTTGCAGAACAAAATGAGAACTAAAAGCCACTACTCCATAGCATAAAAAATCTATATGCAAACATCAAACATGAATAGAATACACCTGGGAAACATAAATAATTACTTCATGATTTATATTTGTATCTAGCATAGAAAAAACTATGCAGAGATTTTGTGCATTGACAATGAAAGGCAGACATCTATGCACAAAAAGACCCTTCTATTATTGCTTTCCCATTGACAATGCAAGGCAGATATCTATGCACAAAAAAGCCCTCTATTGTTGATTTCCCATTAACAATGCAAGGCAGGCACTTTGTGCAAAAATACACTTCTATTACTTTCCCATTGCTGAGTCTCTCATGTTGCATGATGATAATAAATGGGATTATTGATGTTTTTATCAAGCAAATGTTAGTTATTCCCACCTAATGTGGGTATTCTACATTTCAAAGTGCTAGATGAAGGGTCATCTTCTTCAAGAATTCTTCCAAGATTTACATCAACCTGAACAATTCATTGCATTTGTTCTTTTCATTCAAAGTTAGTCCAAAAAAAATATTTTCTCTGTTTTTAGGTTGAATCATCACACTTCATTCTTTTTTTCTTCTTATGTGTTTTTTGTTTCCAGGTTAGTGTTCCTGTTATTTTTCTTGTCACTGAAATTTGTGCCATAGAAGGCTCTTTGATGAAGAGGAAATGATATAAAGTTTTGCTTATAAATTTTATTGTCTGGATTTCATTTGACCGATAGACAATCCCATTTGGAGATGAAGAAAAGAATGTTATTACTAATGGCTTGAAATAAAGTCTTGATCGTTCATAGAAATAATTCTGGAAATCTTATTGCAGAAGTTGAATATTTATAATACCCTAAGCCCTCATTCAAGCAAGCCTTTCTAGCAAAAGAGATTACATATGTTTGAAGGGGAGTGTTTTGTTGTAATTGATGATAATGGAAGTGAACAAAGGTGCACAAAGGAGAGAAAGGGAACCAAGCAACGATTAGAGGAAAACATACGTACCTCCCATTTCCAAAGATCGTGGGCTTCTCCAGTAGAAGACTCGACTTCAAGCAGTCTCTTTGCACAATTTGGAGTCTTCACACCACCATTGGTGGCTTTTCTTCTGCATAAAATCCCACACAATCTACTATTGAAATTTAGCCCAATGCCATCCCGGAGGGAAAAGTAAAATGCATGTGGAATGAGGGAAAAATGAATGGAGGGAAATAAAAAAATTATTTTAGAAAAAGCACATTTTTTTATTAATTTAAGACAATTAGAAAAATAAAAATATAATTTAAATATAAAATATATATTTAAGACAAAACTAATCTTTTTTCTTAAATTAATGTCTTAAAACCTCATTTTATGTAGTAGTGTCTCTTGGCTGCTATGCATCATGCCCTCATGACAGTGCCTTGGTGGATGGATACTTTTGTTGTTCTTCATGACAAAGAAACCACTCTATGATACTTTAATAGTGGTGTATTTATCATTGCATCAATGCCAATGATCCTTTAATATTGATGGAGTCTTTCTTAAGCCAATTTTCTGCTCTGCAAACCAAGGGAAAACCTTAAAATGTGGGAGCTGAAACACCAAATTGTTGATTAAATTTCCAAACTTCCCTCCAATGTGCAATCACAATGTTTTATGCCAAAAATCAACTACCTAAAATTCCCTCCCAATGCATACACAACCCGACCAAGGCACCAAAAATACCTATTGCTAAAATGCACAAAAAAAACTATTGTGTGGAAGGCATGCGAAAATTAATCTTCATTTTTTAGGGGAAAAAAATTCATCTATCTACATTGTCATTTTAATATAGGTTGTGAAAATTAAGATAAGCATGATGTGCTCCTAAAATTGCTAGATTTCAAACTTGTATAAAAAGATAACATCTATAAAAAAGATCAACACACAATGGATTTCATAGATTATTAAATAATTATATTGTTAAAAAATAATTAACAATATAAAGCCTGTAAGAGAAAATTTTCGCATACCAAAAGCGATCATTGTTATTTCTATTTCGCATTATTAAGATGGTCGAGTATATCAGCAAGCGAAGATAGAAGTGAGTCAATCTTCATTTTTAGGGCAAAATGTTCTTTTTTTAAGGGAAAAATCTTCGTTTTCATAGACTCGACCATTACGTTTCTACAATCCATGTAAATTGAATCTAATTGCTTCTAGAAATAACTACTTGACCTTACGTTTTTAAGGCATTGCTTCTAGAAATAATTACTTTTATAGACATTACGTTTCTACAATCCATGTAAATTGAATCTAATTGCTTCTAGAAATAACTACTTGACCTTTTGAAATGAAAGTGTTTGCAAGATAGCCCTCAAAATACAATTGGATTGTTTAAATCATATTTTATTAGTGAAATTGACCACAATTGCTCTTTGATACATTTGACATGCTAACACAATAGGAAAATCAAATTGGCTTCAAATTATAGTTAAAAACATTAATGACTCATTAACATAATGAGTAATAAAAGTTAAAGAATGTAAATGTGAATTTTTTTTATAAAATATGTGAAGGCCTTAAGACTGCACCGAGAGGCAATGCCTTCCATGCAATAGGTATTTTTGGTGCACCAAGCAACCTAGGCGGCCAAATGACCCGCTTAGGTAGGGGTCTCATGAGGGGGGCTTAAGCTCTATGGATTATGATCAAATTCGAAAGAAAAAAGAATAGAAGATTAATAGTCATTTATTTAGTCATTTTTATTTGTCTGATATTAGTCATTTATTAGGTCATTTAGTTGTGATTTACCCGATGACCAAATTAGTCACTTATAAATAAGTAAATTAGTCATTTATTTGTCAAATTCTACTGTGACTAACATTTTTAGTCACGTAGTCATTTATTTTCCAAATTCTACTAGTGTAAAGAAGAAAGATGGCATATGTGAATATGTATTGATTAAAAAGTATTAAAAAAGAAGATTATCAAGAATTGATACCCCATTCTTAGGATCAATGAATTGGAAAATGAGCTTCATGGAGTAGTTTATTTCTCAAAAATAGATCTCAAATAAAGTCACCCTCATATTAGAATACACAAGGAGGATATTCACAAGATGAGTTTTCTTTGTCACTATGATTTTCTAGTCATTCCAATTGGTTTGAAAAACTCTCCAACAAATTTCAAGCCATGCATGAATTAATTTTTTTACAAACAACTGAGAAAGTTTTTTCTTGTCTTATTTGATGAAATTTTGATAAAAATGTGAAACACCTATGACAAATTGATGGAAGTGTTGGAAAATTTGGAAGCACACATATTATTTTCTAAGGAGTTAAAGTGTAAGTTTTCTCTGTTAGATATCTTGTATATAGGACACATCATCAAAACAAAGGGAGTGTATATGGACATGGAAAATATTAAAGAAATTAAGGACTAGACTCTTCCAAATACCTTGCCACAATGGTGAGGATTCTTTGGCCTTTGCAAATTCTACCAATGATTTTTTAATGATTTCTCCCAACTAGCCACACTCTTAATTGAGATAACAAACAAGGGAGATTTCACATGGACTAAGATGCATAGTGAATATTTGAAAAACTAAAATAGGTAATGAGAACATCTCCTATCTTAACAATTGTATATTTTTCTTTTCTTTTCAAACTAGAATATGATGTAGAAAGGATTGTGCTCATGTCTAGAAAAATCACCTAATTTATTTTGAGAGTGAAAAAATTATAAAGATGTAAAGACAATTCACCATGTATAATAAGGAATTGTTGGAAATCATGTACACGAAGGTCAATTTAGGCAATACTTGGTGGGTGGTCGATTTGTGGTTAAAATTGTTCATAATAGTTTGATATATTTTCTCAATCAGAAGGATCTAAATGAGTAGTAGAAAAAGTGGATGATCAATCTCCAAGTGTATGGTTTTGATATTGATTATGTAAAAAACTAGAATAATTTTGTTATTGATGTGCTCTCCAAAAGGTCAAATATATGTTCCATGTCTTAGATCTCCATGGATTGGAAGAATGAAATCATAATAGAGTATATCAAGAACGTACTAATAGATAATCCATTGGAAGGGAAGTTGTTGGATGAAAAGTACACCATTTGAAATGAACCCATTCTCTACAAGTGAAGAGTCTACTTGGTGTCAAAATAACAGATGAAGGGAAATATTTTACATGTAGTTATGACACTCCCTTGTCAAGCCACATCAAGTGTTTCAAGACCTACAAATAGATTAGGGAAATTTTCACATGAAAGGGAATCAAGGATGATTTCCTCACCATATCAAAGAATACATCATTTGTCAAAAGAAAAAAATAGAACATGCATTTATATTAGGTCTTTTTAGCCCTTAACCATCTCAAAGTAGAAATGGGAAATTGCCTCAATGGATTTCATCATTAGACTTCTTAAAGTCCAAGGTAAGAATTTCATATATATTTTTATAGATATACTAATGAAGTATGCACATTTAGTTTTCATCTCTTCAATTTTCAAGGCACCAAAAGCAGTTGATATATTATTCAAGGAAGTGATTAAAATATATGGACTAACCAAGAGCATTGTGAATGATAGAGATAGTCACTTCATGAGTTTTTTTGGGTAAAATTTCTTCCTTTTGGATAGAATTGATCTCACCCCCAACATCGGCTACCACTTGCAAACAAATGGCTAGACTAAGATTACAAACAATGGGTAGAAGGTTATTTGAGAAATTATGTTGTTGATCAATATAAGACCTAGATCAAGTGGATCTACTTAGGGAAGCACTATTATAAAACCACCTACTACATGTTAATCAAGATGATGTTGTTCATGGATTTGTATGGGTATGAAGCTCAAAGCTTCATTGATCTTATTTTGGTATATATTATGTTTTTGGGAAAAAGTAATATGATTAAATAGAGCTAAACAATCTTGAAGTCACTAAAAAATAATCTCTAAAAGGATCAAGACTAATAAAAGATGTATATATACCATCATAGGATTGAGAGAACATTTGAGATCAGAGACATGGTCTTTGTGAGATTGTAACCATGTATAAGAAATATTCCATGAAAGAAAGTGGGTCAAAAATATTAAACCACATTTCTATAGGCTTTATAGAAATTTTAAAATAATTGACAAAGTGGCCTATGAGTTGGAGTTATCAAAGAGAAGCAAGATATATAATGTTCTTCATAATCTTACCTCAAAAAGATGTTAGAAGAACATATAGATCCCTCTAATGAGTTGCCTCTGATAAATGAAAATAAGATATTGGTTTTGATTTCTAAAGTAGTCATGGATGTAAGAGAGAGGATTTTGAGAAACAAAAGCACCAAGGAGTACTTGATTATGGAAATATCTTCTATTGGAGGATGTAACAAGGGATGCCCCATAAATATTAAAACACCCAAACCTACAATTGTTTGAGGAAAAGTAATTTTTAATGGATTATACTTGTCATGTCCCATTTTTAGTCAATCTAATTCTATACATATTATGTTTGGACTTGTGTCTTCCCTATTTCTATTTGTTGAGTGTTTTCCTTCTTGAGTATGCTTTTTCTTCCAACTCTCTTCCCTCATCCCAATCGAATTTGTAGAGTTCTCCATCTTGCCATGCCTTACATCTATTACTCACTTCATTTTATTTTTTAAAATTTTGGACTTGTTCTTTGCATACTCATTTCTTGACCAATAACACCATTCTATCGTTTGAGTCTTACGGTTTGACAAACTCTCAAGCCTCAATATTTTTTTCTATTTTTCTATTTCCCTCCTAAAATTCCAACATGTGCCATATTATTTTTGATAGTCTATTTGCGTTGATGCAAGAAGTTGGGTCCACAAAAAGATCAAAAAGTGGCAGTGTTTTTCCTAATCTTTAGAATTTGTCACACTTGGATTAAAAATTTGAAGCACTTACACATTGAATCTTAAAAAAAGTCAGTAATATGAAATTTAGTATTTTGAGTCTAATTTCCAAATATGTTGTTTATTCTAATATGGTACAAATTAATTTTTAATAGGCATGTATAAAAACCACTTTTTAAAAGTCATTTTTTTTACCATACCATGCATGCGTACATACACCATAATTTGACCTAAACAAAAGTATTTTTCTATTTAATTTTGGAAAAATATGTGTAACAAATTGAAGATTGATGAGGATTATTTTTTATAATTTTTTTCTAAATATTATTTTTTATTGGCCCTAAATGTTGTTTTTGAAAATCGTGTACAAACACTATAATTTGACCTAAACTAATTAATTTTTGATTTTTTTTTATTGTGTATAGAATTGCTTGAAGATTGATGTCATATAATTTTTTTACAAAATGATTGTTAGAGTAATCATGAATTAACTAATAATTAATTAATATTTAATTAATTATTAGTCTAATTTATTCTCATTTACTTAAGCTAAACTTAGGAGTGATTTTTATGTTAACTAGAGAGTATTATTAGATCAGTTTGTCTCATTGCATGAGATGTTGACACTAGTCATGATCTAATCCCTTTATCATTTAGGGTTGCTCCTATATAGCACTCAACCCTCATTGTATTATCGCTCTTGAGCTTTCATACCTTTGATGATCTTGAATTTTGTAGCTTTTTCTTATTGAGGAATATAGCAATTCTTTGTTTTGTAGATCTCTTGCATGGAAGGTGTCTTTGATCATTGTTTGATCTCGTGGCTCATGTTTTTCACAATTCTAACAAAAATTAATAGCTTAAAAATTAAAAAGTTAAAAAATCTTGATATTTCAAGTTTATGGATCGACTTTCTTAGAAATTAGTTAGAAAATAGAAAACATAATCCAATCATAAAAAAATACATATTTGAAAACTAGAAATCATGATCTATAATGGGTTCTAATTTCATAAATTGTTTCTGAAAAAAAAAACCCATCAATTATATTGCCAAAGTTAGACATTTCTCTTGATATTGCCTTAGTTTTTTAGTTGCAGGTCAAAGGCTAAGGGTTGGGTTACCAAACCTTTACCGAGCCTAAAACCAAATCATAAAGCAAGTTTGATTTTTTATTATTTTAGAACAGGTACGTACCGTTCTATTTTTAGAATATGTACCCTTTTTAAAGTGGGTACCTATTCTATTTTAGAATGAGTACTCATTTTAAAATGGGTACTTGTTTTGTTTTTAGAATGGGTACCCGTTTAGGAACAAGATTTCGATCTAAAGCTTAGAATCCCATTCCTAAATGGGTACCCATTTTTTTAAAAATAGGTACCTATTCCTCTTGACATTTTTTTGGCTAAAACTTCCCCTCTTCATGGACCCAACTTCTTGCATTTACCCATTTTTATTACCATCACTTTCAAAGTGGAATTTTTATCACCCATGATCATTGTTGAAATTTAAAGTTGCAGGTGTACATGTTGGCTAACATGTTCTATTTGTGGAGGATATAAAAGAGAAAATGACTTAATCTAGGATCACCATATACACTTATCCAAATTCCTTTCAAAATCCATTTTGAGCACTTATGTTCAAGTGTGGGAACCCTAGAATGAAAACCTTAGTGATTTTGAAGGGTAATCTCATAAAGTTTGCATTTGAGATTCATTTGAGATAGACTCCAATTTGTTTTGTATTAATTTAATTTACCATTATTGTTGGCATAATTTTTATGTTATTATATAATCATTTGAATGCAATATAGTGATTATTGTAATAGTAAAATGCATAAGAATTATACATATATTCGTTATTCTTTACAATACAAAGATTGGGCATTATATTGCTATTATTGATCAAAGTGTAAAGAAATGATTGATGTATTAACACTAATTTAAATTTTATTATCTAAGATTTGATTAAATAATAGGGCTTGATAATGTTGTTATTCAACTAATAAGTGTTTGTGGAAGGTTAATAATTAAATTTGCATTATTATTTTTTTGTAGAAAATTACATGGGTCTTAAGTTTGAATATCAACACACATCCAATATTCTTATTAATTCCTTGTACAAATAAATACAATCTGTTGTGCAGTTTTGCACACACGCCCCACTTGGAGTGGGGACCCTCTTTTTATGATGTCTTTTGACCTTTGGTTTTATGAAATTTGTCTTTTTAAGGTCTTGGGATATTGGTCTTACTGGTTTTGGTCTTGACTTGAAGCTTGAATTGGTTAAAGTTTGGTTTTGGTGAAAATCCGGGTTTTGACCTGACTCCGGGATTTTCCGGTTCTGGCAGATTTTCCCGGACTGCGCAAAAATCCCGGACTTCGTTAAAATCCCAGTTTTTTCCATATCCACGAAATTCGTGTTCATCCTGATTTTCCGCGTATCTTGGGATTTTTTGAAATTTCGTCCTAGGCTCGGGTTTCTGAATTTTCTGACATGTCTTGTCGTTCATTAATGCTCGAAGTACCTTTGCTCAGACACGAATATGGATGGATTTAAAGTCTTTTGGGCATCATTTCGATTTCATTATTCACTTACTTGCTACTTTGGTGATTGAGAGTTCTCATTCAAGCTTCGATCATTGGGTTTGAGCTGCCTGCGCGTGAACTATTGAGCGCTGGTGTCAGGATTTTCGTTGTTGGGGCGCATTCATTTTGCACTCGCTTCCTTGAGTTCAAGTTTCATTTGGATTAATCCATGGTAAGTTGTTGATGGCCCTTCCATCTGTTTGCACAATGATTGAATCTTTCAAAGTTAATTGATGGTCATTTCGGGTCGGCTTATGCTTGGTTACGATTTTGTATTTATCGAATTGGGGTTTGACCCATCTTTGCGTGAAACTTTACCACCCGTACTGTGCATGCTTCTGTTTATCCATTAGATGATGGGTGTATCCGTTTGGAAGGTGTTCTGGGTCATATTTTTGCCCCTTAAGTGCGTAATTTGTTGTATTATGCGAGGTTAGGGTTTTCGGTGCTCTGCCCAGATTAATGAATTTGTGATGGTTTGTTTATCTTGCGTCTAGATTGAACTAGCCCCAGCCTTGTGAAGACTCAGAATGCTTAGATTCATCTTTAGGGTTAGTATTTCAAACCCCGAGCTTACCCTGGTTTTCATGGCAGAGAGTTCAGTCGCCAAAATTAGGGCATCATTGTTTCACCATGAAGATTAGTCATTTGAAGGCCTTGGAAGTTTGAATTTGTGTGCATTTGAGGTCTTACTTATTAGCGTCAATTTTGGGGACTATTAGAATCCAAGTGGAGAAGTTTGCATGATTGTTTGATTAATGGTTCATGTGTTAACATCCGTCGGGTTTCCGAGGTGTCCGCGGAATTCCTGCGCACCTAGATTTTCCCGGTTTTGGCCAATTTCACAGAGTATGGCAAACTCCGGAGTATTTGAACTTTTCACAAAAATCTGTCCTATCCAGACTTTTATGGTTTTCCTGCCTGGTTTCATTTCTTTCGATTTTTGAGGCTAGGACTAATAGGGTAAAGTGCTAAATGTTGATTTCTTGTTGCTAATGGATGAATTTCATGATAATCTTATAATATTCTGTCCGTACTAACGATCTATTTTGTGAATGATGTCTTGGCAACAGGAATCCGTCTGGGTCGGATTTCTCCAAAATTTTGCCCCAACTGGATTTTCTCAGTTTACCTTGTTTTCCCGAATTGCTTTATTTTTCTAGATTTTCAAGGATTGATGATTTGTGATGGATCTCAATGGCTTTATATGATTTTATACTAACCTTTGGATTAGAATATGTATGATAATTGGATACTCATAACATTCTTTTGTAAATGCAGGCTGAATCAAGCAAGGCTGCAGCAGGAAAATCAAAGGGTGACATGAAGGGGTCCTCTATTTCAGAGGCAGAAAGATTAAGATTGGACACTAAGAGTCAACTCCCTGAAAGCAAGATATCTTCGGTGTGGTCTGAGATCTCAGACACGAATGTTGGAGCATGGAGATATGAGGAGTTCAAAGAGAGAACAGCTCGGAAGGATCTGTCAGTTCTGAGACAGGGAATGATGAAGTCCAGACTAGTGCATGTGGCAGGGTTCCCTCCTGCAATCCAATGCTATGAGTTAATACTTGAGTGTGCCCGGCAATATGACTTCGACACACAAAGGGTTGTTAGTACTGAGGGAAGGGTCTTAGCGAATTTTAGTCCTGTTTCTATTGCTCAAGCCTTTGACATGCCAGATTTTCCTTCTGTGTGCGCTCTGAACATGGACTTGGCCCGAACATATTATGAGAATGAGCCAACCAAAGCTCAGCAGATGATTAATTCTTGGTTGGAAAAGCCAAAGTCACACCACTCCAAATTGCCCAAGCAATTGCACAGGGTTAGATTCAGATCAGATATTTATGATGCAATCACATTCTTGAGTAGAGTGGCAGGTTTGAAGAGTGCTGGAATATTGGAAAGTTGGATGGTCCATGTGATCAACAAGATTGAACAGGGAACCAATTACCATTGGGCAGGACTTATTAGTGTTGTGATTGATAAGCAATTAAGGGATGTCCTAGAAACAAAGAATTTCACCATGTCTTCCTATGTGGTGTATGTGTTAGCTAGATTCTACCCATATAGGGGTTTGAATCCACAGGGGATATTTGGGCAGGATATAGTCTATGAGATATATCTGGAATTACACCTAGAACACTGGGACTATAGAAGAGCAAATGATGCATTCACAATGCATATCACTAGGATGCTTCAAAATGCGGAGCATGTGAGACTGTCAGATGGAGTGAAGGAATTGATAAAGAGATATGGAGCCTGGTTCATTCAGTTTCCTACCTTCTCTTACATCAGAATTGACGGATGCCCCGCTGCTCCATACAGGTTACCTAGGTACCCTACTAATCATATTGTGTTATTGGAAATTGTTAGAAAAATATGTGAATTTGATGCAATTGTCAAAAAGGAAAAGCATAAAACAGGTTTTGGTGGGGATTTCCCTCTTGGAATTGGTGTAGCGGAGGTGTGCCCTTCCATTCAATCAGCACACGCAGTAGGTGATGAATTGGCAGCTCATGGTTTCTCCTTCCACTCAAAAAGGAAAATTTTTGATATCACCAGGGAAGCACAGAAGAAGGCTACCAAAGAGTACCATCATAAGGATGACCTAGAAGACTATTGGGCCAATATCAAAGATGATTTTGAGGCAAGGAAGAAAAGGTACTCTAGGCTTCTTGTCGATGTCATTAGGCAATACAATGTTAAGTTAATCCCTGACCAACTAGAGGACGATGGAAACCTAGTGCAAGATCATGCCTATGAGTCTATTAAGGACAGATCAATTGGAGAGATAAACTGGAACAATGATGAGGTGACTGAGCTGGAGAACCTAATGGCTCCTATTATGAGATTTACTATTTCATGGTTAAAACATAAGGTTTGGGAGTTGGAGAGTGAGAAGGTACTCTGTACCTTTAATTTGATGGGAAATCTCAATCCTATGTCTACTTCAGAAGAATCCGGGGAAGATGACCCCAAATGGAAAACTAAAAGGAGCTCACCCTTCAAAATAAAAATCAGAGGCCCTAAAGAAGGTGAGCCAGAACCAAAAAGAAAGCCAAAAGGGAAGAAAAGAAGTAGAGTTTTGAAAATAGGTAGGTCCTCTGATGAGGAAGGATTTGAAAAGCTAGAAGAGGAGGATGCTCCTCCACCACCAAAGAAGACAAGGATAACTAGGGTTTCAAAGAAGAAGGGTCGGGATACCTCTAAGTATGAGCCTCCGATTGTTGATGTGGAGAGTTCAGGGGAAAAGACAAAGGTTTATTCGAGGAAATCAAGGACTCCATCCCCTATGGAAACTATGCAAAAGATGGATCCTCCTCCAAAGTCACCAGTTGTGGAGCAACCTAGGGCTACTTCCCCTTCGCCAAGTGTGCCTGAGCAAGAGACTCTTGAGGAACATGAGACTAGTGGAGAGGCAGAACCTTTCAGGGAATGAGAACTCTTTGGTGCAGCAGCCGAGTTTGAAGTTGAAGAGATAGAAAAACACCCTTCTCCGCTAGTGCAATATGAAGATTCTCTGGCAAGTAACAAAGGTAATGGATCACCTGAAAAGGAAAGCAGTCCTGTTAGAACCCCATCGTCGGTGCAAGAGGTGGAGATTGAAGTAGGAGATCAAGCTGAGTAGTTCCCTGAAAAGGAAGAGGATAAAATAATAGAACAACATGAAGAGGCAAAAATAGAGGAAATCCGGGTGGAACCTGTTGTCCCAGATTGGCTTGAAAAGGAGATTACAAGGAAGAAACAAGTTGTTGTTGAAGACACTCCTTTGGATTGGGATGAGATGCTGTCTAAGATCGGTAAAGGTAATAAGAAGAAGGCGGCCAAGGTAGTTTCAAGAATAGAAAGGGACGAAGTGAATAACAGGGTAATCCACATTGCTACCCCTATTGTGGACAAGACTAGAGAGGATGTCACTAGTGAGGATTATAATGTGCAAACTTTTAACCTTGGGCCAGCATCTATGGAATAGGATATTGAGGAGTATGAGGGGTCCAGTGCTGTGATAGTTGGCAGATTAAGGAAAGAGACTCAGACCAAGCATGAGCTGAGAAAGGAAAATGAGAGACTTAAGAAATGCTTGGAAGAGGTGATGAAACCTCTGCAATCTCTTCACCCATCTTCCTCTACCACTCCTGGTTTCCTGCCCAAGGAAACTATTTCTGAGATTGAAAAGATGAAAGCCTCTGCTCAGACTACAACGGATTGGTTAAAGGATGTGCAGGTGAAAGGAGACAATGCAATCAAGGATATCCTTTTAGTTGGGAAAGATGCAGTCAGAGCCAAGGAACTGTTGGAATATGTGCTATCCCAAGATAAGGAGGATATTGATCTTCTGCTGCAGAAATCCAAAGTAATTAGGGAATATGGAAAAGATCAGTTGGTTGCATATGGGATCCTTTCTTCCTCCCGACTTAATGAGCCTTGGGAATGGTTTGAAGCTTTGCAGATTAGGCAGAAGGCCATGAGGAAGATTCAAAAGCAAAAGAAGTTGATAGATGGCGACCTGACTGGAGTGTATGAGGGATGTATTGCATTTTTTGAGGTTATGACTGGCAGGAGGAAAATTGCTCCTAAATATCTGAGCCTGGAACAACTAAGGGAATGGTGGCATGATGTTTATACTCCTGACTATGAAAATGTCATAACCGGGCACTAGTTGGATGATGCAGCAACCTACTTGGCAGTTATGGATAAGTATCAAGCACACCAGGATGATTGGAATAAGGTTGTTAAACAGTCAAAGGAGGAGATTGGCTCCATTGAATGTCGGCTTAGGGTTTTGCCTTTGCCACCTGTCACCGAGCTGGATAAAGTGTTTTTGAGGGTTCAAGGATCGTTGGTCCAGAGTAAGGATAAGGGAGGCGGTAGTTAATGCCATTTTGAGATTTGTGCTTCCCTATTATTATAGGGCATGTGTTGATCTGGGCTACATTGGGGAATGTGTCTAGGCCAACCTTGATGATGTATCGGCATTTAATGTGTGCCTAATTTTGAAATTCCTAAGGCCGACTTGTTTTGGCTGTTTTATTTTGGTAAATGTTTGGCTGGGCTGACATTGTCTTGGGAATTTGCTATAAAGGGCATTCTTGCCTCATTGTAAAAGAGCTAGAAATAATAGAGACAAGTAAGAGAAAAAAGAGCTAGGGAATTTTGTAGTAGGAGTAGTAGTTAATTTCTTGAAGCAAACATTGTTACAGAATAGTGGAATTGTTGCAGCATTTTGATGATCTAATACAATTGAAGACATTGTGGTTTTCCTGGTGAAATCTCTTGTGTTAGTTTATCTTGCATGGTTCCTATTGTTTCATCTTTCAAATTGCTTAAAGATTTAGAATTTAGTGTCTTGGAATTAAATTAGTTGGTGAATGATGTTCATGATTTAATATTTGGAATGTCTGTAGCAATCTCTGGTCTATACTCCCAGTAACTATCTGATTGTAGTAGGCTGGTGAAGTCAACCTGGACCATATATTTACATGTGCTTAAGTTCGATTGTGGATGAATATCTATGATTTGAAAATCTATATACCTTAAAAGATTGCACCGTTCTTGTGATATTGCATTGTGGGTTAATCAAGAATTGGTTACTTGAGATTGGTCCATTCCAGATATCTATTATTTGCATTGTTTAGTCTAGAAATAGTTTAGATTTTATCATATTCTTGCACCCTTATCTTTTGCTATTTCTTTATCATCCAGTTAGATTTAGGATTTGAGATCATCATATTGCACAATCTGATAAATTGAGAAGATACAGTTTGCTTGTAGTAAGGTCCGATTGTGATTACCAGCATTTCACATATTATCTGAGTTGTTTATGCATTGTCATGACCTGACACCCGAGAGACCTTGGGGTGATTTTCAGCAATTCATTGTTGAAGATTATCTTTCAAGAGAGATAGAATATCATTTTCTGTCTGAGTTGTTGCTGTGTAGAAAACACCATCAACACAATCCTTATTTCAAAGTAGTAGAAAAATAATTAAAATCAAAATATATGTAAAAATTTATAAAATGACTCAAATAACTCTTGAGGTGACAATGCACATACACTCCAAACTATTTGGTCATCCCACAATAATGGATCCCAAACTTAGGACATCCTAATTTTTGCTTGAAATCACATATTTTTAGAAAACTAATTATTTAAGCCTTAAGGGATTCCATCTAAAGGGTTTTAATTAAAGAGGGTTAGATAAGACCCCCTTAGATCAAACCCCCTTGGATTGAACCCCTCTAGTCTTAAAACATACCCACAATGAAGTCTCCTTTGCACCAATCAAAATGCTACCAAAAAAATAGTTTTTCTATACCTTTTTAGGGATTAAATAGTTATTTAGAAATTATGTTTCGCAAGTATGTATCTTTTATTATAAGCTTTTCAAAAAGTATAATTTTAAATATTTTTAATTCTATTATTATATTTATATTTTATTTCTTGTGAATGTTTATTTTTCACTAAACATCAAGGTATTTGTTTCACATACATTAAAAAAAAAATAGAGAAAAAAAATCTAAAAAATATGCGTGCACTAGGTATTGATGTTCTTGTTTCATAAAAAAAAACTTAATTTTAATACATACAAAACAAGCCATGTGTGATGGCATACACTTATGTCATGATTATAATTACTTTGACTTCAAAAAATAATTAAAAAAAACTACGTAATAAAAAATATGAAAAAATATCCATGCACTAGATATTGATATTAAAAATGTGTATTTTAAAAATTATAATTTTATCCTTTCAATAAAAAAAGTTATGTCTAATGACATAACACCACTTTTTAAAAATGTTGTTTACTATAAGAAATAAGTTATTAAAAATTACGTAAAAAATCACAATTTATTTCTTAATTTTAAAAATATATATATTTAGAATCCACACTCAAATCCTCATAATTCACTAGTTCACATAATCTCCAAATTATTAATGAGTTAGTTGCTATAGGTTTCATAAAGTGAAATTTTGTAAAAAAATGTTGATATCAATGTCCAACTTGGCCAAAAAGTGGGACGTAGTATTGTGGGTTAACCCTATTGAAAATGAATCTACACCTTTACATAGTTCAATAATTTGTATAATGCCCCAAGCCACACACCTAGGACATCAACCAAGTGAACATTATGTTTTGAAAGAACCACATAAGAATGAGTTCATCATTCATGATATAATAATGACATGTCAAACTACACACTAACATGCACAAAAGAGTCATCTCCATTGACATAGCCTGCTTGGACACAAATTAAATGAATGAACTCACCATTTTTGTTTCTTAATCAAGGTAGCACAATCAAAAGACATGAATTATCAGAAAAAAGCTACCATAATACACCTACAAGAGGGTGGAATGACACAACAAGGGGGTGATCCCCCAATACTATTTTACAATTCCCTTCAAGAAGAAAAATAGCAAAAATGTTCCAAAGAATTTTGTTTTGGTTTTTAGGGGTTCACTTGAAGGGGGGGAGGGGGGGTTCACATGAACCCAAAAAGGGGTTCACTCGAAGGCGGGTTCGCTCGAATGCCCTTTTTTTTCCCTTCTCCCTCTCCTTTAGTAATTTTCTACAAAATTTTACCTTTTCGAGCTTGGGTTGAAGATGAAAATGGAATCAACTTCACAAACCCAATTGGATGATGGTAGTCCTCGGAATGAGCTATCCATCAAATATAATTTTAATATATTTTGGTTTTATTATTTATTTTTTAAGTTTAATTAAACATAGGTTTTTCACCGAAAATCAAGCTATCTATTTTGCACATGTGGAAAAATAGTAGACTATCAAAAAAATTCTGAAAAATATGTTTGTGCTAGATATTGATGTCCTTGATCCAACAAAAAAAATTAAAATTGAATTTCAATACATACATAAAAAGTTATGTTGTATATGGTTTGCCTATGTCTAAATTGTAATTGGTTTGACTTCAAAACTTAATTAAAAAAATCAATAAAACACTATGAAACCAAATGAACATGCTAAATATCATAGTTATTGTAGACATCTAATTTGATCACTTCCATATGATCAAACACGTCTCCTTATTCGTCCAATTGCTTATCCCATCTATTAATATTAATTAAACCATTTGTTTAATTAATACATTGCATCTTACATAGGGTCTTAAAGTATTTAATTTAATGAATACTTTACCCCTCTTCCTCCTCTAAATTAAATAAGTATACCATTTTATTTAATTTAGTCATATTCCCCTTTTGGAATTAAAATTCATTTTTTAATTCCTCTTTTCTCTCTCATGGTCACATCCTCCAACTTTTGCAAGTTGGTCTCTAATCCATCTTAATTACTTCATCTTCTTCTAATTAACTAGGGTTAGCATGTGCACACCCTTAATCATCATTAGGGTCACATCCTCCATAATCTCCCACTTGCTTCTAATGAATCATTAGTCCATCTAACTAAGTACTTGCACAACCTTAATCATTTGGTTAGTCTAAACTAATCCTCCTCCCATTTATGGCATGTGTCCTTAAGTCAACCTTATTAAAGGCTTTCTCCTTTTGGGCAAGGCACTCCACTTCCCCATGTGAATTTTTAATTCACCTTTTAATCCCCCAAGGCACTCAAAAGGAATTTTTAATTCCTTCACTTCTTCCCACATGTCCTTCACTTATTCTTTATTCTTTCCCATCACCCCATGAGAATATTTGAGGAATTAAAAATTCCTCACATGTCCTCTCACCCACATGGAGACAAGGACCTTCTTTATGAGGAGATCTTGTTCAATCCCAAGGTACTTTGTACCCCCCCTCCATGTCATGTACTTCTCCTTCCACCTCATGTCCACTTCACCTTTTAGGGAAACATCACATGCCACATGTCAAGATGTGAGGGCTTGTGAGTTCTCAAGTCACCTTAGCCCTACATCTTGATATTTGGTGGCTCAATCTTGGCCATCCATTTCTTCTATGAATTCTCAAAATTCTTATAAATACCCCCTCTTTTCTCTCATTTTGGAGGAGATCATTTTGCTAGCCAAACTCTTGCAATTTTATTTCTCAATCTACACTTAGCCATTTTCATGTTTTCATCCACTTGCATTCATCCTCACAACATCATTTAGCTTGCATCTTGTGCCATCCAAGGAGCATACACATCAAAGATTGAAGGGCCAACCAAAGGATCGATTTGAGACAAGGTATAAGGTTCTATTTGTTGCTTTTATCTTGTGTTGTTTCCAACTTAGGCTAATCTTGAAGTGTAGGTTGTTTTGGTGTTTATTCGCACTCTTTAGTTTGCTGCTCATTTTCTAACGCTCAAATTCGACCTATCACAGTTACAAAGCTAAATTAAAAAAAAAAAGGATTTTATCCTTCATATAAAAAAAGTTATGTTGTTTACAGTGAACATCACTCTTTAAAAATGGCATTTACTGTTAAAAACTAGTTTTCAAAGGAAATAGAAAAATAACTGCAATTTGATTCTAAATTTTTTAAAATATATATATATATAGAATCTATAGAAAAAATGTCACAAATCACTGTTGGCATATGGTTTCTATTGTTTTCATTGATGGAAACCTAAGTCATTATTCTGGTCCACAGATCAAGACTTGTTCATACGGACAGACAAATTGATTATAGTTGGAAGAATAGAGCATCTGGCAGAGCATCCAACAGTTTCATGTTCATCGATTCTCATACAAATTTTTTAATGTTATTTTGTGTTGTGGATCTCATGGGAGGTTGTTCATTGTATGTCATGTGTTATTCGAAAATCTTAGTGCCTCGTATCAAGTTGTGTGCTAGTTTGGAGATCCGGTTGGATATTTTTTTTATCATCAGTGTTTTGTGGCCAACCCAGTTGATATAATGTGTCACAGATATGCAAGGAGTGTTTATTAAAAAAAAATTGTGTTTGAACATTTTTTGTGGTCCAAACTAAGTTGTGGCTGACCGTTGAGGATGCACATTGGATATGATTCATAATTTGAGCCGACAGTTGTAAATATTTCTAAGTTTTATTGAAGTCGGAATAAAGCGATGAAATATCTGATAGTGGATATATATAAGTGATCATTCAAAGTGCGAATAGGAAATATACGTGCAAAAAAGGTGTGTCAATGTATGTTGTAGAGTAATTGAGCGATTATGCACAGCTTCACTTGTGCATTAAAGATTTTGTGATGCAAAGCAGAGCATAGCAGAAGTGCAGAATCAGTCAGAAGGATAGAAGATCGACTACTGAGCCTAACTGGAACTATAATCAAGCATTTGTAGATGCTACTCTTTCAGTTCACTCCTTTGGATCTAATCCAAATTTTGTAAGGCAGCGTGCCTTTCTATTTTGAGCAGTGAGCTCTAGGCAGTGTGTCTGAATGCAAGTGCATTCCCATATTGTAATCTTTCTTTTGGGTATACTCATATCATATTGTGGATTGGCCATCCACCGTGGTTTTTCCCCTAACAGGGTTTCCATGTAAAAATCCATGTGTTATGGTGTTGTGGTTGTTTACTTTTTGTTCCTGCATATTTATTTTGGTTACATGTTTTAAGGGGGTTAAAGAACAAACTAATAATTTTAGTTTTTGCACAACATTGATTCACCCCCCCTCTCAGTGTTGCTTGTTTCCAACAATCACTAGTTTGCACCATCTTCAAATTCCTCATGGTTTAGTAGCTACAGGTGCCCGAAAGTGAAGATTTAGTTAAAAAAAATTTAGTTCAATGTTCACTTTGGCCAAAAAGTGTAAACCACTATTGTGGGATCACCCAACGATGATTGGTACTTGTAATGCCTAGATTTGAAACATAAAAATAAATAAATAAGAAATGCAAGCTCCTATTTTAAACACATGCAAAACCTTGAGATAGAGCTCACAATGGAATTTAAAATAACACAATAACATCAAAACAACTCAAAATGTTAACCATGAAACCATTTGGATTTATTTGTTCCTTGAATGATTAGGATGTGGATGCTTTCTTTAATGATATGAATTTCGGTAACATATACTTAGCATGAATGATAATAGATTCATTTGGATGAAAGGATGCCTTAATTTATAGATTTTTGGAATGGAGAATGGATGGCCAAGATTTGATTGTGAGATCAAGGGTGGAAAATGGTTGAGAGGGATTCCCTAGGATCAAGAAGATGATGAAGGGTGGAGATTAAGGTAGTTGGAATGTGAATGACCAAAATTAACTTACCAAATTTAGTAAGTAGTTGTGAGGATGAGGGAAATTAGGGACATGTGCACCTAAGAAGGCTATAACTTTGGGATGTGTTGAGAGAATAAGGAGACCATAAGAATAAGTGTTCTTAGGTGCCCAATATTCTTGGAATGTGTTTAGAGAATAATGGGAGCATAAGAACAAGTGTTCCTAAGTCCCCATTATTCTTGAAAAGTGATGAGGGAATATATGCTTTATTAAATAATAATATTTTTAAATTATCTGAGGCTCGGTCTTACCCGATGCAAGTGGTTTGCAGGTGATTGTGTGAATCCCCAGAGGATTATTCTCGCCTTAGTTCGCCCCTATTAGACCCCAACTTGGCAAAAAGTAAGACCAAGGTAAGGCTAGTTGGGCCGCTGGGCTGGGTCATGGGGATACCTTTGGTGCAACAAAAAAACAAAAACAAAAAAAATGAATAATAGGTGAAATATGTAATTAATTGTTTATTTATTGTAATGAGATGGAAAAGGTGATAAATTAAATAATAGGATTATTTAATTTAATTAATAGACTTTAAGTGAAAGGGATATGTCTTGGGTTAATAAGGACTAGGTGATGTGATGTAGGCCTAGGTATTAATTAGAGATTAGTGTTGGCAGTTGTTGTCATTGATTTCAACACTAAGGAGATTATTAGTAGTTGTTGTCATTGTTGTCAATAGTGATTATTGGTTGTCATTGATGTCAGCACTTGAGAAGTATGTTGTTAGTCTTTTTTATTGGTTATCATTGTTATATTTAGTTTGGGCTAACATTGGTGGTGAAGTTCATGGTTGGATGTTATGCCTTATCAAAGAAGAATTTTTGAAGTTCATGGTTGGATGTCATGCCTGATCAAAGAAGAGTTGTTGAAGATTCATATAATGCATTATTATTATAAAGAGAGTTGATTTCATAATGATATATTAAGACGAGGATTAGAAGCATGACTGATAATGGAGAGATGTTGTAGAAGGTCTATAGTATGTATTATGCTCTCTCTTGATGTTCTTGATGAAATACGTGTTGCTGAAAGGAAGTTCTAGCCTCCACATGTTGCTCAAGTGTTGTTGGTTTAGGAAGCTGCATTGATTTTTTTTTGGGAGAATGCTCTGCATTCCTCTATTGTTGATGATTTGGTCTTGTGGTTTGGTGTTCAATGTTAGTGTTTTGTGGATGTTGTACTCCTATATTTTTAGGTCACTAGTGTTGCTGAAGAGATTTCTATAAATTGCAGAAGGTTGGCAATGTTGTTGGTTATCTAGATTAGTCTGGGAAATGCTCCACATTTCTCTGCATTGATGTCTTTGTTCTTGTAGATTGGTGAATGTGCTTTCAACATCTATGCAGTGTCTCAATTCCAATCTCATGTGCTAAAGTGGTCCATAAGTTGACATAATGTTATATCTCATGATTAAGCATTTTTTGTTTCTGGAATATAATTTTATGTTCTTGATTGATCTACGGTGGTTGTTGGTGGCATGAATGTATGAAAGAAATGTATTAAGGTGTTGTTGGATGTTCAAGGAACATCCCCATGTGATCCACATGTTGCTAATTGGTCGCTTTGGTGCTGCTTTGTGTCTTGAGTTGGCTTTCTTGGTATTTTGTGGATATTTGGCCAACAAGGCTTGTTCCTTTTCTTGTGTTGTATGCTTGGGGGGTTGTGCTAGAGCAATGGAAGATGTGAAAATTATGATAGATTTGGGTCTTGACCTATCCTTCTTGGGACCACATCAAGTAAATTTAATTGAAAGTATGCCTTTGATCCAATTGGTTATGCACTTCAATGTTTCATCCACATGTTTCCTTGATGTCAAATTAGTTTGATGTGTGCTAGCATGAAAATTGTTTTGAATCACATTGGAAGAAGCTATAATATTGTTTTTGTTCCTCTCTATCTTTAGGATATGACCGCATTATATTTTTGATGGCCGACTAGTTGAATTTATTGTTTATTCTCTTCTTGGCTAACCTAATTGAAGAATTGAAGTGTTGTAGTGGATATAAATGCAAGATCATTTTAGATTCAATAAGGTGGAATAGTGTACAATTGCAAAGAAGTGTGTGTGCAAATTGTATTGAATATGGACAATAGAGACAGTGCTAAATATTGTGAAAGGAAAGATCAATTGTGTTATAATGCCTCAATCAAAAGAGTGTTGTGTTGGAAATCATTGTATTTCTCTCTAAATCATATTTATATCTTGCTTTGAGACAGTAAATTGCATCAGGTCCTTGTATCTTTCTCTTGAAGTCGTGTTTCCTTTAGTTCACCAAGTCCTTCATATCTTGCTTTAAGGTAGTGAGCCTTCTTGCAAGTTTTTTTGGCAGTGATCCTATATTGTGAGTTAACTCTCAAAGTGGTTTTTCCCTCACCGGGTTTTCCACATAAATCTGGTTTTCTCCTTGTGCATGTGTGTGTTCTTAGTTTCATTTTCTTTGCTGCAGTTTGATTATTGCCATATCTTTCATTGGTAAAGTTTGTTGAAGTTATTAGAGATTCAAATTGTTATATTCTTCTTTGTTACTACTTTGCTTGAAGTTCTATCTTTATCTGCTAAAGGAGTTTGAGTTGTGCTAAAAGTTGCAAGTTTCAAAAGGGGTTAATTTTTTGTGTATACTGATTCACCCCCCTCTCAATCTCTGAAAGTGTTCAACATTTAGGTGATAACTGTTTAGTGATGATGAATAGGCCTAGAGAATATTTTTGGTGTCTATAGTACTAAATAACTCATGATCATGTTATATCATTAACACAACACAAGGGTAGGATGAGGGACTCATATACCTTAATACAATTGTCTAAAAAAAAAAGAAAACACAAACAACACCAAATGGAACCTATATAAGTGGAAAATAACCAAGAGATCACATCTTGACTAGATGAAATGATCACTAGTTTTTAAAGAAGGAGGATGTGAGTGAAAAATACCTTGAGTAGACCAAAATCACCCAAACATAAGTGATAAACCTCCATTTAGAGGTTTCACTATTAGGAGGTACAAGTCCATAAAAAAAACAATAATGAGTATTTTTATGCAAAGGAACACTTCCCAATGGGTAGCTTGATATAAATAAGTGAATAAATTTTAATTAGTAGCTATAGGATCCAAGAATTAGCTCACACCCTATTATCACATGCAAAATAAAAGATTACCTTCCACAAGAGAGTATGAAAAGATAATGGCTTGCTTGAGATGATATGATACAAATACTTGGGTCTTGCTTATACAGACAAGGTGAAGGATAAGATTAGATAAGATCATGACATGTGTCTTAATCATATAACATGAGACTACTAACATAACAAATATTAAATGACCTAAGACACAAGAAGTAATTGGCATAAGATAAGATAATATCTAAATGCCAACTAAGACTTCTAGAAGGATACCTAGGACCTAAGTAAACTTAACATGTGATAGGACCTAATAATGGATTAGATAGGTAAAGTACCATATTCACACCAATAGGAACACCTATCAGCCAAGTTTCAACATGGAAAAACTCACGAGACCAAGGGGATCAAATTTTATACATAAATTGTCCTAAAAAATGGATGGAAGAACCAACTATTTGAAAAATAGAGGATAGTATCATTCCAAGGGACTACAACACCCACAGGGGACACTAGTATCGGACACTAGTGCCCAAAAATAACACTATCACAAGTTCTTAGGTGTCCCAATTTTTTTCTAGAGTCCTACAAACATGCTAGAGTCTAGAGATTGCATTGTAGTCCTATTTTATAGTATACTCATATTCTTGCACTATTGTATTGGAAAAAGATTGAATCGATGGTTGTTTCCAAGTATCATACCTAGGATTAGCACTAAGACTCACAAAAATAAGAATACAACTCATTGAATCTAGAATGATAAAAAAATGATCAAGAGACCAAGATGGAAAACTCACTCGATCTCTAACACACACACACAACAAATAAATGAGACACTTTACATAATATGGGAGGCCTACAAAGGATTCCAAATTAGTCCAAGGAAAAAAAGAGATGATGGGAAATCCTCTCAATGTACCCTACTTGTCCTTCAACTAAGAGGTGAACCCAATCAACACCACCCCATGGTGGTTCTTCACACACACAACCCTAAACTAGGGAGATGAAAAAAAACAAGATCCAATGATGCCAATTGAATATTTTGGAACACACTAAATTAATTTTGAGTCAAAATCTAAAGTTTATCTATGTTATTTTTACCAATAGCCACTTAACCAAAATGGTGAAAGTGTTACAAAGTGTTATGTCCAATTGACACCGATATCAACATGGGTTAAAGTCAACTATAGGATCCTGACCACTTGTATGATAAAAATATGATTCAACACTAACACATCGGTTAAAATTATTAAAACCATTATTATATTGAAGCTAACATATCCAATTAACATTATATCAACATACTAAACATGCCAACACCCATCCAAAATGAGGTGTGGAGAAAGATAAAAATGACATAAATAAATTGTTACAATCAATGAATCTTATCCCAAATATGGATGGATTATAATCCACATCAATAATTAATCAAATACATTATTGAATGATCATTATAGAATGGTCCTAAGGACCCATTTTACAATATTTACATTTCAAAGAAGATATACAATCCAAAAAAGTCAATGAGAGTCCATCATACTCTCTAGGAATAATCCTCAAAGCCTTTTGATCCCTAGTAGTGGTTAAGCACCACCCAACCATGTGGTAACCATAAGCCTACCTCACCATGCTAGGAGATATAACATAGCCACACAAACACATAATCATGCAATACAAGGGAGTATGGCTCAAATACATGTCAATCAATAGCACCACCATAAATCATTCACATGGCAACAAGCATTATCAAAATCAAATTTTGACATGCCAAACAACTATGTTTGAATCTAATCTCATAATAAACATGCTCAAGGGATAAGTGTCACTATAATAATTATAAGATATAATCCACAAGAAAAATTATAAAAATTCCAACAACAAAATATACAACACATATATAAAGACATATAATCATGGTCCCATCCAATAACAAACGTGGCTACAGATGGGTCTCATATAAAATACCAAATCCAATTGCAACAAGGATGGGGATCCTAGAGGAAGACAAGAAGTGCCATCACATTACCTCAAAGTGATGGCCTTGTGGAATCAATTATGTTTTCATGTTGTTGTGCAAAGGGTGTACCCAAGTGACATCCACCACCCTACCTCGGGGCTGGCATGATCTTGACTAGTCATACTAAGTCTATGAAAATGCTCCAAGTATGTTGATTTCATATAGCTTGATTCATTTTAATTACCTTGTGAATTTCTTTAGTTATCAATTAATTACATAAATCTCACTCATTGTTGCCATCTAATTCACTTCCAAATTGAGGGAAACTTCAAGAGCCACTCCTTCTTGGCCTTATACCACAATCCTAGGTTCCTCATGATCCAATTCATTATTTGAGCACGACACAAATTTTAATGTATAAAAAATGAGATAAAATATTGAACATGATCTCAAAATACTCTAAATCAAAAAATATTAAGGACACATCTTTTCTTTCATTTCAATTCATTCAAAATAATTTCCAATCTACAAAACTCTTAAATTATTTTTCCATGTAAAACCATAAACTTTTCCAAACCTTCATTGATGAATGCTAAAAAAATTAAATTAAAAATTTCAAAAACCTATATATGCCCTTTGTTTTAAATGTGAACAACCACACCTTTTTAAAATAATATTTTTATTTCCTAAAATTTGATTTTTTTTATAACCATGGGTTAAAAATGGACATTTTCATATTTTTAAGGTAATGATTTTAATCCAATAAAATGCATGAAAATAAATCTATAATGGAAGACATATTCTTTCATAAGGGTAGTAATAGAAAACACAATTCAAAAGAGCTTCCAAAAAAGGAAAAGGAAGTAAATTACCTCATGTGGGAGCTTCCAAAATTAATAATTTTCTCCAAAATTGAGAAGAAATTTCAATTACAAAATAATCACATCTTCAATCCCTCCTTGTAAATCCAATTCCAAATACAAGTAATGAAATCCTCAAGCAACTTCAACCAATTTCAATTTTTGAGGAGATGATTTGAGAGGAAGAGAGAATATTTTTCCAAAATGAGAATGAATAAAACAAAATTAGATTTTCCTTTTATCTCTCTTTTTCATTGTCTAATTTCTTTTTTCACTTATATATATATATATATATATATATATATATATATTGCAATTTAGAGAGAGATAAAGAGATAGATTGAGAGAGGGAGAGGGAGACATAGATAAAGATAGAGAGAGGGAGAGAGTAATATAAAGAGATACACAACCATCTTATACAATCCTCTCAATGATCAACTCATGTGTGGTTAGGTGGATTAGGTGATAACATTTCACACCATTTGGATAAACTACAAAGATGCAAGGTTTAGATTGGGTTTACATATCCTTGTGATTTTCCTTAGGTATATGTGTTATGGTTGAATATTTGAAGACCCTAAGGTGATCAACTAATGGTTTCTTACATGTCCAATCTTCAAAGGGAGAGATTCCCTTCAAGGATTTGTGAGGAACCCTATTCTAAATGTAACAAGCACAATTAATTGTTTCTTCCTTGTACTATGGTGTAAGACCCTTGGAGTGTATCATACAATTATGCATATATTTTAAGGATATGTTCATAAATTTTGCAACACAAATTATTAGGTAAAATAAGGAACTATGCACTACAAGTCTATCCCCTATGATGTACAAAACTTCTCTTGAAACTATTATTGACATACTCACCCATATTATTTTTTCAAATAATCTTGATTGTACTTTCCCCAATTGGTTTTCAACAAGATCCTTGAAATCTCAATTTTTTTTAAGACTTTAGATTTTTCCAAAGGAAGAATACCCATGTGTATTTGGAGAAGTTGTCTATAAAAGTGAGAACATGCCTAGTCTTAGTCAAAGATGGATGGGGAAATGCCCCAATACATTAGTGTGAACAAGCTCCAAAACCTATGTAGCCCTCCATGCTTTACCTTAGTCAAATTAATCTTTAGGATACTTCCCAAGGGTCCAACCCTCACAAATACCCTTAGAGAATCTATCTCCAGGAAACCATGGGACCATATCCCATAGTTAAGGTGGCCAAATTTCTCATGCCATAATTTTCTAAATCTATCTGAATGAGTAATAAATGGTGTGGGAGAAACATTAGGTACAAAGAGTGAGAAGGTGTATAAATTGGATTGGTGATATGCCCTTCCCAATGCTAACAAATTGTTGCTATAAAACTCTCTAATCTCAATTGAGTCTAGAGAAAATGAACTATCATGCCCTTCCCTATGTGGGTAGTTTGATACATTGATAGGAGAATAGTTGAAAGTGAAGGTACACTTAGAATATTTGTGAATGTTCCACCTTCAACTTTAATAAAAGCTCCTGGCAATTGTTGTTAGAGTGTCATTGGCTAAAGTGATAAAGCACCTAGTGCAAGGCTCTAAGGAGGAAAAATCAACCTATGAAGAACCCATGTGGTGGGAGGAACCTAAATCAATAATCCAAGATGGAGCTAATGATGACAATGTAGTAGCAACCAGAGCCTTTTCCTTAGATTTCTCTCTACCTGTTTCCTTTTTCTTACTAGATTCTTGAGTTCATTAAGATTGTTTGATAGATTTAGGAACTCCCATATTGTTTTTCTTCAAAAGATGTGAGAGGTGTCCAATCTACTTCATAAGTTTATAATCATCATGCCCAAGTTTCTTGCAATAGAAACACTTAAATATTTCCTTCTTAGGTTTCCCTTGATTTGAAGAAGTTTTAGTGTTGGTTTTGGAGGATTTTGATTTTTTTTTTCTTAGTCTATTTGTCCTCTTGAGTGTTTTTTCTTCCCCTTGTTTTTTGAAGTCTATTATATCCCGTTTCCAACAATAAGGGCTTGTGTTTTTGAAAACTTCAATGTGCCCATCTGTATTAATTTATCTTGATCAGTATTCAAGTCTACAATGAAGTTATCAAGAGAAGGAATCTTCTACATTGTCATAAGTGTCCTTTTGGTGGAGTGAAAAGTAGATATAAAAACATGTTGGTATAAATAAGTGTTTTACCTAACTAGTTAATTAGTGGGTCCTATTTACATGTTAAGTCTACTTAGGTCCTAGGCATATTTCTAGAAGTCTGAGTTGTTTAGATAAGATCTTATGCAATCTTATATTTTTATTTTATTTAATTCTAATGTCCTAGGTCATTTAATAATGAAAAAATCATTCAATTTTTTGTATTAGGTAGTTCATCACACCTTGTCTATATAAGCAAGGTCATTGTACACTTTCAAAACATGCCTCATCATCATATTTATCAGATATTAATATTAAGCAAGCACATTTCTTACATACCCTCTTATAGAAGGTTTCCAATTTTTGTAGGTGGTCTTGGGTATTGAGCTAATATTTAGCTCCTACGCAGTGTCAAAGCCATGACCATGCAAATTCCTTCTCAAATTTGGGGGTAGAGTTATTTCCAAATGAGATATGTTAGTGGTTTTAAGTAAATTTGAGTAAGCTCTTCTCTTGCACCATATGGTGATATGAATAATAAAAAAAACTTGAAAAAGACACTAGATTTGGGCTATCTTTTTTTGTGGATTTGTATTCAAGCTTCATTTTGGAGCATTTTGGGTCAAAAAACACCCTTCCATTGAATCAAAAAGTCCCAAACACCCCCATTTTCATATAAAATTCTTCATATTTTGAAGAAAAAAAATGGTGATTTTTAAATGCTTAGAGGATTGTGTCAAATTTGATGATTAATTAGTGATCATACCAGTGCTCATCCCAATTCTCTAACATCTGGTCACATGGGACAACCACCTACTAGCCTTAGCGGGCTTAATTTTGACCCCTTAAGCCTTAATTGGACATTTTTAAAAAAACTATCATAGTTTTTGACTTGGGTATCAGATTTTTGAAAATGATATATCATCAAAAGATGGTTTTGAGCACTTTCCAATGGTGTAAGTTTTATTATCATATTTTACTCAAAAAATTTATTGCTTTTTGAAGTTAGATTTCCCATTTGGACCTTTGAGCTCATAATTTTTTTCTTGGATCTCCGTTTTTCATGATTTTTGTAGCATTGAAAAGGTATTGAGGAGCTCTATTATTTTGCACATGCATGTTTTCTAATTTTAGCCACGGGTATTATTTACCAGATTTTGGCATATTTTCATTTTAGTTAATTACTTGGACATCCTAATTTTTGGAGAGGTTCTATCTTTTTGGGAAGGCTTCATTTGCAGTATACATTATTTTTGGGGGTTTCTAATTATTGTTGAAGGTTAATGTATTTGTAATTTTAGAGATCTATCATAGTTTATTGTGGGTTTTTCATTTCATCCTTTTCTAATTATGTTGAAAGAGGGAAACTATAAACAATAGAGATGACATCATAAAACATCTACATTAGCTTTATGTGTTGCACATTTTTATGGTCGTGTTCCCCCTCTTGGTACTAATAGTAATAAATTTTATTGGAATTACAAAAGGGATCATGTCTTAGAAGTTATTTCTATGCATGCAGATGATGCCATTTTAAATGCTATTGTTTATTTTGAGTGGCATAATGCTCTTTGGAATAAAATTTGGGAGATATATGGAGATCTTGATACTTAGCCATTCCTAGATGATCTCATTTCAGATTGTCTTGTGCCTCTTCATTTTTTAGAAATGATACCCTATGATTGTGATACTATTCAGGAGTTTGATTATTTGGAGCACTTTGAATCTTCAAAAGATGAGGAAAAGGTCTCTTCATATGCTAATTTTTATCCTTCACAAATACTTGTTGTACCTTCATCTTCAGTGATTCCTTATGTAGAGTCATTGGTTGATGCTCCCATCATTCTTATTCAACATGACCATTCATTTTTTTGGTGATTCATAAAGAAATTATAGTGATTTATTCCAACAAGTATCTCATTGTCTTCCTTATTAGGATTCTTTTTTATCAGACATTGCATATTTGTTTGTGGAGTCTCATATTTTACGTATGGAGGACACATTTGAGGGGTTATCTCTCCTCTTTAATGACAATCATTGCACTATTGTTGTCAAAACATTTTTGTCTTTGTATCTTGTTCAACATCAATTTCCACATAGTCCTAGTTTGTCACCTTCTTCTTTGATTGTGCATTTACCTAATTTGATTGTGGCATCATCATCTACTATGGACAAGGTGACATATGAGCATTTTTTAAAGACATTATTGTATATGTTTATAATTATTTCTTTCATTTCCTATCTAGAATGGGAAGAATTCCTATATTTGTACTTGTTTTTTTTCTTTAGAAAGGGAGACAAATTGTTTGTCGATATTGGATCATGTTTTGTCTTTAGGAACTTACCATTTTTGTAGGAGATTATACATTATGGGGGGTTGCATAGTCTCTCTCTTTCCCTCTTATGAGAGGTTATTGATTGTATATTCATGATGGATGTAGTCCTTCGGGGGTATCATTGAGTCCTCCATACATCATCCTTGTTTTCATCTTTTCATTCTTTTGGAGAGGGTTCTTTTGCCACAAGGTTTTTCTCCTTTTCTCCATTTGTGAGAGATTGAATTTTTACATGAGTATCTAACATGGCATTGTATCCTAAACCCATCTTTGCATCTTTGTATAAATTTCATAATAATTGTTTCTCCCTAAGTTGCACTTAAGGGGGGGTATTGGGGGTAAATAAGTGTTTTACCTAACTAGTTTATTAGTGGGTCTTATTTACATGTTAATTCCACTTCAATCCTAGGCATCTTTATAGAAGTCTTATTTTTCTAGATAAGATCTTATCCAATCTTATCTTCTTAACTTTTATTTAATTAGATAGTGTCCTAGGTCATTTAATGATAACACAAGTCAATCAATGTTTTGTATTAGGTAGTTCATCACACCTTGTCTATACAAGAAAGAACATTAGAAATCAAGGTGAATAAGTTACAATAAGACTCCACATCCTACCAATTCATATATGAATTATAGTTCAAGCCTATGCATTAGTTCAAATTCACACACATGTAGATTAGGTTTGCACTCACATAAGTGAAGTTAAGTGAAACACAAATAGTTTGCAAAATTTGAAATCTTTGTTTGAGCAACATCTATAACATAAAGGAGGGGTAAAAATTTATTAAAATAAGAAAAAGTACAAAGCAAGGGCCTTACATAGCCCTATCAAGCTCCACCAAGTGATCCAACTATTGAGACAAATTTGGGGGTAACTGACCCTGGTCCACCAAATTCCAATCATGAATATGATCAGAAGCCCACTTAGCTAAACAATCAACAACAACATTCCTGATGGGCTAGGGTTGGATGAGACACCCACTATCCCATGCTCTGGGTCTCACCTTGGCAAACCCTTTGGTGTCACTCTCCACCTTCTTAACCTATAGGCCTAGTGCATACTAGGCTCCCTTGGTTCTCCTAGCCAACCCTACTATCATCTGCATTCTCCTAACCAAGCCAATCTTGGTGTTCTTTCTCACATTCTCTCCTAGCCCTTAATCTTCCTAAAGACTAGCTATTCCTTCAAGCTTCCCTAACTTGATGCAGGGGTGTGTGATTTCTTCTATGGCCTCAAAACCTTCTCTCAAGGGTTCTTGATCCACCACCAACCACCTTTTCTCTATCACTCTCTCCAAAACCTAGTTTAGGGTTTAAGAAGGGCTAGTAGCCCTTGAGCCCCTATTAGGCCTCCTAGCCCGAGAAAATAGGCTTTAACTCCAATCCTGCTGAAGAACATCACAAACTTCTTTTGGAGACGCTGGTTCAATTTCCAACCTCTCAAGGATTTTTGAGGTTATAGGCCTTCACTGGTCGTACACAGGCGTAACCCTTATTTTGCAAGATTTAGGGCTTTTTAGGCCACTTCTTGACCAGACAGTGATCTATCTGCTTCTTTTAACCACCAAATGGACTGGTGAAGTCTCTGCCTTCCTGCCAAACCTTTGCAAGGACTCCTACATCCACCACACACCTTGGGTTGCTAAGGAATTGACACCCCTACAATGTTAGGGCTTGGTTTTCACTATCTTTCCTAGTCGGGCACAGTCAAGCTCGCCTAGGAAAAGACTTTCACCATGCTTCTTGGAATCCTAAAGACTTCTACTCCTAATATATGTATATTCATGGAGTTTAGATTCATTCCCAACAAGCCCATACTCAAAGTACAGTGGCAATGCAAGCTAAAACCCCATTGCTCTACAATTTACCAATCAAAACTGCAAATGAAGAAAGAACACATTATTTACAAGAAACCTTGAAAATGAATAACCAGTTAACTACTGTTCCAAACAATGCTTCAAAATCAATCTTACTACATGCTAAACCTTCCAAAACACCTTGATCAAGCCATTAACCTATTAAATCAGAAATAGGAACAAAACAGGGAAAAATGCACCCCAAGAAAACAAAAATGTCACTGTTTTCTCAATTTACAAACTAATTACAACTCCAATGTTTTTCCAACCCTCTCCCCATGTCGAGGTTCACCTTTTAAAGGTTCATAAGGTGGTTATTTCTTCCCTTGGTCGGACTTAACCACCACTAAAGGCCAAAATTGCATAAATGCAACATTTTGGGCTTTATTTCTAGCTCCTAGAGAAACCTAAAGGAAACAAGTTAAGAAATTCATCCAATCTACCTTGAACTACTGAACCAAATTCCTTCTAACATATCCTAACATCTTAAACACAAAACAAGATGGTCAACATGACCTTGAAGTATTAAAACTCAAAATTGCTTCCTAGGCTTCCAAAATTGCCTAGTGTTTCCCAATGTTACCTTGGTGCTCCTGCACCAGTTCCATTCTCTAGGAATATGAATGAAAGTAACAAATTCCAAAGAAGCACAAAGATTAAAAAATTGTTCAACAATCAAAGCCAAATGCCAGCTAACATCCTCTAAATGCCGCTTATTCAATAAGTTCATTGCAACCTGGGAATCAGACTCACATATGATCCTTCGACACCCCAATTGACTTCCACGCTCCACAACCAATAGAACGGCCTGAGCCTCCATTAAATTATTGGTATGAAGACCCTTATAAACAGAGAAGATAAATTAGACATCTCCAGAGCTATCCCTACCAACACCACCAATTCCCGCATGACTTGGGTTTCCTCGAGAAGAGCCATTCGTGTTGATTTTAAAGACTCCCTGAGGTGGGTTTGAGCAACATCTATCAAACCATATTCTCATTACTAATTTTTGAGCTAAATATCACATTTCATTTATTTCAATTTCTACATTTAGTTTAACATTTATTACTTCTAGTTTCAAATTATATATCTAAATTAATTATTATTTTTAAAATTTGGGGGTAAATGTTTTTTATTGGAGCTATGAACCAGTGAGGTCACGTGTGAGGGACCTCATCCTCACTATGAACACTTAGCAATACCACTCCAATAGAAGATTGAACCTTAGTGGTGATAATCACAACACCATGATTTAACCATGACATACCATTATTGATATATGTAAATTGTTTATTTGTTTTTAAATTAACCTATATAAATTTATATAAGTGATGATTATTCTCTTACAAATATTTTAAGAAAAAAATAAAATTAAAATTCCCATTAAAACAATGAATAATTGAATTGAATATGATTGGAAAGGAAAATGTAAAATTAAATTTACGAAATTAATTCTAAGATTCTCTTTTACTCATCCTAATAAATAAATTGTAAAAAAATCCTGAACGAAGTTACTAATGGACTATCTATAAACATGACATGTGAATGTAATTAACCTATATAAATTTATATAAGTGATGATTATTTTCTTACAAATATTATAAGAAAAAAAAAATTAAAACTCTCATTGTAACAATGAATCATTGAATAAACTTTTGCTTGTTTTTGAAAAAATGATGGGGAGTGCTTTGAGCGGGAAGGGAGCAGGGGGAATTTTTAAAAAATTTTGGAAGGGGAGAGTGATGGAGGTGATGATTCAAAAGAAGATGATGGGTTACCTTGGATCTGTGTTGTTCTTTCCCCTGACGGGAGGCTTTGTTTGCTTCGTTTGGGTGGTGTGATGCTTCCTTGTGCCTGGCTCCCTTGCTTTTGGTTTGGGGTTCTTGTACGCTTGGTGCATTTTGTGGTGGGGGATGTCTCTTGTCCCTTTGTCTTTGCTATGGTTGGGTTGTTGAGCTCTTCCTCCTCTTCTCTTGTCGGTTGCAAGTCTGAACCATTCTTGGGCATGCTGGGCCACCGCTTTTGGTCTGTTAAGGATTTGTATCTACTCTTCGTGGTGCAGACTCTGCTCGGTGTTGTGCTTGCAGTTGGTTGGAGGCTTGTGGGTCAGGCTGTGGTGGTCTTCCCTTTTGCTTCAGGTGTTTGTGGCTCTCTCGTGAGCCTGTTCCATTGCTTTATGCTAGAGGTTTCAATCTTCTCTTTCCTTGCTCAATCGCGGTTGTTCCATCTCCCCTGTGGGGTTGGGGGAGGCTTAGTGCGTGGTGGATTTTTTGCTTTAGGAAAATCCTTGTTGGGGTTGGGCTGTTTGTTCCTGTGTGGCTGATTCCTCCCTCTTTTGCTTAGGATTTTGAGCTTGGTTTTAGTGTGACTCCCTGACATCAATGTTGGGTTTAGTTTGGTTAAATTTGTTACTCTTCTTATGGCATCTGCTGTCTATGGGCCTTTTCCTATGGATTTGGTGTTGAAGGGGCCCTTTTTGGTTGCTCCTTCAATGGTTTTCATTCTGTTGTGGCTTTTGGGACTTGTTCTGGCTTGGTGTGGGTGTGCCCCGCCTCCTTTTGGAGTTGAGGTGGTGTTTAGTTGCAGTGATGGAGTTGTCTCAAACCCTTTGGGGGTCTGGTTGTTGGTTGGATCTTTGCCCGTGTTTGTGGCTGAGTGTTGGCTTTGTTGGCTTACTCTTTGGTCACCCATGGTCATCGTCTTGTTGGGCATGAAGGTTAGTGTGACCATCTCTGTTCCAGAGAGATGGGGGTCTGCTACTCGTGTGGTGCAGATTAGTCTATGCTGGTGGATTGGAGCTGCTAGTTTCTTGCTACGAATGTGTTTGATGGGTGGTGGCTTTTTCACTCCTTTGGAAGTCTTGTTCTCTCTCACAACCCAGGTTGGGTTGAGGCTTAAGAGTACTGATGATGCTGGTTTTGTTCTTACTTTCTTCCTGTTTCCTCATGTTTTGACTTCTATTGAGGTGAAGTCTTATCCTTTTGTGGTGGAGGTTGTGGTTCTAGTTGAAAGTAATGATCTCCTTCACTTGGCCCCTTCTTTGGCTTCTCCTTTAGAGGTGGTGCTATCTCCTATTGAGGTGGAGATGGGTTATGTTGGAGGGGCTTAGTGGTGCTATTGTGGGTTTCTGGTTACTTTCCTTTATGTTGTGCTATCTTACTCCTCTATTGAGGTTGAGTGCTCTAGAAGGCTGGTTTGTGTTTGGGTGCTCTTGCTGCCTTGTTTCTTTTCCCTTTCCTGGATCCTATTGAGGTGTGATATGTGGGTGGGTTCTAGTTTCTCTGCAACAACTTGTGTTTTTTACCCCTCCTTTGGTAAGAAGTTGTTAGGCACTTCTTGCCTAACTTGTGTGGAAGGTTTGCTATAGTTCATTTTTTGTAGGTATTTGGTGGCTTGGTTGTTTCAGGCAGTCCAGTGGGCCTACAATTTTGTGGTTCGTCTGTTGTAGGTGGTTTGTGGTTTGGTTGTTTCAGGCAAGTCGTTAGGGCTTGTTGTTTTGGGTACAAGAACAGGTTGTTTTTTGTTTGGCTCAGTTTTTCCTTATTTGAGCAGGGGGTCTATTGCAATCCAACTGCTGCAGGTGGTTCGTGGCTTGGTTACTCCAGGAGCTTCTTTGGGCCCTCAGTCCTGTGTTTTGGGTGTAAGTTTTTTGGCTAATTAGGCCTTTGATGTTCCTTTGTCTTTGACTTAGGACTGCTGGTTGTTCTAAGTGTTCTTTGCCCCTGGTATTTGGTGCCAAATTGAGCTGTTAGTCTATGGTGTTTCTGCGGTGTTTTCGTTGGTTCTATTTTTCTATTTGTCTCTTTTTGGCCCTTCAGGGTCTTCGTGTAAAGGGTACAACACCCTGTAAATATTGCTTATCTTATAAAAAAAATGAATCATTGAATTGAAAATTGATTTGAAAGGCCAATGTAAAATTAAATTTACGAAATTTATTCTAAGATTCTCTTTTACTCATCCTAATAAATGGTAGAAAAATCTTGAATGGAAGTTACTAGTGGGCTATCTAATAAGCATGGCATGTGAATGAGACTAAAATTAAAAAAAGTAGGTTTAAAATAAATAAAAAAACCACACCCGAAGGAAAGAAACTAATTTTTAAACGAACACAATTATAATACTATAATTGAATTGAATATTGATTGGAAAGGCCAATGTAAAATTAAATTTATGAAATTAATTCTAAGATTCTCTTTTACTCATCCTAATAAATGGTAGAAAAATCTGGAACGAAAGTTACTAGTGGGCTATCTACTAAGCATGACATATGAATAAAACTAAAATTAAAAAAACAGATATAAAATAAATAAAAAAATCACACCCGAAGGAAAGAAACTAATTTTTAAATGAACACAATTATAATACTATAATTGAATTGAATATTGATTGGAAAGGCCAATGTAAAATTAAATTTAAGAAATTAATTCTAAGATTCTCTTTTACTCATCCTAATAATTGGTAGAAAAATCTTGAACGGAAATTACTAGTGGACCATATTATGAAACTAAAATTAAAAAAGCAGGTTTAAAATAAATAAAAAATCACACCAGAAAGAAAGAAACTAATTTTTAAATGAACACAATTATAATACTATAAACTTACCTCTTCCCCATAGAAATGAGGGGATTCCACCAAGATGGAATTCAAACCGTTGACCACTAACCGAGAAGCACTTAGCGACTGCCAATAGATCTACGGAAACAGCTGATTTTTAATGCTTAAAAGTTTGAAGGGAAGTTTCCTGAGAAACGAGCAATGCAGGTAAAATGCAAAAATCTTCGTTCCACAGCAATAATATCCTTAAACGCGACCAATCAAATCAAACAAACCCTGCCGCGAGGGATACGTTCAGGTCTGATTGAGACTGAAAACGGGGGCGGCCTTGACTAGACCATTGACGGCAACTCTTCACAGGAAGACCGTCTCCGTCTCATAGACGCAAATTAGAGCAATATCTTTTCTGTGGATCAAAATAAAGCTGTGTCTATTGATTATAACCAGGCAAATTCTGAAACAAAGGGGAAGGTTTCTGTTGTGACAAACACAGAAGCCATGGGTGTTCCATGGGTTTTACTATTTGTTTCCTTGGTTTTTATTTGGGTGGATGGCAGTCAATCACAAGAACAGACAAGTACAGTGCTTAGTCTGTCCTATGATCAGCTAAATTCTTCTGGATTCAAACCCAGCGATAACCAGTATTTGGTTTCTCCAAATGGTGTGTTTTGTGCCGGTTTTTATAACTTGACAGCCAGTGATTATGCCTTTGGTGTGTGGTATGCCAATGATTCAGAAAGGACTCTGGCATGGGTGGCAAATTCAACGTCTTTGGTGGGCAGAAATTCTTCTCTCGTCTTAAGGAACAGAGCTCTGTCAATTGTAGATGAGAAAGGGCTGATAGCCTGGACTAGTGAGAATGTTTCTGGTTCTGCAATGGACCTTACCTTACTGGATACAGGTAACTTGGTCCTCAATACAAGCCAGCCCCTGCCTGCTTGGCAGAGCTTCGTCGAGCGTCCTACAGATACTCTTCTTCCAAACCAAAACTTCACCAAAGGCAGCAGACTGGTGTCGAGGCTTGCAAACGGTACTTATGGCAGTGGCAACGACGACTATTATCTTTCTTTAGACGCAAAGTCCAACAAAATCAGCTTGTATTACATGGAGGAACTGCAACCGTACTGGCAGTCAGACGGCAGCTTTCCAGCAGTTAACCTGGACGACAATGGATTCCTCAATACAAGCAGCGTGGATAAATCTAATTTGATCATGGCGTCCGACGCCGGCGAGGGTAACCGCTTGAGAAGGCTCGTTTTAGAGAGCAACGGGAACCTTAGGCTGTATAGCCGGCAAAAGAATTCCCCTTCTTCTTCATGGGCTATAGTGTGGGAAGCGGTCTCAGAGCACTGTACAATCCATGGGTGTTGTGGAGAGAATGCTGTGTGTAAGGTCAACCAATCGTGGGAACCAGAGTGCCAGTGCCCGCCCGGTTTCGAGCACAGCCCTAGCGATAATCGAAGCTGCAAGGCGCTCACTGATATCAAGGACCCCTCCAATGTAACATTTGTGCCGCTGGACTACGTCAATTTTGACGGAATAAATTTTCAAGAGATGCCGGTCATAAGATTACAGGAGTGCAAAGATTCCTGTAAGCAGAACAGCAGCTGTATGGGTTTCGCGCACAATTTGGACAATGGAAACTGTGTCTATCAATACGGCAAATTGTTGAACGGGTATTGGTCTCCAGAAGCGCACACGCGCATGTATTTGAAGGTCTCTGGAAGCGGGGAAGAAAATTATAAGAACCCCTTTTATGGACTCTTCTCCGTAGTCGAAAATGTTTGTCCATCTCTGATAAAGCTAGCGTTCCCCCCGAAGGATTCGGACCACACAACACGAGATCTCGCAATAATCTGTTCCTTGTTCGGCGCGGAGCTTTTGTGCGGAGTTCTTGCTTTCTGGGCATTTCTCAGAAAGTATTCGAGATTCAGAGACATAGCACGAATATTCGCCCTGGATCTTATGCCTTCCGGAGGGCCCAAGAAGTTCACATACGCAGAGCTGAAAGCAGCCACGAATAACTTCAGCGACAAACTGGGTGAAGGAGGATTCGGGCCGGTATACAGGGGGCTTCTGCCCGACCAGAGGCAGATTGCAGTGAAGACGCTGCAAGGCCTTCAACACGGGGAGCAGCAATTCTGGGCTGAGGTCACCATTATAGGGCGGATCCATCACCTCAACCTTGTTCGTATGTGGGGCTTTTGTGCAGAAGGGGAGCACAAATTGCTTGTATACGAATTCATACCCCACGGGTCGCTAGACAGGCATCTGTTCTACGGGGACGGGGCGAATGTAATGGATTGGGGCATCCGATACCGCATAGCATTGGGTGTGGCGAGGGCCATCGCCTACCTGCACGAGGAGTGCCTGGAATGGGTTCTCCATTGCGACATCAAGCCGGAGAACATTTTGCTGGACGAGAGCTTTTGTCCCAAGGTTTCCGATTTCGGTCTGGCAAAACTGGTGGAAAAAGAGCGGAGTCTGAGCATGTCGACCATCAGAGGAACGCGAGGGTACTTAGCGCCAGAGTGGTTTGAACTCAACCCAATCACCGCTAAAGCGGATGTGTACAGCTTTGGAATGGTGCTTCTCGAGATTGTTAGCGGAAGAAGGAATATGGCTGTACCCAATGGTCCCTTCAATTCCGAGATGGAGAGCGGTGACTGGTATTTTCCTGCTTGGGCTTTCGATATGGTGGTGACTGAGAAGGTTGTGGGTGAGGTGGTAGATAAAAGGCTCGTCGGAGTAACAGAAAATCGCAGTCAGTTGGAGGCGGTGGAGAGAATGGTGAAGACAGCGTTCTGGTGCATTCAGACTCGGCCCGAGGAGAGGCCTTCTATGGGGAAGGTCGCCAAGATGTTGGAAGGCAGCGTGGAAATCGAGAACCCACCTAAGCCTCAGCTCATGTCTGAAGTCGATGGAGATACCAAGCTATCTTATAGCGGCATGGCATCCATCAAAAACTCTGCAATCAGCCGCCCTTAAGATACCCAAACCAGGTAATCCCATGCTTGTTTCAATGAATTAATCTTACATGTTAAACCCAAATGACTTAGGGTTAAACACAATGGTTTTTGCCAAAGAGGCATGTCTGGTTAAAGACTGTCTGAGTTGTCCTGTTAAACATTACTCTGTTATCGTTCCATTAGTCTAGCGCTCAAGTTTTTGAGTCTCTACAAGGTGCCGCTGCAGCTTTGGCATCTGGTCACATGCTTAAAGAAAGTGCTTTTGTATGGTGATTATTCACTCTAATATATTTTATTCAATAAAATAAAATAATGTATAAAGTTTTTAAAGTAAAATAAATGTGAGGGACCCCTCTTGAAAGCCATCAAGCACTTTGCATGTAGTACGGTTCTCTTTCAAGTAAATAAATATTTTTTATTCAAGTCAGAAACAATCAAAAGTTTAATATGATTTAATTTTTAGAAAGTTAAAAAGAGTTATAAATTGAATTTATATAGAAAAATACAATAAATTAGTTTACACTATTTTCAATTTTTGATAATTTATCAAGTGTAGTTGAATATTGAAAATATTAATTTTAGTGATTTAATAATATTAAAAGGTGGGATACAATATTGTATTATCATCCATATATATCATGTTTAGGTGATTCAAGTTACAAATTTGATTGCTATTTTACATTTCCTTTATAAAAAGTTGTCAACATACTAAACTTTCAATGACATAGTAAAATAATAATTTTAAGGCAAGGATTGAATGTATTGAAGTGTATTACAATAATGATGAGTAGATGACAAATGTATGGAAAATAGTACAAATAGGGGTGAAAAGAACATAAGAGCATGTCAATTGTTGATATGCAATTTCAACTAGACATTCCAATCAAGATGAGCATAAAGCTAGATGAGATATGGGTGGATACAAAAAGATGAGGGTGAAATTTGAGGCAATTATTGGGAGCCAAATTTTGTTGATGAAACCAAATATTTGATTAACCTAGATAATTTTTTTGAATAGACTTGACTACTTAAGCCTTACTAGATAGTCAATAGTAGTAGATAACCAGTAACAATAGAGCAGTATTTATGGATCAAATATCTAGTTCAAACACATTCATCAAATTTGATTTCCTCCCTTGTTTTCTTTGCTTTTAGGCTTAGACCTACAATTACAAGTTCATGGTGGAAGCCACTAACAAACTTCACTTTTACAATATAGTTGATGACTTTATATTATAACTTGTTTGAAAAAATTATGGCTTTTAGAGAGGATGTCCAATTTTCAGATATCTAATTTTTCCAAACTTTAAATGTATTTTAAAAATCATTTAACATTTTTCAAACATGATGTCTCACAAGTTTGATAATTTTTTTGATAAAATTAGGGATGTCTATTTTTCAAATATCTTTTTTTTTCTTTCATACTATAAACTAATTTAAAAAATCATTTAACATTTTTCAAACATAATGTCTCACAAATTTTAAAAGGTGTATCTACTTATTTTTTCGATATCTTTGATTGATTAATCTATTTTGTTATGATTACTTTTGTTATTCGCTTTATAAATCCTAAGTCTTTCAAATTAATTTAATTATGTGATGATAAATGGTGTCTTGTCTATAAACATCATGGAATGAGTTAAGATGGATACCAATTGAGAGGGAACTTTTTTATTTTATTTCATATCTAGGATGTTTTGATTATTGTGTAAAAGGACATCAAATAGTGAGGCTACATAAAGTTGGTCAAAACTAGGAGTTGTAAGAAGATCTTCCATTTTTGGTGATATGACAAGGCAATCAATAACCTCACTTGGTTAGTTTGGTCATTATGATAGAATATATGGCATCTATGATGTGCAAGACAGTTGTAAGATGTGTAAGGAGATTTGCTGTTTTGAGAGGCTTGAACATGACTATAGCTCGTTGGATTTTTGTTATGGCTTGCAGTTTTGGGTTCTAACTATTTTGGGAAAGTACTTATAACTTCTTATTTTCCATTTTCCTATTTATTATAGGTATGAGATAGTGGATTCATATGGTACTTTCTAACTACACTTATGGTGTTAGATTACTATCAAACTAGATGGATAAGTATATTGTATTAATATACTATCTTTGAGGATTAATACAAGTGTAGATCTCTTTTGTGGTGGATTGCTTTTGTAAGGGTTTCTCCATGTTCATTCAATGTTATATGCATAATTTATTGAGTTTTCTAATTTTATACTTATTCATTATTTCATTAAATTAAATTTTATTAGCATAAACACATTTTAATTAGATTTAATCTCTATTGTTAATATTTTCATTGTGTTGTTTACCCTATCTTTCAACAATTTGTATTAGAGTTTGACTTGATTTAGAAAATGATGTCTTTCTGAACAATATGAAAATGGTGATGTTACTTTATGGCCTAGGTCATAGAACACCACTATTCTCCTATTGTCACTCAAATATGTCCTAGGATCCCAAATTGGATTGACTATGGGTAAACCCACAAAACTGGTTTACAATTCCATTGAGGAAGGAAAAATGCATTTTCGGATAGAAAACACTTTAGGGGAATCACTAGAACGAGGGGGGTTCGAGAGAACCCCCTCTTTAATGGGCTTATTTTTTAATTGCATTAAAGGGGTGTTTGCTAGAACCTCCTTTTTCCCCCCTTCTCCCCCTCTATCACCAAAAATATCCAAATTTTTTCCCTTCGAAGCTCAAACTTTGAGGATGAAAATGGAGGAGACTTCACACACCCAACTAGATGATAGTAGTCCTTAGATCGAGCTATCCAACAAATATAATTTTAATATGTTTTGGTTTTATTATATATATATATTTTAGTTTGATTAAACATAGGTTTTTCACCGAAAATCAAGCTCTCTGTTCTGCAAATGTGGAAAAATAGCAGATTATCAATTTTTTTTTGAAAAATATTAGTGCACTAGATATTGAAATCCTTGATCAACAAAAAAAATTGAATTTCGATACATACAAAAAACATTATGTTGTATACAGTCTGCCTATGTCTAAATTGTAATTGGTTTGACTTCAAAACTTGATTAAGAAAAAATATTCAATAAAATGCTATGAAACCAAATGAAAGCGCTAGATATCATAGTTACAAATCTAAATTAAAAAAATAATATCCTTCATAAAAAAAAGTTATGTTGTATACGGTGACCATCACTCCTTAAAAATGGTGTTTACTGAAAAAAAAACTAGTTTTTGAAGGAGATGGAAAAAAAGTGCAATCTGATTCCAAATTTTTTGAAAAAAATATATTTAGAATCTACAAACAAAATGTCACAAATCACTAGTTTGCATCATCTTCAAATTCCTCACGGTTTACTTGCTATAGGTGCTTGAAAGTGAAGATTTAGTTAGAAAAATTTAGTTCAGTGTCCGGTTTGGCCAAAAATTGTAAATCGGTATTGTGGGATCACCCCTATCAATAGAAAGGGTGAGTCAATTCTCAACAAGGAAGACCTAGGAGGGGGTTTTTTAGGCTTTGAGGGGCTCACCACTTTAAGTAAAAGCTTGGAAAACATAACTTAACATTCAACTCACAAAACCTAGTAATACAAGTCAAATGAAGAGTGTGAATGATGAAATTAGACAAGAAGAAGTTAGGGTATGTGTACCTAGAAAGTCTGGAAATGTAATGAAGATTCTAGAAATGCAAGAACGCTATATATCAAAATATGCTAGGGAGGACTAAGATGCCCTTATTGTTGTCTTAGTCTCGTTGTTTTTCGGGGTAGATGCAGAATCTTCGGATGTCGGAATAGAATCCAAAAAATCTCTACAAAATTCCACTTGGAGGACTAAGACACCCTTGCTATCAACTTAGTCCCAATCTAAATTTTTGAAATCTTTGAATGTGATCTTGAGGCTCAATGTCTACATTTCCTTCTTCTCCAATCTTAGGTTATGAAACTTCTAGATTTGGCCTGCACGTGAGTTTTTGTGAAGATGACAACTTTGCAATGCAACTTTGCAACTTTTCACTTCAAATGATCTTCAAGTCTTCAACCTAAATCCGCAAACACAAACATGCAAGAGAGGAAAAACTTATTGATTATTAGTAAATGGGGGTTTTCCTTGGTCAAACCCCTTGTTAGTAATTAAAACTTGGAATGAAATGGAGTAATGAAGGGAAATGATGAATGAACAACATGCAATGTTACAACTCACCAAACCCTTGTTATGAAATCTGCAAACTTGTGTGAAGTGGCTAGTTTGAATGTAGATCTTGAAATGCTTGAATACTTGATAGATCTTGACTTGAATTGCTTGCTTGAATCAAAACCCTACATCACAAATGTTAGCTCAAAAACACACATGATGCAAGAATATCCTTGATATGATGCTTGAATCTTGATGATGGCTCCAAATGCTTGATGAATTTCTCTTGAATGCTCTTGTGAACTCAATTATGGTATTATGAATGCTCTCACAAAAGTCTTGTTATGAAAATGAATGAAAGAACCTTGTATTTATACTTATTCATACTTAATATTCTGAAATTACACCACAACAAGCTGACAAATGAATTCATTAATTAAAGGATGCTAAATCCCTCCAAGATTTGAAATTAAATCCTGAAAATACCCTAAGGGGGACTAGGGCGTCTTAGTCTCGAGGCATGAAACCTGGGTTACATACTTCAAAAAGGGGCCCATTTAAGGTGCCTTTGAAAAGAGGGTCCCAAGACCTTTGGAAGACAAAGACGCCCTAGGTGGTGTCTTAGTCCTGATCCAAAAATCAGGGACACAACTAGAATCATTAAATTATCATTTCCCCTTTGATGTTTGTCGAGATTAGCCATAAAAAGATATAATTTATTAGGCTCATGTATGCAAAATAGGACCAATTAAGACATAAATAAGGATAAATAAAGCAAGGCGGTCCCAAACAAGTGTGAAAATGCAAGGGTATGCATTTTCCTACACTACATTTAGCCCCCACTTTAGTGAGAGGATGAACTTGCTTCAAACTCACACTAAAGTAGCCAACCATGCAATCAAGAGGGGTTCAAATTTACGAATGTTAGTAATATAGGATGACAATAATCAAGAGGGTGGCCAAGCCCCTAGGATCAAGATCCTATGACAAACCAACATAGACACAAAGGAACACACTTGCGGATGATATATGAAGCCATAACTAGATTGCAAACATACACCATCAAAGATAGAAAAGGAAAAAGGAAAAAGAAAAAGAAAAAATGCAATGGATCAAGATTTGATTGGCTATCCAATGTGTTGTGGATCGGGTCTAGGCTATTTGTCCAAAAAAGTTTACAAGTGGAATGCGCTGTCCACTATGCAAACAAAACACACGCTCACAAGGGATAGTAAAGCTAGTTGTTCACTAGGTGAGCCCCAAGAGGTCCATATCAAAGTCATACCCCCATGACTATGATAAGGACAAAAATAAAAAAATGCAACAGGAAAGAGGGATGTTCGAAGGGATTTTTCTTAGTTCATGCAAGGTCTCATCTTAGGGAACATTGTGCTTAATGTCTCCAAGAGAGGACAAGTCAAAGAAATATCATGCTATCAGAGGAAATCAAACATCATGAAACCACCAAGAAAAGGATGCATTGCAAGAAAAAAGAAAATCACACAATGAAACATGAGTGTCAATGTATGCACCCACTTTAAAGCGGTTGCTAACATCATTAATGTGAGAAATTGTTTTAAAGTAGAAGAAGACATGAGAGCTTATTTGGAAAGCCCTATTCCAAGTCATATGTTTCCAATAATCTACGTCATGCAATAGGTTGGAAGGGTTTCCCCCAAAAATACAATGCTAAAGATAACTCAGTACGTCACATGTGAGCCAACTTAAGGCATGTCATCCACATCCCAAGCTTGCTATTATATATACATGAAAGGTGGTCAACTAGCCAAAAAAGGCAACGACATGTGACATACAAGGAAAAGGCTACCTAACCCCTCATTCCCACTTAGTGTAAGACAAGGGTGAGCCGAAATGATTGATGAAAAACATGCTATAGTGAAAATCAATATCAATTAGAGAAATTAGGTTCCCCCACATAAGAGTACCAAACTCCTTAAGATGTTGGAATTTACTGCTTAAAGCCTTGCATTCATTAGTAGAATGACCATGAACTCTATGATATGCACAAAATGAACTCCTGTAGTAGAATATATTGTGTTCTTGGAGGGAGGGATATCAAACAATCTCAGAGGAGTCTCAACATGATACTCTCTTGATCAAAAGTAGAGGATGTTTCATTATTGTGCGACAAAGAGATCTCTTGTTTAGGAGACAATGCCATACTTACACAAGACCCTTTAGATTGCGAGATTTTGTTCTCTCCTATAAAGGAGGGTGTAAAATCTAACAAATTCAAATCATTAGTCTTTTGTGAGATGACATTGACATTAAACAAAGATTTTTTTGTTTGTTTCGTTTCTTGTAAAGGATAATAATCAAGACCACTAGTGTCTATCAATTCAGGATGCACTATTTTTAAAGTTGAGTTAGAGGAATCCTTTGTGAGAGTGTTGATATTGAGTGAAGGTTTGTTTGACGGTTTGATTTCTATCAAAGGACAATAACCAAGACCACGGGTTGTTTCTTGCGTGTTAGGCTCTATAGGGACACATATACCTTGTTCTCTAGCACCACATCATTTTCCACTATATCCATGTTGTTTCATAAGTTTGTAACCTTTTCCCTAAATCTTTTTCATTTCTTTAGGATTTGGTGGTTGTTGATAGTCAGTTTCATTGAAGTTCATTGTATAATTTTCTTTTTCTAGTTCTAAAGTGGTTGAGGTGGATGCTTTCAAAGGGTCTTCCAAAATTTGTGTTGACATTATCGCTTTTTCTTTTCCCTTGTCCGAATCTTTGTTTATGATCTTGTATTCTCCCATGAATGTTGGTTTGAAGTCTAAGGAACCCCAATCATATTCTAATAGCTTCGTAATTTCCTCAATATGTTTTTCTTTGTCCTCCTATTGTATGAGTTCTACTTGTGTAGTTGGTGTCAATGTTTTCAAAGGGATTCTCTTTACCTTTCTCAATGTTCAAATAACTATATGGTTCAGGATCGACTTCGATTGTATAAACTTTGTTGTTGCAGACATATTTCATGATACGATGAAGGGTAGAGGGCACATCATGCATCTCATGAATCCATGGTCTACCTAGAAGAAGATTGTATGAAAGATCATCAGACATAACATGGATTAGGGTTTGTAATGTAACTTTATCAACTTTAATAGGTAATGTGATCACCCCAAGCAGTCATTTTCCCACATTATGAAAGCCACTAATAGATAGAGAGGTGGGTTGGATTTTGGATTTATCAACACCAAGCTTATCCAAAAGGTTTGTACTACACACATTTAAGGTTGAGCCATTGTCAATAAGGGTTTGCTTTATCCCTGTGCTATTGTATTGAGCTATGATCATGAAAGCATCATGTTGTTTTTACACTTCCAAATGAGGGAGCTCACTTTGGCAGATGACAATGTCAACATTTATTCCTTGAATCATGGTTGCTATGTCATTCGAGTTTGCACTAGAGGGAACCACAACTTGTTGCAAGGCTGTTTGAAGCATAGTGTGATAATTAAGTGAATTCTAAATTAGGTACCATAGGGATATCTTTGCAGGAGTATTCTTAAGTTGTTCAACAAGATCATACTCCTTTCCACTTTGTGAAGATAAACGAGGGGCACTAGGCAAATAGGATTAGGTAGTAGGAGGGATGTTGAAGGTGTTTGTCTTGGTTGTAGATTGTTCCTAGTGTTGTATGTATGAGCAACGATATTGTAACTCGGTTGCTGCGAAACATTGTTCTCAGGTGGTTTGAGGATAAGGATGGGTTTGTTTTGAACTCGTGGTTTTTGAGGTGGATAAATGATGAGTTTAGGCTAAGGAGAGTACTCCAAGGGGTATCTAATGTGCATAACCTCAGGAGACGTTTCATGATGTCTTAGTGAAGGGGAGTCTAATGTCACTTCATCATCTTCATCTAAGGAAGTCACATTACTATTATTGTCACTTTCTTCCACCAAGATGTCTTCCCTAGGAGGATAGTTTTTAGAACTGCAAGCTAGAGGTTCATGACATTCAAAGGTTGGTTCTTCTAAAATGACTTCATCACAAGTAGGGGAATGATCAATGGCGTTCTCTTGTTCAATAATGTTTTCTCTAGAGGGAGAGAGGAAAATAGGATTCTTGTGACTCTCATAGCTTTGATCTTTTAACATTGCAGTATCTTCTTCACAACTAGAAGAGATATCAAGAGAAGGATAGATGTAATTGTCTTGATTGCCAGTGATTTCATTCTTGTTTTCTAGGGTCACATTCTCTTGTGCCATAACTTCTACACTAGTAGGAGAGCTTTTAGGAGAGAGGCAAATAAAAGGTTCATTACTCTCCATTATTATGTCATGTAAAGTAACTTCATCACTAATAGGGGAAGCATCAAGAGAAGGACTACTATGGTTTTCATGATTACGAATAGTTAAATGATTTTTTTTGAATAGGTCTTTCCAAATGTTAGGGACATTAGGAAGGAGAGAGATAAGGTTATCACTTTCAATCCACATGTCCTCCTGAAAAATGTGATTTTCATGATCGTTCATGATTGTATCCTCTTTTACTAAATACTTCTTGCAATTAGGGGAGGTGTTGAGAGATGGATTTGGGATAAGCAAAGTGGTGGCAATGATCTCATCTTCTTGTGTCATACTATCTTCCCAAGGGGAAGGAGAGAGATTTAAGGTTATCACTTTCAATCCACATGTCCTCCTGAAAAATGTGATTTTCATGATCGTTCACGATTGTATCCTCTTTTACTAAATCCTTCTTGCAATTAGGGGAGGTGTTGAGAGATGGATTTGGGATAAGCAAAGTGGTGGCAATGATCCCATCTTCTTGCGTCATACTATCTTCCCAAGGGGAAGGAGGAGAGAGACATTCAAGACTCTCATGATCTGCAATGATTGTGTCTTCTTTCACCAAGATACCTTTGTCTCTAGTAGGAGAGGCATCAGGAGAAGAAAAATTATGGTTTTCATGATTGTCTATGCTTGTATCTTCTTGTATTATATCATCCTCACCAATAGGCAATGTAATATTAAGGATTATGTCAATTATTTGTTCTTTTTGCTCTAAGATGTTCTCATAACTATGAAAGATAGCAAAATGATGACTAACATGTTTCTTAATGACATCATTGTTGTACTCTAAGTTGAACTCATAAGAGGGGATTCACTTATGCAATCCATTTTTAACTATATCAAAGCCACATCTCTTGAAAGAAAACATGTTATCATGGAAAAGTAAATAAAGTGCAATTCTATGACCTAAAGTGAAATGTTTAAATGCAATTTTTAGATTTGAAACAAGGTAATTTGCTGATTACACTATGCAACAACCTGAAAGATGAAATGTTGTAAATGCAAATTTGGAATTGAGAAATGCATGAAATGAAGCACTTTAAGTTGGATTTATTAAAATGCATGAAACAAAAAGTAAACCCACTAAAATAGATAACCAATGACAACAAACAAAAGCACAAAAAAGTAGATTTAAACCTTGAAAATTGGAACTTCAAATTCAATAGGGACTAAGACCTAGCAAGGGTGTCTTGGTCCTATTGGTGAATTTTTGAGGTTCCAAAAACTAGAATAGAAAGCAAGTAACCCAGATAGGGTTCTGAGCCAAAAACCCACAGAGGGACTAAGACACCATTAAGGGAATTTTAGTCCTAGTAGAGGTTTTTTTCATAAAGACAGTAAAACCTAAGTTGATAATAGTGTTCCTAGGTTGCCTACCCAGGGACCTGATGTTTAGAAACAAAAAAGTGTGAAAATGAATGCAAGAAAAAGTGACTAATGACAAGCACTTGGATGCAAAGTTGAATGCAATTTTTTCAATTTTGAATGCAATAACAGTGTTTCTAAATACAATTAGGATGATTAACAATGCACTTTTCAGTTTTTCAATGAGATAAAATGATGCAAGAAAGCAAAAATGCAACCTATATGCACTTTCACTAATGCAAATATGAGAAACCCTAGATGTACTTTCTCTAATGCAAGATGCAATGCAAGAATGAATGCAACTTAGATCTAGGACCTTAATGAACTCCAAATCAAAAAAATGAATGAATGTTCTAAAGTGTCAGGGTCACCAAAATGAACAATATGAAAATGGTGATGTTATTTTATGGCCTAGGTCATATATCACCACTATTCTCCTATTGTCACTCAAGTATGTCATAGGATCTTAAATTGGATTGACTATCAACACAAAGGGTGAGTCAATTCTTAACAAGGAAGACCTAGGAGGGGGTTCTTTAGGCTTTGAGGGGTTCACCACCAAGCAAAATCTTGGAAAAGAAAACTTAACATTCAACTTACAAAACCTAGTAATGCAAGTCAAATGAAGAGTGCAAATGATGAAATTAAGCAACAAGTTAGGGTATGTGTACTTGGAAAGTTTGGAAATGTAATGAGGATTCTAGAAATGCAAGAATGTTGTCAAAATATGCCAAGGAGGACTAAGATTCCCTCATTGTTTTCTTAGTCCCACTGTTGTTTTTTAGGGCAGATGTAGAATCTTCAAATGTCAGAATAGAATCCAAAATAAGCTCTACAAAATTATACTTGGAGAAATAAGATGCCCTTGCTGCTAACTTAGTCCCAATCTGAATTTTTGAAATCTTTGAATGTGATCTTGAGGCTCAATGTCTGCACTTTCTTCTTCTCTAATCTCAGGTTCTAAAACTTCCAGATTTGTCCTATAGGTGAGTTTATGTGAAGATGGAAACTTTGCAATGCAACTTTGCAACTTTTCACTTCAAAAGATCTTCAAGTCTTCAACCTAAATCTGTAAACACAAACATGCAAGGGAGGAAAAACTTGTTGATTGTTAGTAAATGGGGGTTTTCCTTGGTCAAACCATTTGTTGGTAATTAAACCTTAGAATGAAATGGAATGATGAAAGGAAATGATGAATGAACACCATGCAATGTTACAACTCACCGAACCCTTGTTATGAAATCTGCAAACTTGTGTGAAGTGGCTAGCTTGAATGTAGATCTTGAAATGCTTAAATGCTTGATAGATCTTGACTTGAATTGCTTTCTTGAATCAAAACCATACATCACAAATGTTAGCTCAAAAACACACATGATGCAAGCATATCCTTGATATGATGCTTGAATCTTGATGATGGCTCCAAATGCTTGATGAATTGCTCTTGAATGCTCTTGTGAACTTAATTATGGTATTCAGAATGCTCTCACAAAAGTCTTGTTATGAAAATGAATGAAAGAACCTTGTATTTATACTTATTCATGCTTAATATCTTGAAATTACACCACAACAAGCCAACATATGAATTCATTAATTAAAGGAGGCTAAATCTTGCCAAGATTTGAAATTAAATCCTGAAAATACCTAAGGGGGACTAAGAAACCCTAGGTGGCGTCTTAGTCTCAAGTCATGAAACCTGGGGCACATACTCCAAAAAGGGGCGCATTTAAGGTGCCTTTGAAAAGAAGGTCCCAAGATATTTGGAGGACAAAGATGCCCTAGGTGGCATCTTAGTCCTGATGAAAAAATTAGGGACACAACCAAAATTATTAAATTATCATTTCCTCTTTGATGTTTGTTGAGATTAGCCATAAAAATATATAATTCATTAGGCATGTGGATGCAAAATAGGACCAATTAAGACATAAATAAGGATAAATAAAGCAAGGTGGGCCCAAACAAGTGTGAAAATGCAAGGGTATGCATTTTCCTACACTACACTTTCCTACAATGTTGTGTATTTTTTGTGGTTGTAATGACGTGGGCGTATTATTTTAATGGTTTTGCATATATCCAAGTGTAGTTAGAGAAGCTATTGAAAACAAATTACAATTAAAGATTAAGAATTTCAATCCAAGTATAAGTTACGGAAGCTAAAAAAAGAGGATCTCTTATAGGGGAGAGATCAATGGAGAGTTGTGCTATCAAAATCTAATCTTACAAATATTTTAGATGAAGATTGGAGAAAGCTAAATAAAGATAGTGAACTATAAGGTTGTTCCTTGCAGATTTAACTCTCTTGAATATCTTAGAGGAGGCTACCATAGTTAGTTTGTCGAAGAAAATTAGAGAGATCTATTAAACAAATAGTTTGTTAAATAAGCTTTATTTTAAAAAAGTTGCATTCCTTAAAACTAAAGGAAGGAGACTTTATTGTTGAATATTTAAATTATTTAAATCTCATTTTAAGTTAGCTATGTAGTATTAATGTTAAATTAGAACAGAAGGATATGTGTATTTATTTACCTTGATCTATACCCCTCTTGGAATAATCTAATCATTGCATTAAGTGGTTTAGTATAGGGTATATGCAAAAAGATGTGACACAAAAAAGATGCCACTTTATTTTTTATGCCTGTAATGAGCATTTAGTGAGTGTTAGATGTGAATGATGTTATAAAAACAAAAAGAAAACAAACTTTCTTGTCATTTTTTTGCTCTTCAACTCACAACTTGTGTAGTTTTTGCTCCTCAACCCATGCTTGCCAAAAGAAATTGCCAATTTTTTACCTTGAGGTTGTGAAATCTTCATCAAGATCCCGTCAATATGTCGGGGAGGTCAACGAGGTAAGTATCTTTGCTTTATTAGTTTCAAATTTTGTTTAAATTTTAGATTGAATTAAAATTTGTTTTAATTTCTAGGAAATGATATTTCGCCCCCAAATTTTGAAAATCCTCCATCATCTCCTCATGAAGACCCTTATAAACAAAAACCACATCAAACACCTCCATCAATTCCTAGACATCCCCCAAGAACACAAGAAAATATACTAGGGAAAATAAAAGACAATAAAAAATAGCTTGAGGAATTGATTACAAGGCTGAAAGGTCCCGTTGCAACAAACCCTCATAGGAAAAGCCTTGCAATCTATCGTGTATCATATAGGATTAGTGAGCGCGTAAATTAATTTTTGGTCCAGTAAGAGAGAATAACAAAAATAATTTTATGTAAAAAAACTATCCTATGAGCAACTAAAGAAAAGGAAAATTAATAAATCTGACTTATGTGCCCTCTTCACCAACCCACAAACCAATCAACCCTCAGCAATTGGATGTAAGAAGTTCCCTATCCATTGGTGCCACCATGAAGGGATAAAGAATAATTTTTGGACTAGGTGACCAGCCTCCATGCAATAATTATGAGGTGCCACAATACATTTTGAGGAAACTCTATTGTGAGTTTGTCCTTAATGTGATTTTAAACTATTTTGACTTTCTATATTTCTATGGTAGAGGTGGGGTCTCCTCACATAACAGAGTGGGGGAACAACGTGACGAAAACCTAGCACCGAGACTCTTGGGTAGACCTGTGGTGGAGCATACAATTGTTCCTTCGATTGTGAAGGATAGTGTTGAGGTGGACACCTTAGACTCTATTAGCTTGCTCAATCATAGCTTTATATAGTATGTGAGGCCTCTAGTATAGGGTGATGTGGATGAGTCTTCTAGGCCTCGAGTTCTAGTCCATTTTTTTCAACCCATGGTGTTGTTTGCACTTACGATCCTGAGAATACTAAGGATGAAACTACAGAGGATACATCAGATATAGAGGGGATGATTATGACAAAATATTTGTTGAATGAAATATTCGACATTGATACTCAGGTAAATTTTAGTAAGTTCATTTAATTTTGTTTATTAAATTTTAATTATAAATGTAACAATAACTAAATTAGTAGTTAATGATTATGTTGAAAATTTAGGGTCAGAGTGTTCATGCTACTCATAGCATTCCCCCAACCTCCTATTTTATGACATCATCGAGTCCATAGGTATGTAACCAATAAAGAAATATTATTATATGTGAATAGTTGAACCTTATATGAATGTTTTTCTCATAATTCACTTTGGATGTCGAATAGTTTGATGGTTGACCTTCGACATCGACACCTCACAGTAGTTATCGTAGAACTTTCACCTAGGTAACCTTTATTCATTAATGGTGTTGTAAAATAATGTTAGGTAGCTTTGGTAATTGAACAACATCTGTTGTTTCATTTTCAGATGTTGACATCAAATACTCCTAATGTTCATGCCACATTGGACCATGGTGTTGTTGCAATAGTAGCAAGTTTAGCTCCTTTGACAGAGGTATGAGATAGATTAGTAAATTTCACATTATATTTGTTCTTTTATTAGTCTATTAACAATTTTTTTAATGAAACTCATATATAGTTTAATTGTTATCTTGATGCTTGCTACAAGGGCTTGTGACTCCAAATTATGAATTTTCTCCTATTGTATTTGAACATCTTGATTATTTATATGCAGGAAGTGATTATTTTATTATATGTCATTCTATAATTTAATTTCTATATATAATGTTTATACTTTTTATTATTTTAGATGGATGCCTAGAGAAGTCTAGAGAGGAGTACAAGTGAGCACACTCAAAAGACATCAACATCATATGCATCTCCATCCAATCAACAGTCAAAGGAATCTTGTGATCTATTTCCTCCCCCTAGTGGGAAATGACTACATTAGGATCTTTTGTTATATGTCTATGTGGCATTTCGAACATATGTTTTGTATTATGGATATGTGACATTTTATGTCCATATGGCTTTCTTGCAAGCCTATATGAATTTATTGGATATATTTTATACTTTTATCAACATACAATGTTGTATGGGCGCATTATATCTTTTTGGTTTAAAAAATCTATTTTCCACTGTTATCCATATTTTCACTATAAATAATTAGTTGAATAAACTAATAATTACACAAAGTTCATTGTCAGTAACCATAAATGTTTTACAAATATCCTAGGCCTCTTTAAGGGGGAATTCCTCTTTACTTTAAACAATATTGGTAGCATAAGCATGTGAGTTTTTGAAGTCTTTGTTTGATATATTATGTATGAATTTGAGATCACAAGCATTTGGTAACATAATGAAACTAAAAATAATTATAATCCAACCATAAAAGATATATTATTGGGTCTAATTCATTATATCACATGTTTAGAGATCACATTGTCATCCTAACTTACCACATCATAATTTTCTATAGTTACCCTTACTTTAGGCACATCATGCTCTATATCACTGTACATTGAGCTTCCATTGTGACATCTTTAGATTTTAGAGTGACATACTCTACACCAAGATTTCATTTCCATATTCTTATTCTAGATGGTGTAGTGCACTTTTCGACCTAGGGAACTCATCTTTTAATATCTTCAGAATTTATACCAACATGAAATGTATAATACCTTACCCTTACATATTTTTATATCACTTTTATACCTTTATATTAGGGACATCATGCTTTCACATCCTTAATAGTAAAATCTCACATTACCTTACCTTGTACATTGGGAGCACCTTGTCTTTCCCCCATACATTCCACTCTGCTACTGGCATCCACTATGGATCTATACCACCTTACCTACACAATTTTGTGTTCATAGATGCCATATTAATAGAATAATCCACTATAGTGACCTATGTCCTTACATATGTGTTATATATGTTCTCACATACTTATCTTCATGCTCATCTAGTGTTATATGCTCTGGTCATTTCCATAGCATGATGATGATTTCTACATGTATGCACAAATAAGACAGAGATTAGTTCATAGAATTCTAGGATTGTCATAAATTCATTAGGATTGTCTTAGCTTCATTATTAGGATTGTCATAAGTTTATTAGGAGAGTCATAGGTTCATTAGGACTATATTTTATATTCTTAGGATAGTGGTAGGATCATTAAGATAGCCATAACTTCATTAGGATAGGCATAGGCTATTTAGGATAGTCATATGTTTGTTAGGACTACCATAGTTTCATTATGATAGTCATAACTTTGTTAAGATAGGATTTAAATTCATTAGGACGTTTATAATTGTCTTAGGATAGTCATAGCTTCATTGCCTTAGGATTATCATAACTTCATTAGGGAAGTCCTAATGAATGTACGATTGTCATAGCTTCATTGGGACTATCATAAATCCATTACGATAGTCCTAATGAATTTAGGACAGTCATATGTTCATTACGAATGATAACAATAGTACTCAAATGATGTAAAAAATATTGTGTTCTATTTTTGTAATATGACCCTAGAGGATGGAAGAAGATTAGTTAATAAAAGTGGGTTGTCATTGTTGCTCAAATGAACATATCTTATGTGATTACCATAAAAAATTTAAGAATGTGGTATCTTAAAGAGTTAGCTCATTATTATTATAGCCAAGTGGTATGCACTGGATGTTCCTTAGTGTGTAAAGAGTTAGCAACTAGCTCATTTGATTGCATTGAAGATGACAATGATTGCTTGGAATCATTAAAAGATGAATTTACTGATCTTACAAGTCACAAAGTGAACACATTCATGCTAGAAATTTAGATCTTCCCACTCACCAACCATAAAAGTCAAGTAAAATTTTGCATTTTGGGGGTATGGAAATTGTTTTTGATTATGGGTAAAGCAGGTTTTGATGGGGCCCCGAAATCCATTACATATAGTTTTGAAGGGATCTAAAACCCTATCCAAAGAAAGAAAGCTACTAATAGAGAAAAATCAGCAAATCAACAACAACCAAATAGCAACAACCATCAAAGGTAAGAAAGACAACTCAAGATGCAAACAACATATAGGTTTTGCAGGGACCTAAAACCCAAACAACCAAAATTTAATAGGGACCTAAAACCCCACTAACTAATCAAAATAATAGCCTACATAAGCCAAGCTACAACAAATCAGATGCTTAGAATAACTCGCCTGAATAGCCATCCCATACTCCACCTCCAAAGGAATGGGCTCCCCTGTGTAGGAGAGGATGATAGGAGAACCCATTCCACCAAAGACACAACTCCCCAGCCCACACAAGTTCCACCTCAATAGAAACCCATAAGAGAGAAGAAATATTCCCACCAAATCTACAACTCCCAATTGCACCTCAATAGGAAAGGGCTCCCCCTCAAAAGGAGCAGTCTCTATCTCAATAAAAGATCCCAACTGAAGAATACAATAAGAAGAAGGCCTATTAGTGGAAAGAGTAAATGCAACATGGTTTGGCAACACAAGTTCAAGATCCATAAGATAAGAGAGCAACTCAACCAATAGAGTAAAAATCCAACACACTTGGGACTTTATGATGAACAATAGAATCAACCCAGCCATTAGAAAATACACCACTTTCAAAGAGGACGACAAAACATCCTCCCCAAGGATTAAAAACCCCTCCATAAACAAAAGATTCTTAGACCAAAAGGAGAGCCAACCACCACTAAATCTGCACTTCTGGGTCAAGAAGAAAGAAATAAAGAACCACCCAGACTAGTAAGGAGAAATAGAAACATAAATAGAGGCAAAAAATCCTCCCAAATCCATCCTCCACACGAACATATGAACCTTCTTAGAACAAAAGAAGATCTCTAGCCACCAATACCCAACAGTCCCTTCCACCATCAAAACCCAAACTTCCTAGAACCAGGAAGTCTGTACCCTGAAAAGATAGAAAGCATTAACCCAAAGAGATAAAGGATACAACAATAGGTCACAACCAAACCATAAACTAGCTTCCATAGAGAAGAAAAGAGCATCCAACAAAAAAATAAACCTCAAAGACCAAAGGAGGATAAACACCCAACTCCAAAATTGGAGAGAATCATTGGCCAAAGAACCCAATCCAACCATAAGAAACACCACAATCCAAGGAAGAACAACTCGACACAATAAGCCTTCAAAATGCATGCCGAAAAACAACCAAAAAATATAGTGACAACCTCCACCCTATCCCGATGAAGAAGAAAAACTATTGCATCCCAACTGGACAACAACCTACTCTACAACACCTGCACCTAACTGGAAGATGACAACAACCAACATGAAGCCACTACAAGCCAACAACGCAACATCAAGAACCTATTTAGCCACAAGTCGCCTCCCACCAGTGATCCATTTGCATCCTCTAAATTATCTCGTTCTCTTCTTACATCATCTCTAGAATTCAAATTTCCCCCTCCTCTTCTCTTCCTGCTCCCTCTCCTCTCCATTTTCTCTTAGTCATATGGAAATTGTTAATAACAAAGATAAACCCAAAATCTTGGGGCAGGTTGTGGAACAAATTTCAATGAATGTTACATGTCAACCTAGAAGAGGAGAAGAGTTGCAGGACCAACACAACTTATTTTATTCCACACATGTTATCTTGCTAGAGAATTTGGACAAAGATGTGAACCCATCAAATGTATACGTCTCACCACCTTAAAGTTTCCAAAATTTTACAAGAGACACCATTTTCTTTGAAGATTAGGAAAGCTTCCAAAGGGTGTTTGCATATTTATAGGATGAAGATATTATAGTTATAGTGTAGCTTAGAACAATGTAGCCTGAAATGTTCGAGAGAGTTTGGGTGTAAAAAAAGACCATGCCTAGCATAGACGTGCCCACCCGAATGTGTTGGCATTGACGTTTTGACCCCATGATGCATAGAATAAAAATTATGCTACCTTGCAACTTCACATTGCATGCATATGATAGCTTTTGCGGAAATAGAAAAAAATTCACCGTGTATAAATGGTTTTGAGTCTTTAAAATATGAGAGAGGTTGTTGTAGAGGTGCCTCACACGAACCTATAGGCTCAGACAAAAAAATCATATGTTCCACCAACTTCAATATACAATGCGTCAAAGCTCAATAATTTTTTGTACTTAGGGATCTTAAGAGAAAGCGTCGACACAGTGTAGTCCAGAACATTATAGAGAGTTGGGGTGCAAAACATGACCATTCCTAGCAAAAACGTGCCCACCTAGACATTTTGGGGTTGAAAATTCAGCCCCATGATGCACAAAAAAAAATTAGGCTACCTTGCAACTTCACATTGCATGCATCTGATAGTTTTGGGACAAAAAAAACTTTCCCCACAAACAAATGGTTTCAAGTCTTCAAAATATGAGAGAGGTTATTCTAGAGGGGCTTTGCAAGACTCTATAGGTTCAAATGAAATGTTCCTACATACCACAAATTTTGAGATATAGTCTGTCAAAGTTTGATTTTTTTTTGCACTTAGGGCTCTTAAGAGAAAGGATTGACACAGTGTAGAATGGAACGTTCAGGAAAGTTGGGCAGCAAAAAAGATAAATTCCTAACATAAACCTACCCACCTGGACATGTTGGAACTAATGGTTTGTCCCCACAATGAACAAAACAAAATTAGGCTACCTTGCAACTTCACATTACATGCATCTGACAATTTTTTGGGTACCAGAAAAAATTTCACCATGACCAAATGATTTTGATTCTTCAAAATATGAGAAAGGTTATTGTAGAGGGGCCCTACGAGACCCTATAGGTTCAAACAAATTGTTCCTATATACCACAAATTCTAGGATACATTATGTCCAAGTTTAACAATTTTTTGTACTTAGGGATTTTAAGAGAAAGTGTCGACACAATGTATTTTAGAATGTTTGAGCGAGTTGGGGAGGAAAAAAGAGCATTCCTAGCATAAAACCACCATCCAGACATATTGGTACTATCATTTTGGACCCACAATGAATAGAACAAAAATTAGGCTACCTTGTAACTTCACATTGCATGCATCCAATGATTTTTAGGGTCGCGAAAAAACCTTCACCACAACCAAATGGTTTTGAGTCTTCAAAATTTAAGAGAGGTTATTGTAGAGGGGCCCTACAAGACCCTATAGGTTTAGATGCAATGTTCCTATGTACCATGAATTCTAAGATATAGCCCATCAAAGTTTGATAATTTTTTGTACTTTGAGCTTTTAAGGGAAAGTGTTGACACAATGTAGTTTAGAACATTTAGGTGAGTTGGGGAGAAAAATAGGAGCATGCCTAGCATAAAACTACCCACTTGGACATTTTTACACTAATGTTTTGTGTTGGAATCAAGGAACACTAAGAGGGGGGGTGAATCAGTGTTATGCAAAATTTAACTTTATTAACTTGATCTTTAAACCACTTATAACATTAAACCAAGAGAAAGATGCAAGAACACAAGGAAATCAACCACAACACCATAACACAAGGATTTTTATGTGGAAACCATATTAGGGGAAAAACCATGGTGGAGGCTAATCCACAATATGAGTATACTCAAAATAAGTGTTTACAAATGGGGAATGTACATGCATTCAAGCACATTGCCTAGAGCTCACTACTCAAATACAAAAAGGCTTACTACTCAAAAGAAGACTCACTATCTTATAGTCATAGATAGACAATTGGAGTGGATGAACTATGAGATAGCATCTGATAATGCCTAATTATAGTTCTAGTTAAGCACATTGATCGCATTCTTCACATTTTGTCTGATTCTGCTCTTGAAACTCTGTTTGCTTGAATTCAAATCACCAATCTTTGTTCTGCTAAAGTGAAACTGCGCATAATCAATCTATAATCCTTCTAACTGTTGCATCATATTGCATCACCTCACAAAATGATATGAATAATCGATTATATATATCTGCAACTAGAGATTAGAACAACTGCATGCCAGCTTTAACAAAATATGAAATGTGCACAAATTGTCAGCCCAATCCATAAATAATTATCAATACGAACAACCAATGTTGGATAAAACATAGTAAGGAACCAAAAAAAATGTCTCAAACACAAAAAACCTTAAACAATTATGCCTCAGATATCCACAACGCGCTACACTCATCTAGTCGGCCTTTCTGCACTGTTAGACTGAAAATCAATAAATCGTATCTTCTATCTTGCACACCAATCAATACGAGGCTCTATGATTCAAAGATAAGATAGTTCATACATCAAAAGACCTTCCCTAAGATTCAAAACAAAAAATGATAACAAGAAATTACATATGAGTTAGTGTACACAATTATGTCAGATGCCCTGTTTTAACTTTGATAGTTAACACATATCTTCAATTTGACTTCCAGTATAAGAAAATACTGAGGTGTAGATGGGATTACTGACTAGGGTTGCCATAAATGACAACACTATAAATGAAAACACTAGATGAATTGTGTGGTGTCTCTTTCCAACAATCTCTCCCTTTGGCATTGATGGCAACACTTAGTGAAAAATGACTAAGTGTCAGAATCAGTACCAACGTGAATACACTGCAATCCTCAAAACTTCAAAAAAAAATTAATCACAACTCCCCTTGAGATGAATATGACAATTTTCACTGTCCCACACTCCCCCTTTGACATCAATGGCAAAGACGAGAATCCACATACCAAAAATCATACAAAATTTCTATGAAAAAATTGTATATGTACAAACATGCTTTTCTAACTTACATGGACTTGAATATGTCCGCAAAATTATTCTTCAACAGGCTTAAACTAGTGTCCCAATCCTTTTTGAGACTCTCCAAAATAGTCATGTGACCACATAATAGGTAGGATTGCATCTCTGCTGACTCAAGATTTTCTAGATCACTGTCAGCCATAGCATCCTGTGCTTCCTTCAATGCACTAAGCATTGTATCCATTTTAGGACCAATTAGTCCTCTGAGCTCACATACCCTTTCAACAATTCTGTCTTTTTCATGCTTCAAACTTTTAATTTTTGCAAGCAGGGATATGACTTGACCTTCTTGCTTACCCACATAAACGGTTAGAGGATCAAAGGTTTGAGAAATATTTGATAACTATTTCTCATATTCCTTAATTTTCTTCTTAGTGACCTTAGTGAATTTTGACAAGGATAAGAATGACTTGTAGATATTTCCACCCATAGATAATGCACCTTGAATGTTCTTTTCATAGGTAGCTAATAAGGATTTATCATTAGCAATCATACACTTCAATCTACTGAACCTGTTTGCATCAAATTCTTTCTGGACCTTATCCTCAGATGACTTTTCAAGATACTCAAAGTGAGTACTTACAAAGTTGATAAGTTTCTTTAGCTGACCGGAGGGAGAATTGGATGAGTCCTTGACATGTGTGGGCATGATCTTCTCCAAGATACCAGATGCAAGACTTAGAATCTCACTATCCTCAATGTGAGATTTCAATATCTCCTCCCTTTCCTTGGCCTGAGAAAATGATGCTACCTTCAGCTTCTAAATAGGAGATAGAGTGGCCAAGTTGATAGGACCTTCAACCTATTTAGGGTCAAACACCTCCTGTGGTTCTTCTAAAAACTTCTTTACCGCCTTTGCAGTGTCTCTTGCTTCGATAGCGACCTCCTTTTCCTCAGCCTTCTTTTCTTCAATCATATATTCTTGCTTGGCTTTGGGAATCTCTATTTCTTCAACTCACATAACTTTAGGAGCTTCAGTCTTCATAGGAATTTTATTATCTTGCATATCTAGAGGATTCTGAGTGTCCTCAATTGTGTCTTCTTTCACTTCTTCAATTTTGGGACCAAATGGAACATCTTCATCATGAGTTTCTTTAGAGACAACGTTATATCTGTTCTTCAATAGAACTACCTTAAGAATTTTTTCAGTGTCTTTTTCTACTTCCTCAGTCTGCCCGATCATAAGCTTATTCACCCTTGATTTTCTCTTAAAACCCTTTTTATCATCATTGAGTATTTTCTTCATTTCTTCTATTGGCATTACTGGACATAGATTAACAAGTATGCGTTCTCTCATTTGTTCATCTTCAGCTCTTGCATTTACTCTCCTCATTTCTAAGACTTCATATAACCCTTTAGGTAACTTTGACATTATTTCTATGAGAGTCATATTGAAAATATTCAAATATTTTATTGTGGCTTCTTCAAGAGTTCTTTGATCGGCACTATAAAAAGTGTCATACCATTGATAAAGTGGTTTGAGATTACCATCCTTAATTAAACCTTTTTCCACTTCCTCTATAGTCAATGTACCTGATCTATCAGTTTTCACCTTTTTCTTTTCTTTTTCTTCACCATAGGGCTTGTCCTTAGAGACTTTTGATGCCTTTGTGCCCTTATGCTTGATTTCTCTTCCTTCTCCATCTTATTCAGCTTCTTCATCATCTTCAACAACAACATAGACTCTTGTGATTTTATCCTTCTTCCTCTTTCCTTCTCTTTCAGATATCTTGACTTGAGCTTTTACTGGGCTTGATTTCTTTGTAGGACCATATGAGGGTGCATAGCTCTTTGTAGATCTAGATCTAGCAGAGGATGTTGCCAGACTAGCTGACTTAGTTCTAGCATGGTGCAGGAGCACCCAAGCTCTTCAAGGAACACTTCAAGGGCCAGGAAGATGTAGGGGTCTTCATGATGACTTATAAACCATCAATTATAACATTTTGAAGCCTATAATGGATTTTGAAATGGATAAAAACATGAAGGGAGTCAACTGTCCTAAGGGTCCTGATAAGGACCCTAGGACCAAAAAGCATTGTAAGTGGACCAATAGTGTCCTAAGGGTGTAGATAGGCATATAGTGATTTGATTAAGTCAATTAAGGTTAGATATTAAAGATTAGATGGTTTTTAGTTAGTGCAAGTCAATAAATTTTAAGTTGGAAAATTCAAATTTTCAAAATCCAAATTTAGGCGGGTAAGTGTGTTTTTGATGATTTAGCAATTATAATGTAATCAAACCAACTTTATTCGGTTGGGACAGTTGGGGAATGATTCTAAAAAGGTTGATAATTCATTTGTACGAAGGTTGGGTTGTTGGTGCAAGTACTGTATGGACTACTATAGGAAAATCAAGAAAACTTCAATCTTTTTGCATTTTCTTGTGCTCTTTTGATGATCTATTGATTTCTATTGAAGATAAGTTCCATTGGATGAAGTAGAGACTTGATTTTGTATGTGTTTAACCTTTTTTCATGTCCTGATAAGCAAAATCACCAGTTTCTTGTATCATATTTCTAACTGTCCTCAACAAAGTTCTGATTTTCACTATTTTTTGAGGGTTTTCATGGATGTTTGATCCATTTCATGAGGGAATGATTCTGTAACCTATGAAATGGACCCCTTCTAACATGTACCATATAGATCTAACAAGCTAATGTGCAGGTAGGGAATATTAGAAAGTGTACACCAAGTTTTCACAATGCAAAGTGCATGAGAATGGAGGCTAAGGTATAGCAGCAGGATATCTACCTTAATAAGGGGTATATGTCTGAGTTGAAGGTGTTTATATATGTTGATTTATTGGTGAAAATCCCAAGAGAAGGTTCTGGAAGTGTTGGGAAAGCTAATTTTCAAGAGGTCCTAGTTTTGGAGCAATTTAGTGTGTCAAGGGTGCATATGCGCCTAAAAACTTGAAAATACTTGGTTTGGAAATTTTTTAAGATATTGTTGAGAGTCTCATAGTCAAGGGATATGTTTAGAGAGGGGTTGCTTTGAAAAAGAGGGCTAATTAGGCCTTAAATTTGAGGAAACAACCGATTTTGCAAAGAGTGGTCCAAAAAAAGTGCCATTAGGGATTTGATATGTTGTTTGGAATCATAAAACACAGCTTAATCAATCATTGGATTGGAGGTTCCTTTAGGAAAGTTGAGTGAAATTTCAAAAATCCATCGCTAGATGCCTAGTTGGGCTAGAAGCCTAGTCAAGGTGCAAAAAGTGAGTTTTGTCTAAGATAGAGGGTTGGGTATTTGAAACCATTCAAGACAAGTTTGGTTGGGTTCCTTGAGGTCACTCAAAGGTTTTGGGTCCATTAGGAAAACATCTAAGTTTTAAGTGCACTATTGAGGTTTATCTCCATCAGGGTGCCTGACGAAGGGTTTGAGATTGCATCATTGTGATCCTTGAAATCTTTGTGTTCTACCTAAAGTTCCATTCCCTCTACATCAGAGTGGTATTAGAGTAGTGAGTAGGTCCTTTAGGGATTGAAGAAACAACAATGGCACCTAAAAATCAACTAGCAAGAGAGTTGGAGGAGTTAAGGGAAACCTTGGAAAAAGAAAGAAGGGAAAGAAGAGAACAAGAAGCAACAAGAGAGCATGCTAGAGAAAGGGAATAAAGGAAATGGAGAAGGGAGAGAGAGACTATGCAAGCAAGGATAAACAAACTTGAGAGAAAGAGAAGAGAAGAACAAGAAAACCAAGAAGATAATGATGAAGATGAAGAGCATGTGAGGGTAAATCAAGAACAACCTGCAAGTGAGGTAGAAGACCCTAAGGAAAGGAGGTTATTGAGATTGTTGAAAGCAGTACAAGGTCATGGAGGGAAGAGTCATATAGATTTTCCTATCTATCAAGGGAAGATGGATAGTGAGGAGGTGTTAGGATGGCTTGATGCCTTAGAGAACTACTTTGAGTTTGAAGAGATGGATGAAGAGAGGAAGGTTAAGTTTGCCAAAACCAAGTTGAGAGGTACGACATTGACATGGTGGACTAGTTTGTAGAATGATAGGATGGCTAGGGGATTGGCAAAAGTTTCTACATGGGCAATGATGAAGAGTTTGGTCAAAGAGAAATTCCTACCATCTGATTACACAATTCATGGGAAGAGGATGAGGCAGAATTTAAGACAAAAGGACATGGATGTGATGTCCTATACTGAGCAATTTCACAAGCTTGGTATAAGAGGAGGTTATGAAGAAGAGGATGAGAAAGTAGCCAGGTATATCAATGTCTTAAGATATAACCTACAAGATTAGATTAGTTTGCAGATGCCAAGGACATTAGGAGAATGCTTTCAGTTGGCCATTAGAGCAGAAGAAAAGGTGAAAAGGAAGCAAGAAAGGTCAAGCAATGGTGGAAGATGAGGTAGTTCAAGCAGAGGTAGAGGTAATAGAGAGCAAGGACAAGGCAACACTGATAAGAGCGACAATGAAAAAGGTAAAGAGGTGGTTTTAGATCAAAGAGGTGGATACACTCCTAGAGGAGGAGGCAGATTTGGACAAGGTAGAGGCCCATTCACAGGTAGGTGTTTCAATTGCAATGAACTAGGGAATCCTTCCTTCAAGTGTCCTAAATGGGAACAATCAGATAAAGGCAGAGATAGGAGAGCTAACTTGGTACAAGAAGAAGACAAAAAGGAGGAATCAAAGACATTGATGGTAGACCCTGTGATTGATGGTGAGTTTCTTATGATCAAGCAAGGAGAAAGACTTCATCAAGAGCCAAAGGTAACTATCTTAAGACAAATTGTCTCAGTCATGGTAAAATATGCAGATTACTCATAGATTCAGGTTCACATAGCAATTTAGTTTCAACTGATATGGTAACCAAGTTAGGAATTGAAACATTTGATCATCCTACTCCATACAAGGCCACTTGGGTAACTCAAATGAAACATGTAGACATTTGTAAGAGGGATTTTGTGGATTTTTCAATTGGGGCATATTAGGATAGGGTTCTTTGTGATGTCATTCCCATGAATTGTGGCCATATCATCTTAGGGAGACCATGGCAGTATGCTAGAAGGACATTGCATGATGGATTCCATAATACATATTTGGTGCATAAAGGAGATATTAGATATAAGTTGGTTCCTTTGTCTTTGGAGAAGTATAATGAAAGTTTTGTGATCTGTTTTGAGAAGCATTTGCAGGTGAAAGTGTAGGGTGAGACAGGGGAAGATACTGGTTGGAAGAGAGATGATAGGTTGCAGAAGAGATATGAGGTGGACAGTCCTAAAAATCAGAATCTTTGGGACTTGGACAGTATAAAGATTGGAAGTATTGAATGCCCTATTGTTGAGGGTAATAGGGGTGGTGTTTCTTCACAAGGAAATCAGTGGCATAGAGGCAGAAACAGGGCACAAGAACAAACTAAGATCAGACAACAAAGAAGACAAACAAAACACTGTTTTGACACTAACATGATAAGTGACATGAATGTAGGTTGGCAGAAAAGGAAGAAGGTAACTTTGGGAGATTTCATGCTTGGTAATCAGAAGGTGCAAACATACAGGAACAAGGAGTATTATGGAAGCAACAAGTTGGATACTTCTTGGGGCAAGAACTTTTTCTTTCTTGGGGAGAACGGTGCAGGAGCACCCAAGCTCTTCAAGGAACACTTCAAGGGTCAGGAAGATGTAGGGGTCTTGAAGACCTATAAACCATTCCAGAGCATCAATTATAACATTTTGAAGCCTATAATGTCTTTTGAAATGGATAAGAACATGAAGGGAGTCAACTATCCTAAGGGTCCTGATAATGACCCAAGGACCAAAAAGCATTGTAAGTGGACCAATAGTGTCCTAAGGGTGTAGATAGGAATATAATGATTTGATTAAGTCAATTAAGGTTAGATATTAAAGATTAGATGGTTTTTAGTTAGTACAAGTCAATAAATTTTAAGTTGGAAAATTCAAAATTTCAAAATCCAACTTTAGGCGGGTAAGTGTGTTTTTGATGATTTAGCAATTATAATGTAATCAAACCAACTCTAGTCGGTTGGGATAGTTGGGGAATGAGTTTAAAAATTTTGAGAAGTCATTTGTATGGAGGTTGGGTTGTTGGTGCAAGTACTGTACAGACCGCTACAGGAAAATCAAGAAAACTTCAACCTTTTTGCATTTTCTTGTGCTCTTTTGATGATCTATTGATTTCTATTGAAGATAAGTTCCATTGGATGAAGTAGAGATTTTATTTTTTATGTGTTTAACCTTTTTTCATTTCCTGATAAGAAAAATCACTAGTTTCTTGTATCATATTTTTGACTGTCCTCAAGAAAGTTCTGATTTTCACTATTTTTTGAGGGTTTTCATGGATGTTTGATCCATTTCATGAGGGAATGATTCTGTAACCTATGAAATGGATCCCTTCTAACATGTACCATATAGATCTAACAAGCTAATGTCCAAGTAGGGAAGATTATAAGGTGTAAACTGAGTTTTCACAATGCAAAGTGCATGAGAATGGAGGCTAAGGTATAGCAGTAGGAGATCTACCTTAATAAGGGGTATATTTCTGAGTTGAAGGTGTTTATATATGTTGATTTATTGGTGAAAAGTCCAAGAGAAGGTTCTAGAAGTTTTGGGAAAGCTAATTTTCAAGAGGCCCTAATTTTGGAGCAATTTAGTGAGGGTTTTGTGTTTGAGGGTGTCTAGGGTGTCATAGGTGCCTGAAAACTTGAAAATACTTGGTTTGGAAACATTTTAAGATACTGTTGAGAGTCTCATAGTTAGGGGATAAGTTTAGAAAGGGGTTGCTTTGAAAAAGAGGGCTAATTAGGCCTTAAATTTGAGGAAACAACAGATTTTGCAAAGAGCAGTCCAAAAAAAGTGCCATAAGGGATTTGATATGTTGTTTGGCATCATAAAAAACAACTTAATCAATCATTAGATTGGAGGTTCCTTTGGGAAAGTTGAGTGAAAGTTCAAAAATCCATTGCTAGATGCCTAGTTGGGCTAGAAGCCTAGTCAAGGTGCAAAAAATGAGTTTTGTCTAAGACAGAGGGTTGGGGATTTGAAACCATTCAAGACAAGTTTGGTTGGGTTCCTTGAGGTCACTCCAAGGTTTTGGGTCCATTAGGAAAGCATCTAAGTTGTAAGTGCACTATTGAGGTTTGTCTCCATCAGGGTGCCTGATGAAGGGTTTGAGATTGCATCATTGTGATCCTTGAAATATTTGTGTTCTGCCTAAAGTTCCATTCCCTCTGCATCATATCAGGCTCCGCTTCTTTAAATTTTTCTCTTTTCTTCCTAGCTTCCCTCATTGCTTCAACTGATATGCCGATGCTTTCTGCAAAAGATTCAACTTCCTTTCTCACCTTTTGGACTATCATAGGCTTCTTCAGTTGTGTTACATATTCTTCTCTTCAAAGGTACCAAACCTTTCTTCCATCAGATCTCAAGGTTTACTTAACAAGTGTTGGACATACAACTCCAAAATGTGTTCTTTAACCTCATATCCCATAGGCATTATCCAAACTGTTCTAGGTTTTGTTGCTTCCATTAAACACTGATCAATGTCAACCATGAAGCAAATAGTGTCCTTATATTTTTCCACAATAGATTTAGGAATCGTTTCCCTAGCTTGCATTTCACTCTGAAAGCTTTTGAAGTAACCCCATATAGCAGTTTTCCTTACTTTGCTATCACCAATTCTATATAAGATGTCTCTGATTTGAACAACTACCAGTCTGTCACCTTCCCATTGCACTTTACTGACTCCCGAAACTTCATTCATGAAGTAGAAGATTAGACATAACAATAGATTTCCATACTTGAAAGAGTTCTTCTTTTCCTTCTTTATTTTACCAAGATTTTCAATTACTTGGCTCCAGAGTAACTCACACAAGTCATATTCTACATTTTCCTTAATCATTTGATAAGCTGCATAGATTGCAATACCAGATACAGAGTTATCCCGGCTGGAGTGATATATTTTATATCGAATAACCATAGAATCAAATCTTACATCCAATTCATTGATCTCATTAATTGTCATGTCTCTTTTGTCGAAAGTGGAACTAGTTTCTGAGTAGTGATTGTTTGGTTCTTCACAAATTTCAATGTGGGCAACCCACCAGATGAATTTAGACTAGTAACAATGCTTATAGCTTCTCTTGTGATCTTGAAGGGATGATTTAACCACATGAACTTGACATGCACTTGACTTAGTATGTACTGAACCCATTCATTTTCATTGAAAATAGGAAACTTCACAATTTGTGTGAACTTCTCCTCCAAAGTCTTAAATTTAGGCCTTACACAAAGATCTTCTCCCACAATGTGATTTGTGTACAAATTTAACAACTGGGAGCTTCCTAACTCCTCAACATTCGCATGAATATATTCCCTAATATCTTCAATGTGCAAAACACCATATGGAATGGAAGAAAATGCACATAATGGTTCTATCTCAATGTATTTGAATGGGTGCCATTTGAATTTTGGGCGGGGTCTATCCTTAATATCAACAATCAACGGAGCATCCATTTCCAAAAATTTCAAGTTCACAAGTTTTGAAGATAAATACCTTTCACTAGATTAGGGTTTGTTCACCGAATCGCCTTTTGACCTTCTTCTCGAAATGAAATGTGATGAATGAGGAATAGAAGTAACCTTTTATCATTCACACACCTAAATTTTTATCGCAATAAATGATTTTGCCCTAGGTCTTTTATACACCCTGTTTTCATAGTCTGTGAAAGAAAATTCTTCTGCGGACCTTCAATTTTGTATAAATTTCCTCCACAATTGTTCCCAAAACATCTGTAGATCATTAATGCAATCGTTGCAATTTGCCACATTTTGGTACCAACTACCGGTAGGGGGGTAAAATATTTTCTTGAGAACTCCCCCTAGGCCAGAGGCCTTAAACTAATTCCTAGAGGAATTTCCAGCACTAGATTCTGGTGTAGATTCATTTCATGCATTAGAAACACTTTTCTTCACCCATGTCTTCTTCATTTGATTCCTGATCTCATCCGCAATAACTTTTCATTTTCCCTTATCATCCTTTTACATATTTTTATCTTTGTTTACCAGACCCTTCCTACTTCTATAGAATCTTGCAATGTGACCAAATTTGTTACAATTATAGCACACCACATTTCTTTGTCCAAACTAGTTATTCCTTTGATTTTCTCTTGATCTGCACTGGTTAGCAATATGGCCAAATCTATTGCAGGCATAACATCTGACATTTCTATTGAAAAAGTTGTTTGTCATATTTCTACATTCACTTGACTTATGACCATACTTATTGCAATTGAAACACTGACCGGAGAATGATGGACCACTTTGATTCATTCTACTTCTACATTGAGTAGCCATATGACCAAATTTATTGCAAACAAAATAGTATCCATTGAACTTTTGAGCATTGGGTTGTCTTACCGGATACCTTCTAGCTTTGCTTGTCTGATTTCCTTGCCTAAATTTCATTTGACCAGATTCAGAGCTTTGTCCTTTCTCATCCAAGACCTTGCTTGTCACTTCCAATCTTCTGACTTTGAATCAGTTCATCAAGCTTAGTTGAGCTAATCTTGAACTTCTCCTTATATTCATTTGTAGTAGCAAGTTCATCCCTGAAAATAACAATTTATCTTTCAAGCTCTTCTTCATTATTTCTGGATTGTTGCAATTCAAGCTCCAACTGATTGAATCCACCATTAATTCTACTGCATTCATTAGATTTTTCTTTCAAGGACTGAGTAAGATTCTCTTCATTCTTATTTCTCTCTTCAATCTCCTTGGTCATCCTCATCACAATAGATTCCATCTCATGCTTTAGGACTGCATTATCTCTGGTGAGCTTTTCAAATTCTTCTGTCTTTTCCTTCAAGGATTGACTTAGGTGTTCATATTCCATGCTTTTACTCTCTTTCTACTTGAGCTGGTCACAAATATCCTTTCTCTTTTCCTTGGACTTATTGATTTGGTTTTTCAATGATTGAATGAATTTCTCAACATTCATGAGGCTTGCTTACAATTCCTAGACTTTAGATTTGGACTGATCAAGATCATCTAGTGCCACCAAAATTTGTTGTTGAAGATTGCTAGAATCCATTGAATCACCTTCCCGAATCTTCCCCAAGCTATTAAAATTCTTTCGAGAAACTAGGCTCTGATACCAATTGTTGGAATCAAGGAACACTGAGAGGGGGGGGTGAATTAGTGTTCTACAAAATTTAACTTTATTAACTTGATCTTTAAACCACTTATAGCATTGAACCAAGAGAAAGATGCAAGAACACAAGGCAATCAACCACAACAACATAACACAAGTATTTTTATGTGGAAACCCTGTTAGGGGAAAAACCAGAGTGGAGGATAATCCACAAGATGAGTATACTCAAAATAAGTGTTTACAAATGGGGAATGCACATGCATTCAGACACACTGCCTAGAGCTCATTGCTCAAATACAAAAAGGCTTACTGCCCAAAAGAAGACTCACTGTATTACAATCATAGATAGACAACTGGAGTGGATGAACTATGAGATAGCATATGCTAATGCCTGATTATAGTTCTGGTTAAGCACATTGATCGCATTCTTCACATTGTCTAATTTTTCTCTTGAAACTCTGTCTTCTTTAATTTGAATCACCAATCTTTGTTCTACTCAAGTGAAACTGTGCATGATCGATCTATAATCCTTCTAACTTTCGCATCATATCACATCACCTCACAAAATGATATGAATAATCAATTATATATATCCACAACAAGAGACTAGAACAACTGCATGTCGACTTTAACAAAATATGAAACGTGCACAAACTGTCAACCCAATCCATAAATAATTATCAATATAAACAACCAATGTTAGCCAAAACATAGTAAGGACCCAAAAAAACATTTCTTGAACACAAAACACCTTAAACAATTATGCCTCGAATATCTGCAACATGCTACACTCATCTAGTCGGCCTTTCTACACTGTTAGACTAAAAATCCATAAACTAAATCTTCTAACTTGCACACCAATCAATATGAGGCTCTATGATTCAAAGATAAGATATTTCATACATCAAAATACCTTTCCTGAGATCCACAACACAAAATGATAACAAGAAATTACATATGATTCAATGTACACAACTCTGTCGGATGCCCTGTTTTAGCTTTGATAGTTAACACGTATCTTTAATTTGACTTCCGGTATAAGCAAACATTGAGGTGTGGATGGGATTACTGACTAGGATTTCCATCAATGACAACACTAGATGAGTTGTGCAGTGTCTCTTGCCAATAGTTTGGCCCCATGATGAAAGAATAAAAAATAGGCTACCTTACAACTTCACATTGCATGCATCTGACAATTTTTGGGGTAGCAGAAAAAATTTCACCATGGCCAAATGGTTTCGAGTATTCAAAATATGAGAGAGGTTATTATAGAGGGTTTTTCAAGGTGTGCGACCTTGGTATCCTTGTGTTGTGTAGTGTAGCACTCGGGTTCATAACATGGATTAATTGCCTCTCATGGATTCATTAACTCTGGTGGTTGTATTGGGAATTAACAAGTCAATCTTTTAGTGCAATGACAACCGTCTGTGTAACAATTGGTATCAGAGCCTAGGTCATGAGTTCAAACCCCTCACTTGTACTAGGGGATTGTTGTAAGGTGTGTGCCCTTGGTCTCCTTGTTTTGTGCAACACAATGCTCGGGTTTGTGACATGGATTAACCACCTCCCATGGATTCATTAACTTTGGCAGTTGTATCAATCATTAACATGTCAATCTTTTGGTGCAATGACAACCGTCTATGAAATAGTGGGGTCCTACGAGACCCTATAGGTTTAGAAAAAATGTTCCTACATACCACAAATTTTGATAATTTTTTGCACTTAGGGCTCTTAAGAGAAAGCATCGACATAATGTAGTCTGGAACATTCGAGAGAGATAGGGTGAAAAATGGGACCATGCCTAAGGTAAACCTGCCAACCCAGATGTGTTGGCATTCATGGTTCTACCAAATGATGCACAAAAAATAAATTAGGCTACCTTGCACCTTCTCATTCCATGTATATGACAATTTTTAGGGCAGAAAAAAAACATTCACCACGACCAAATGGTTTCTATTATTCAAAATATAAGAGAGGTTATTGTAGAGGGGCCCTACGTGACCCTATAGATTTAGACAAAACTTCCTATGTGTCATGAATTCTAAGATATAGCCCATCCTATTTTGGTGCAATATTTTTATGACATGATCTATGAAGGATTATTCCAAATATGTCAATTCAATAGACTAATAAAAACATAATGACATCACTAATGGTGTATGAATAGCTGATTTTCTTAGAATCACTATTTTCTTGTATGAATAGGCAATTTTCTTAGAACCGCATTTATGTTACTCATTAATGATATTTCATAGCTTGCTTAACAAAAATAATTATTTGCATTTCAATGAGAGCATACATGAATATTTAGTAATGCATTATTTTCATTAATCCCAACTTTAGATCGTAGAAAATATTGTAGGATGCATAAGTTTAATATTACATAAATATTTTTTTAGATTGTATTACATATTACTTGTACAAATATACAAATCATATGTACATATATACAAATAAGGTTGACATTACAATTTTTTTGCATTTATAGTCAATCCGATGTACCATTTGGATCTTCTCTACTCTTTATTATGTCAAGTATTGCCTCATGGTTAGACTCAAAAACCTTCCACAAGTTCATGTTCAATGGTTTACTCCCATATTTCATCAAATGAATGTTTGATTACATGACATGGTGAGAATAATGAAGAATCTTCCTATGTGTCTCAATTCCTTGAACAACCACATATTAGAATTCTTTATTCGGTGCCTTCTAAGCCATGTTCGAGTAACAATCATTGATGTTGAGGCTACTCAATATATTCTCCATCTATAATAGGGGTTTCCAATTTTATTTTTGACTCAACACAACAAAATAGATAATAATTTGTTCCTTATTAAATTTCCTTCAACTGCAATAATTGCATAAAAAAACCCTGTAATGATATGTGCCTTTAATGAGATAAATTTAATAAACAATTAAGATAAAATATTGAATTTAATTTTATTAAATTTTCATGTGGATAATTTACTTAGCTAGACTAGATTTGACATGCGGTCAAAATCAGCTGATGCTTCCATCTCTGTGAGTTGTAGTGCTATCAGGAGTTGATACATCTCAAGTAGGCTTAGAGGTTTTGTACACCATGAACTTCCACCCACTCCTTTGACTCACACTCAATCTAAGCTTGATTTTTACATGAAGAAAAAAATCATACCATCCATCACATATAGATACTCCATGAACTTGCAATAGAGCTTCTAAAAGAGTGTAGCTCACTTGATCCTATCCATGTGCAAGAATCCTCATAATTTTCAATGTTAGTATCATCTACCAACTAAAAAAATCTATGAATTGAAGACCTAACTTCATTTCTTGAACCCATTGTAGTATTACACCACTTGACAATAAATTTTACATCTATCAACTTTGCATTGTCTTTATACTTTAACTCTTCTCATGCTAAAGATCATTTAATACATGCTCCTACACCATCATGCTCCCCATTTCCATGCCCACCCTCAGAGAAATTCCACATATGTTGAACACCAATTATCTTATGCATCTTTCTCAACAAATAAAACATCTGAGAGTTCTTGAATTGTTATGCACAATTATCTAACCATATGATATGCTAATGAAATGATATGCCCTTGCTAACCAAATCATGATAGAAAATATAAAAGTAACCTTGCACAATCTCTGTAGAATGTTTGTGATCATCATTGATGTAAAAATGATACTCCCTCAATATCTTCCTATTGTCCTCTATAGTATCACTTGTATGAATGGATGCTATATGCACAAATATGTAATACTACGATTGCACCTCGTTTTGTGGCTATAGTGTGTAGTTCTCTATAAAGTAAACAACTAAAACAATGATATGAAGTGGAAAATTTTCCTATCATAACTTTAATTGTGATTCCAACCATCAAGCTCTATGGGTATGCCCTGTATACTCATACACTATATTCTCATGAAAAATACCCATAAATGGATACATTGGAATATTTTCACTAACCAATTCACACTTTGTTGCTTCTTTGCCATCTTTTAGATTGTAGGCCACTATCTTATGTTTGCTAAATTCCACTAATTTGTTTCAAATTGTATGTGTACTATCCATATGTTCATAAATTAGAAAATGTTACAAGCCACCACAATGAACACACGTGGCATCCAAGCATAATTTCTTGTAAAAAAGATGACCATCCACTCTTTCACATAAAATTCTAGATATGAAATCCCTTGAAGATATAGGCAAATCCCTTATGTTACATTCCTACAACACATTGTTAGTATGAAAATCTACACATATATGTTGATAAACATCATAATGATTAGAAAATTCAATATTTAATCTACAACAAGTTGTGTGTGTGTGTGATTTATTTTGACATAAAAAGGATTTACCATTTCAAAATATCTTTAACTAATTTTAATTTGAGGATACATCTCTTGAAATTTGGAAAAAAATTGTGTTTGAGTCATATCCTAAAAATGCTTTGGATGTGGATCATGGATTTGATTACCAATCCTCCTCAAACTATGTTTTTGGACCCTTGTGTTATTCTTCCAAAATTCTTCAATTAGGGATCTTGAGGCTTCAATAGTTGCTTTATCTTTTCACTGTAGTCTACTGGAGAATGCCCATAATTCATTCTTATTTGGATCCTCCACTCTTTGATGCCTTCTCATGGCTCTAATTAGAGATGATTTACTTATTTTCAATGCTTTACTTGTATTTTTAATGAGGAAATATTTCTTGGTTTAATTGCTTACTATTGTTGATGTCATGACACGTTAGGTGACATTACTATCTTTTGTTCATGAGGTAGAACCCACACTCTCATATGCAGTCATTAGATTATTTACAATAGATTTCTCACTTGAATAATCCGATGTTCTTAGCCCAAGAATCTTCATGATGGGCCTAAATTTTAGTTGCCTCATCATTTCAATAAATAATTGACATCTTTTGGTCTCATTTAACTTCTCAAAAATCAATCTCCATATTCTCTTAGCATATCTTTGACAAGTACACTTTAGAATTTATCGACCATTGGTTTCAAAATATTAGCATCAAAATCAATCAAATACTTAGGCTTTCTATGCAAAATTCTAGGAGGTGTTCTCAAAGGTAGAGTTGCCTCAACATTAGTAATTTCAAAAACATTGGGGATAGATGTCATAACTTCAATAAGAGATGAAAAGGATGATATCCTTGAAATTGATATGTAAAATATGGTGTACCTTCAACTTGAGATGTGGAAGATGGAGTGGACCTCTAACTTGAGATGTGAATTTTGATATAATTTCAACATGACATGTTGTAGATGGTGTGGCTTCAACTTGACTTATGGTAGATGATGTACCCCCAACTTTGAGATTTAATTGTCTCATTGCACAGAGATTTTGCATCTGTTTTCTTTGTGATGCCAATTCCACATCTCTCTTACATCACATGTATGTTTCATGTTCCTCTTAAATAGGAATGTCTTATTCTATGGTGTTCAATTTCCTTCCTTTGTGAAGTTGCCTCATTCTTTCTCTTTTCTTTGCATTCTCAACTTCATGCTCATTCAGTGTTAGTCTTTGGTCCTTTCCTTGGCATGATGATAAATTTTACATGTATGCACCATTAAGAAAGGTTGACCAAATTTAAGTAATTTTTCACATTCCATTTCATTATCATTCAAAATTGGTAATCTTTGATTTGAATGACCATAAGAATCAAGGATAGTCATATTGGTTCCATAGGAATGTCTAAAGATCTTTATGACACCCATATTTTCTTAGGTGTGCCAACATGAACCAATGTAGGAATGTGAGATAGCAATGCAAAATATGTTCACTTATGGCAGTATGGACCACTTAAGGTGTGCACACATCAATTACATATTAACTAGGAAAATGCTAACATAATCATAAAGTCAAGTAAACAAACAAAAAATGAACAAAACCAAATGAACATGATTGCAATTGAACTATGTGAGAAGGTGACAAGTACAAAACACATAAAGAAAAATAGAATGCACCTTAAAATTTAAGATTCGATAGTTACAATTTGCAACTTCTGTCATGTTCTTTCATTTTTTTCTTCAAGCTCCTATTTTTTTGATTTTTTACACAACTTCCTTCGAATTCAATGTTGAATTCTATGTAAGTCTAATAGGATTAGTTAAAATTATAAAATAATGGGTCTATATTCTTAAATTTAAACAAAAAAATTATAATAAACATTTGAATTCTAGAAACATAAAAACATTACCTCATATAATCAAATTTGATCTAAAAACTTAAAATTTTCATCTTCTACATTAGTATCATGAAGTTTCCATAGTCCATAGTAATAGTGTATTGAATTTTTGGATTGAAACTGTGTATGATTTTTTCACATCATACATTATCTTCTACATTATCAAAAAAACAAAAATGTGGTGGAAACATGATGGAATATGCAAATATTCTTGTACAATATTTCTTTATTAGATAATGGATAGAAACAAATTTTTTTTAGAGAATGTGGGCCTGAAACATGGGTTAAATGCCTCTATTTATCATTTTTAGTGTAGGCTATTTGGTGCTCACCAAATTTGGTGAATGCCAAATAACCTTTATTGATATTTTTCAACCCTTAACAAATTGGGAAATAAGAGAGAGAGATAGAAGGAAAGGGAATGAGTGAGAGAGAGACATACACAAAGACCCTCAACTATAAACCCTTTACCCTCAATCATAAACCCTAAAATCTATACTGATACCCTCAACTATAAATTGAATAACCTAAACCCTATACCTCAACCATAGATACCTTATACCATCAACCCTAAACTCTGCACCCTTGACCTATACCTTCAACCATACTTCTAATACCCTCAACCCTAAATCGTACACCCTATACTCTAAACCCTATAGTAATATCCTCGACCCTATAACCCTATATACTAAACCCTCAACCCTATACCTTATACATTATACCCTCAACCATTAAGCTAATACCCTAAACCCTAAACCCTATAATATCCTAAACCCTATACCCTATGTACCCTAAACCCTACACCAATACCCTAAACCCTAATCCCTATACCATATACCCTAAACCTTGTACCATCAATCTTGTACCCTAAACCTTATACCAATACCCTAAACCCTATACTAGTACCATAAACCCTAAACCATATACTAGTACCCTATACCCTAAACCCTATACCCTATGTACCCTAAACCTTGTACCATCAATCTTGTACCCTAAACCCTATACCAATACCCTAAAACCTATACCCTATGTACCCTAAACCTTGTACCATCAATCTTGTACTCTAAACCCTATACCAATACACTAAACCATAAACCATAAACCCTATACCCTACCCTATATCCTAAACCCTATATCCTATACCTAAATGGGGATAGAGGGGTTAGATAGATAGAGGGGGATAGGGACAATCCTAATGAAGGTTTAAGCTTGAGGTGGTCTTCTTTGACATGAATGAGGTAGCTGCTAGTGCTCCTCATATGCCACATATATCACCACAATCTCACAAGATGCAGGAACTAATTGATGACATGTTAAACACTATAGATAATTTTTTCACTAATTTTTAGGTATTGCTTGTTTGAAAAATCATGTTTCTAGTTCTGAGGTTATGGGCTCACAAAATAATATACCTAGGTCTTCATAGGGAAAAAAGAACAAATAAAATCCAATACTATTGTTGAATCTCCTCTTCGCATAAGTATTGAAAGTAATAATGAAGCTTCGTAGAGTGAGGCATGTCTTATTAAATAGAATGAAGCTCCGTAGAGTGAGGCATGTCTTATCAAGAGGCATGGCACAATTTCAATGCACAAAAAATGAGATAACAAATTGAACATGGTATCAAATGACTCTAAATCAAAAAACATTAAGGGGACATCTTTTATTTCATTCCAATGCATTCAAAATAATTTCCAATTTACAAAATTCTAAAATTAATTTTCCATGTAAAATCGTAAACTTTTCCAAACCTCCATTGATGAATGCTAAAAAAAATTAAATTAAAAAATTCAAAAACCTAAATATATCTTTGGTTTCAAATGCAGACAACCACACCTTTTTAAAATAAAATTTGTATTTCCTAAAATTTGATTTTTTTCCATAACCATGAGTTAAAAATAGACATTTTTCATATTTTCAAGATAATGATTTTAATCCAATAAAATGCATGAAAATAAATCTATAATGGAAGTCATATGCTTCCAAAAGGGTAATCATGAAAAACGCAATTCAAAAGAGATTCCAAAAAAGGAAAATATAGTAAGTTACCTCATGTTGGAGCTTCCAAAATTGAGAAGAAATTTCAATTACAAAACAAACACATCTTTAATCCCTCATTGTAAATCCAATTCCAAATACAAGCAATGCAATCCTTAAGAAAATTCAACCAATTCTAAGCTTTGAGAAGGAGATAGTTTGAGAGAAAGAGAGAGAATATTTTCCAAAATGAGAGAATGAATAAAATAAAATCACATTTTCTGTTTATCTCTCTTTTTCATTGTCTAATTTCTTTTTTACTTTATTTTTTTAAATTTTTGCAATTTATAGAGAGAAGGAGAGGGATAGGGAGAGAGGGAGAGAGTGATATAAGGAAATATAGAAAGGAGAGAAATAGATGGAGGGAGGGAGAGGGAGAGATGAGGGGGGGATAGATAAATAGATAGAAAGGGAGAATAAGAGAGAGGGGGGAGAGTGTGTGAGGGAGAGAGAGAAACATAAAGAAATGGTGAGAAATATTAAAAGAGATAGAGGGAGAGATTGATGGAGAGAAGAGAGAAAGGGAGGATATAGAAATATAAAGAGAGGGAGAAATAGAGAGAGATATGGAGAGTGAGAGAAATGAAGAGGGGGAGCAAGAGTGAGAGATAAAGAGGGTGAAGGAGAGAGATAAAGAGGGAGAGGGAGAGAAACATAAGGAAATGGTGAGAAATATCAGGAGGAGAGGGTGAGGGAGAGAGATAAAAATTTAGAGAGGGATGAAGGAAGAGAGGGTGAGGGAGAGAAAGGGGGGGAGAGAGATGAAGAGAGAGGGAGGATAGAGATATAGAGAAAGAGAGGGAGAAAGGGAGAGGGATAAATACAAAGAAATACACACACACATATGTATATATACACACACACACATATATATATATATATATGTATATATTTTTATATATATGTATGTATATATATATATGTATACATACATATATATATATGTATACATACATACATATACATACATGTATACATACATACATACATATATACACACACACACACACACACACACACACATACATACACACACACACACACACATATATATATATAGAGACAGAGATGAGCCTTTTAACCTTATATAAAATATTATCACATTATAAAATATGATCATGTTTTGCAAATAATTTTTTTTCTTCCCATTTTTCCTTGGAATAAGTTTTGGAAATGAACCTAAAGTCTTGGGTATTAATTTTCTTTATTTCACATGTTTTTGACCTTCTATAGAGTTTTTCAACTTTCACATAATTAGATTTACATATTATATAACAATATTTAATAAAATTACCACCAAAATATCACTCTTCTTATATTTTTAACTATTATTTTTTAATTTGAAATAAATTAACACAACTTTTTTACTAATGTGTCTATATTCGTCAAATACATATGTATTTATTTCTCTTTATAACTTTTGACCCTATGATCAAAACTTGACAAAAAAATATAGGATTGTTCTATACTTCTTTAAATATTTTTTTATTAGTTTAGTTCAAGTTATGTGATGTGCATGCTTAGTGATGTAGTTTTTATGACGCATCCACTTTGAAAAATTATAAAAAATATTCAATAGAAAATTAAAAAATACATAACTTTTAGTACTCACTTTTACCTATATTTGTGTCAGTCAATTTTTAAAATACTAAATGCAACAAAAGAAATAGGGGGCACACACTAGACATTTTGCTATATTTTAGTGAGAAAAATAAGGACACTTTTATGTGTGCATAATATTTTATCCTCTTAATCTTAGCCATTTAAAAAAATGGTAGAACTTAGAAACTAGATTCAAATTACTAAGATTCTTGTTCTTTTTGTATGTTCAAATTTTGAGTGCATTCATCTCAAACTACTCATCCAAGTTCAATTTTGGCTGATTTTAGGGAAAAAGTGGCCACTTTTGACCCCATTTTTGAATACCACTTCCATGCACTTACCCTATATCACAATTATAAATTTTATCCTTGTTTATAGATTGGTCAAAAAGGTGACATAGTTCTAAATTTTTACCCTACTACAATATCACTTTTAGTTGGTTTATTTTTACTTGTGATTAATCATGTTAAGGATAATTGTAGGAACACCCCCTTTAAGTTGAGTTGAGATTGAGGTGAAGGAGATATTATTCACTCTTAGTAATTAACCTTAAATCACTCACATTCTATTGATGATCATATCAATTTTCCTTTAGGATGACATTTCATCAAGTGGATTGATCCATCTAGGAGTGTGAGTAGTGATTTTGGGACCCACTAGATGGAAAGACTATCTTGGAGATAAGTTATATGGTCAAAAAATCCTCTTGATTGTGATGAATTCTTTTCTTTTACCAATGAGAGTCTGAAACCTTGGATTTTTTCTTTATTTATTTACTATTGTTGCACAAATATTTTTTTATATATTTTTTATGTTCAAGGAGTTTGTGGAGGTGAAACACAAGTGTAACACCATGGAGATAATGCTTGGTAGAGATGTTTTTTAATCTACATGTTTAGATTAATTTGATCAATATTTCATGATGGATTTTATTATTGTGCTCAAATAAATCCCTCTAGTGACATTGACCTTGAACCTCATGTGAGTGGATTAGACAAAGGATGAGATAACTACACCACTCATCCCTATTCCCAAATTCCTAAAGAGAGATACTTTTCCATTTTTTTTTTTTTTCCAACCTAACAAATGCTCGATTATGGAAATATTTGCCAATAATTTGACTTGTGTTATATTATTTCATTCACAACTTTAATAAATCCTATGATGTATTATTTTTATTCTCAACTTTAAGTTTTTTAATATTAAATAAAATTATTTTAAATTTTTTGTTCTCAATTTATGACTTTCATATTAAAATACTATTTTTCTTGGAATATTTATTTGATTTATGCATCTCATGTTATTGTGACAATAATGATACAAACATAGTTGACTATGTAGAGATGTTTTGTGCAAAAGGTGTTTCATCTCTCTACATTGTTCTTAAACATCACACTCTTTGACAATCAAATAGTCAATATCAACATTACAAGTTAGGGTAAAAGATTAAAGTTGTGCACTACTTTTGGTCAACTCAGAGGTTTTAGCTTTATTTATTTTTCCTTGCATGATGCCTATATGGTGTAAGTATAAACAAGAAAATATCTCCATCAAGTGATTGTAGCGAGGTCTAAAATTAGCGACTTGACACCCTATGTGGTAGTTTGGACCCCATTTTTAGGGAAATTTAATAAACTATAACTTCACCTCTAGATTTCTCCAACTAGGTGTATTTTAAAGAAAATTTGAAAATACCCTTTATTAGGGCTCAAATCCTAGATTCTAAGGATATATAAAATTCACTAAAATCAATATAATTAATATTTTACTAACAAGCCACATGAGACATCAAGCACACACTCCACCTATAAGAATGAAAACAACTAATGCAATGCAAAAGAGAACACCAAATTGGATAAATTAAAAAAATAATCCATGAGTAAGATGTACATATAGAAAAGATGGAAGAAAATACTAGAATGATTAGTGGAGAGGACTAAGTATTAAAATCCCACTAACAAAGAGTGGCAGAAAGTTAAATTCCTTAAAACTCACAAGAGTGGCAAGTTGTCTCTCTCTAATTGTGACACCTAACTAGTATTAATGCCATGTATATAACCATGTGCATAAAATGCATAAAATAATATATATACTAATACCCCCCTTAAGCATAACTTAGGTGGGCATAATGAAACTAGGTCTTGGAAACTAGGCTTGATGAGGAACCAATATCTCATAAATAAAAGAAAGGGAGAAAAATTAGTGCAAAAAAATCCCCACAAAAAGAAAGAAAATAAAGTGCAGATGATCATACTCTTAGTAAAAGGGTTGGTTAAATATCAACAATGTTCTTTGAAGATTAGAAAAATACTAAGTTGATGATTTGACCATGAATGATCTATTTGTTTTATTGGTGCTCAACCAAATTATTGCATATTTGGATGGTTCTCTAGTTGTCACAGTAAATTATTGTGGAATTCTTGAATGAAATTCCAAAAGGTGAGAGTTTCTTGAAGCCAAAGAACCTTAGTAGATGCATTTATAAATCCCTTATGCTCTACGTCTATGGATGATAAATCAATAGCATTTTATTTTTCTACACTAATGGATATGACCAAAATCTAGTGAGAAATTGTAATTTGAAGTGGACTTATGATCTTGAGTATCACCAACCTAATCAAAATATGTGTATCCAACCAAGTCAACCTCTATGTCAAATATCTAATGAATCCCATAACTAAGAGTACTATGAAGGTAGTGAAGAATCCTCTTAGCTACTTTTAATAAAACTCATGAGGCTCCTACATGGATCTCAAAACCATGCCTATTGCATATGAAATGTAAAGCTTGGTATGAGTCAAATAGATGATACTATCAATAATTTATCAATACAAGATAGCATAAATATTGAATCTAGATAAAAAGGGAGTTAGAGATTGCTTACAAGATCAGTAATATGGAACTATACAAGTATATCAAGAGTGTACTTGGGTTGTGTGACAATGATCCTTAAGTTGGATTGTGAAATCTTAATAATAAGGAAGTAATACAAAAAACCCAAAATTTTCATGTCAAATATGTCCTATAAATATAAATTTATTGGTGCAATATTATATGAAGAGCTCTCATTGATCAAAATATCATCAATATAAAGTACCAATATCAACAATGAATCATCCTATTACAAGAGATGCATATTAGGATATGAGTGGCACCATGGGAAACTTGAACCTAGGAGGAAAGACTACATCTTGTCATACCAAGGTCAAGGCACCTATTTGAGGCCATAGAGGAAATTCCTAAGTCTAAAAACCAAGGATGAGTCTTGAACAAACCTTGGTGGATGCTCCTTGTATCTATCTCCTCCTCAAGGTCTTTGTGAAGAAAATCACTCTTCACATCCATTTAATGCAATCCCAACCATGTGTTTCAACAATAACAAGTGTGAGTTGGATGAAAGTCATCTTGGCCAAAAGTGTAAATGTCTATATGTAGATAATATCAACAACCTATGAAAAATAATTGACAACCAAACATGCCTTGTACCTATCAACTAACCCATCTGCAATAGATTTATTTTAATATATCAACCGACATTGAACCACCTTACTTCCCTTAGGAAGTGGTGTTAGGGCCCAAGTGTGATTTCTCATTAAGAAGTTATATTCCTCATGCATAAAAAGTATCCCACTCAAGTATGTACAATTCCTCTCTTAATGTCTATGGATCAAATGCTAAGGAAAAGTAAGCACATGGACTACTTTGATAGTTTGACTTTGTACATCTACCATCTGCTAGATTCCCTACCCAATTACCTACATTATAAAGTTCCTATCTAATCTAAAGATGGTGAGAATTATGTGAGTTAGGTATTAAAACATCATCCTCCAAAGCATGTGTATAATTATATGAAGATGACTTCTCATCACTATTGTCACTATCAAAATTGGAAGAAGAAGAAAAATAATTTTCCTTGGGAACCTATTATGGATGGTGTAATTCATCAAAAGAACCATCAAAACAAAGTGTGTCCATAATATAAGGAGAAATGCAAAGTGTTGAGTTGGTAAGAATCTCTTGAAACTTAACACTCATCTTAATGATCAAATCATGTGTGGTTAAGTGGATTAGGTGATAATATTTCACACCATTTGGATTAACCTAAAAAGATACAATGTTTAGATTGTGGTTACATATAATTATGATTTTTCTTAGGTATGTGTGTTATGGTTGAAGATTTGAAGACCCTAAAGTGATCAACTAATGGTTTCCTACATGTCCAAGCTTCAAAGGGAGAGATTCTCTTTAGGGATTTGTGAGGAACCCCATTTTGAATGTAACAAACATAATTGATTATTTCTTCCCATTACTATGGTGTAAGTCCCTTGGAGTGTATTCTACAATTATCCATCTCTTTTAAGGATATATTATTATGTTTTACAATACCATTCTATTGGGTATAATAAGGATCTATGAACAAAATTTTTATCCCCTTTGATGTGCAAAATTTCTTAAAACTATTGTTGACATACTCACCCACATTATTTGTTCAAATAATCTTGATGAATTTCCCTAATTATTTTTCAACAAGAGCCTTGAAGTATCAATTTTTTTGAAGAATTCATATTTTTATCGAAGGAAGAAAAAACTCATAAATTCCCTTAGAGAATATATCTTTGGTCAACCATGCAACCATATCCCATTGTCTATGATACTCAAGGTAGTAATAGTTAAGGTGGCCAAAATGCTCATGCCATAATTTTCTAAATTCATTTGAATGAATAAGAAATAGTGTAGGAGAAACATTAGGTGCAAAGTGTGAGAAGTTATATAAATTGGCTTGGTAATATTTCCTTCCCAATGCTAACAAATTATTGTTATTGAACTCTCTAATCTCAATTGAGTCTATAGAAAATGAACTATCATGCCCTTCCCTATGTGGGTAGTCTGATACATTGATAGGAGATTAGATGAAAGTGAAAGCACACTTAGAATATTTGTGAATGTTCCACCTAAACAACTTCAATAAAACCTCTCCTTGCAATTTATACTGGAGTGTCATCACCTAAAGTGATATAGCACATAGTGTAAGGATCTAAGGAGAAAAACTCAACATGTAAAGAACCCATGTGGTGGGAGGAACCTAAATCAATAATCTAATATGGAGCTAATGATTATGATGCAGTAGCAACTAGAGCCTTGCCTTTAGATTTCTCTTTACCTTTTTCCTTTGTATTAATATATTATTAAGTTCATTAAGATTGTTTTATAGAATTAGGAACTCCTCTATTGTTCTTCTTAAGAAGATGTGAGAGGTGGTCAATCTGCTTAATACATTTGTGCTCATCATGCTCAAGTTTCTTGCAATAGAAACACTTAGATTTTTACTTCTTAGGTTTCCCTTGATTTGAAGAAGTTTTAGTGTTTGTTTTGAAGGATTTATATTTATATTTTTCTTAGTCTATTTACATTCTCTTGAGTTTTTCGTTTCTTCTCCTTGTTTTTTGAAGATTGTTATTTCTCATTTCTAACAATAATGGCTTGTGATTTTGAAGACTTCAATGTTCCCAATTGTATTAATTTATCTTGCTCACTAGTCAAGAATACAATGAATTTATCTAGAGAAAAAAATCTTACACATTGTCACAAGGTTTCTTTTGGTGGAGTGGAAGGTAGATATAAACACAGAGTAGTCAGGACCTAGTTTGGAGAGTATAGAAAAAATTATACGGTCCTCTTTTTTCTCTATTCCATATTATTTTAATTTCAAACTAACCAATTTAAAATTTGTGAAGAAGTCCTCTAGAGTGTCAAAGGAATTGGAGCTCAAACTTATGAGCTTATTCTCTAACTCATTACCTTTCATTTCATCTACCTTCTCAAATATTTTTTCTAATGCAAACCAAACTTCATTGGGTCTATTTAATGACTCTACAAAAAGAGAATTTAAAGTGACACATCTAGAAACATAAATCTAAAGGCTTGATCACACTTGTTAATCCATTTTTCTTTACTTCCCGAGTAACAAGTTCATTCTCAGTGCCTATTGCTACCCCATATGACCCTTTGTTCTTTAACACTAGTTATATTTTTAGTTTCCAATTGTGATAGGTAAAGAGAGTTGATGGAATGACAACTTGATTTGAATCCATGCTTATAAATTGATATTTTGGAGAAATGAAGAAACAAAAGGAAAGTAGGAAGTGCATAGACAATACCCCCCTTAATTTAGTATTGGATCCCCCTTATATTTTTGCACTTCATATGCTTATTTATTTAGACAAATCCAATTGAAAAAACAATGAAACTTTATAATTCCAATGTGATAATTTTTCCAATGGATTAGGCATAAAAAAAATCAACTTTAAAAAATAACACTCAATTTCTAGTTTCCAATCAAAAGTAATGAAAATTTTAATTTTTGCCTATGTTACCTAAATTACACTCCACAAATTCAATTTTGCAAAAAAATCCTTCAAAATCAATTTGGAAATAAAATAAAATAAAGGGGCTTGGTTTAAGCTCTCACTAGTATTAATCAAGAGGTTTTATCCCTCATGTGACCCTACCTTGTGATGAAGGGCTAAAAATTTTGGTGGCTTCTCCATAGAGATAAAATATGACTTGCAAAACACAAAATTGTGGCCTCTATAATGATTTAGATTGGCCTACAATAAAGGTCACACCTATGCCATATTTCATGTCAATCAACTTTAAAAGACAATGTAAAAGAAAAATCAACAACCTCTTGACACCCAAAATGAAATTAAAAAAAATGAACACACAAAAAATCCATGAATGCATGTATTACTGTTTAAAATTAGCTCACAAAAAATAAATCAAAACAACACTCAATACATATCTACCTTGATACCATGTAAAATTCACCTAAATCATTACAATGATTTCTTGTATCAATGAGCCATATGAGACAAGAAAGCACAAACTCTACCTTTAAGAAGGAAAATAAATGATGAAATGCAAAAGAGAAAATGAAATTGGATAAGTCAACATGTCAAATAAACTATGAATAAGATATATGTATATCAAAGAGGAAAGCAATTTTTTCATCACAATTAATGGAGAAGACTAAGCATTTGACTCCCACTAACAAAGCGTGATAATGAGTTAACTTCCTCAACTCTCACAAGAGGTGGCAAGTTGACTCTCTCTAGCTAGGACACCCAACTAGGCTTAATGTCATGTATATAGCCATGCACATCAAATGCATAAAATAATATGTACACTAATTAAATATATATGTCTTCAATATTTTAATTAGTTTTATTATTATTTTTAAAAATTTACTATCACAAGATTGTTATAATAAAGCATAAGGCTAATTTAAAATTAAAAAAATCAACTTAGGAAATAATATGGTGGGAAACACAAGTTTGTGGGTAGCTATTGTGGAGTAGGAATGACCAATGGAGCAGCTTCGTCAAAGGGTCAACATAATAGAGGAGTGTCTAGTGGTAGAAATGGTTGGTGTTGGTATGGGTTTGGTTGGATGGTGGAATAAAAAATCTTGGATCACCACCACACCTCTAATGTTATGCCATTTTATTGGGAAAAAAGGTTTTAGTGTGGAAAAACCAACGGATGCCTCGGCATGGATCCTAGTTGGAGGCCCCTAGACAGTTCTAGTATCACTCCAACAATCAAGTCCATGCTTGGGGGATGAAACCTATAGAAATAAATTGAAATTATCTTGGTGTAGATCTTAGAAGCACATATTTTTCACCCCAACAATGGTATGATCATAGGTCTTTCTCTAGGAAACTAATGAATCACTCTAGGCCTCCATTCAAGAAGTCTATAAATGATGGTTGATATGGTCAACTGAGGAAAAATGACGGTGATATCTTGAAAGAATTACCTAATTGATCGAAGGGGAAGCCTCCAAAATAGATCCCATGGAAGCACAAAGAGGCTAATGACCCAGTTAAGAAAGTGCCCCACTTTGCCACTGAAGTGAATGCAATTAGCCTGCATAGAAGAAGGAGCTTGGGGATTGGAGATCTTGTGGAGAAGAATCAAAAAGGTGTGTAGGATATATCTAAAGTGATGATTGATCTTGATGAACCTGGAAAAGGGATTGATCTCAAGTAACCTAGGAAAATTAGAAAGCCAATGGTCATCCCTACTAAAACCTACAAAATTCTAAGGACATGCTAAAGGAGCAATCCTTCTTCATAAAGTGGGCTGGGGGAAGATTCTCTTCTGAGAGATTGGTGGAATCATGGATGAGGACAATGGAAATGTGGATGCTTCTACACCTTGACCAAATGAGGTATAAAAAGAGAGATCCAATTTCACACTTACCACACTCGAGGACCCCTTAGAGATCTTCACCCAATAGAGGATGGAAAAGATCTGACAATAAGGGATCCTAGGATATGATTTTAAACTATGCAAAGGGGGGGGGAGGTTCACCACCAATTTTAGACTTGGAAAAGAAAATGTTGGAAAACACAATGTGATATGCAAATAAAGACTAAATGACCTAGAAAGACAAATAAAATGTAATAAAAAGATATGAAAATTGGAAATGTGCACCTAGAAACTGTTGGTGTGAATAATTGTCTTGTACCTAGCTAATTAATTCACTAGGTAATTAGGGGACATATTCACATGGTTAAGTTTACTTAGGTAGAAGATTCCTTCTAGAAGTCTTAGTTGGCTTTTCTAGAACTTATCTTATCTAGCTAGGATGCATCATTTCCTAGGTGATTAGGTTGTTGGTTGTCTCATGTCATAAGATCATGACATTTGCCAACATCATATCCATTCCTATCTCTCAACCTTGCCCATATAAGCAAGGTATCTCTTGTACATTTGTATTCAAGCTTATAGCAAGCAATAGAAATTCAACCATTAATCAATCTTGCATTGTGAAGCAAGCTTTCTTGCCATTCTCTCTCTTGTGGAAGTGGTTTTGATCGCAACTGATCTTGGGTGTGTTGAGGAGTCACCATTTACTCCTACATGGTATCAGAGCTCTCCAGGTGTTGCAGATTCCTTCCCAGATCCGAGGGTGATATTTTGGCTTGAAGATTTTTGCTGGGTGCAGATTGGGGTTTCAAGAACCTCACGGTTGAATTCAGAAGGCTCCGCAGACGAATTTTGACTGTAAATTTGCCTATTTTGGGTAAAGTTGTTTTTGAGGCAAATTTTTTTTGCTGGGACAGCGTCCCAAGCGGTACGATTTTTATAATTTTGCAAACAAATATTTTTAGTAAAATATTTTTTGCGGTATTTGATTTTAAAATTTTGGGGCAAAATTTTTATCGAGCAAATATCTTTGTAAAAATTTCGAGGCGAAATTTTTATTGTTTCGGGCAATTATTTGTACAAAATTCTTGGCATATTCCTGTACAATTTACCTGTCAGTAGTGTTCAATCGGCGATCAAGGTATCTTGTCCACTGCGTAGTTGGGTACATTTATGTCATTTCTGGTTGGTTCATTATTGCAGATCTTGACCTTTGTGCTCAACTCTTCACATGGTCAGACTTCATTGTACCGGTCACTTCAATTTCCTGTGATCCGATCACATCGGCCTATGGTTGTACAATCTCCATCGACAATAGTGGAGGGTACTCTCTTAGCGGTACAATAGCTGCATTGGCGTCACCGAAATCGTCCTTTGTCAGTCAACCTTGTCAAATCGGCTTGTATGAGCTTTTTTGCATTCATCAGCCTAAACCCTAGGCGCTCAGTGTATGTCTATTTGCACATCCTCTAGGCCAAGTACGTCAGTTTATATGGTGCATTTAGGGGCATGGTTGAAATGAAATGAAAATGAAATGAAATATTTTAATAACGTCCACGAGGCCACAACAGCCTATGGGACCCAGGAACAGCACAAGACCACCACCGAAAAGAGAAGACCCTAAACAGCCTGAGATCTTCGCTCGAGATTAGCTCTACGACAGTGAATTTTGATGATGTAATTTGCAGATTTGACCAACCTTTCCTCCTCAAACAAGGTATTTAAGTTGTCCACTTGTAAGATGTCCCCATAAGTGACCCGAATATCTTTGTATGCTGAGCACTCCATAACAAAGTGCCACTCTGTCTCCACTAATCCCATGTCGCAAAAACGACATATTCTTTCTTCCCACTCTTCTTTAGGAACCATCCATCTGCCCGTCTCACATCTAAGACGATGTGAGCTAGTTCGGAGTTGAGCTATCAACATCTTTGCTCTCCATTTAATATTTGCTCCTATATATGCCTTTTCATCATGGTCCCCCTTAGGATTGAATTCTTTGATATAATAGTCTTTTTTTCGCCCTGATTGTTTTGTCCATAAAGCTTTTTTGAATTTTTGTTTCACATATTTTTTTATTTCTTCATTTGTACTTGGACAATCTTGCATATTCACACCCCACTTTTCCATCCATTTTTTGTTTTGTTTCATCCATGTATTCCTTCTTCTATCCAACTTTTCTTTTACGATTAGCTTAGGCCACCGATGGTCGTCCATGTTTTGAACCTTTTGAAGGTAACATAGTAACCGAATCATCGCGAAAGCCTCCAAGGGAAAGGTGCCTGACTCCGCTAGTAAAATCTCATAAGGTATCGTGGTTTTGAGTTTAAGGCTGCTAACAATTAGATGCTTTTGAATTCTTTCCACTTGCCTCCATTTCTGATCTGACATGCTGCTGCCCCAAATTTCGCACCCATATAGAACCACCGGGGTCACAAGTAAGCCAAACAACGTTCTCTTGGTTCGCCACTCAAAGCTTGTGAGCGGGTACATTGGCCTTCATTATCCTTGCGTCCTTCTCATTGGCAGTACACTTCACATTCGGCGTACCTAGTAGCGTTGTCGGCATCATCTTGCTGTGTTCCGTCGGCACCCATTTTCCCATCACCGTCCGAGCTCATGGTCCTTCGCTGGCTTTGATCTATCTTCGACTTTGACTGGTCTGTCCTCGAGTACACAAAACTATACAAGGTCATCGCTGTCACATTGGCAGAGTCTTTATTATCGGCGTTATTTCCATGATCGGCATTCTACTATCACCGATCATCTCTGGTCTTTGATCCGTAGCATATTCGGCAAGGGTACGAAGAATTACACATTGACTGCATCAGGTACCGGGTATTGTAGTCACATCCATGGTATGAAATGCTTTAATCGCAGGTTTATAATATAATCTTTTCACTTCGGCTTTATTAAAAGTTCTTTATATTAAACTTTGGTTGATATGTAGAAAAGCCAACCATTGTTTAATAAGCCGACCAAGTTGTTATATTGTATTGCCTGACTATCTTACCCTAGCCGATAGGCTATTGTATAGTGATTTTTATTTTTAACTCTATATTTTCTATGGTCACATGGTGGACCTCCTTTTAAGCCCTGGGTGCAGAAAATTTGCACCTATTTAGCCTTGTGTAATTGCCCCAAGTGCCTATTTATAGGCCTTTTTTTTTCATTTTATCATAACTTTTGCATACGAAGACCATTTTCCAGAAACAAGATATCATCGAAAAGCTGGAAGAGTCAACTTTTCAGTGGTGCAGATATTTTGTAGAGATTTTGCAGTTTTGTGCCATATTTTCCAGGTTGAAGATAGATCTCTATTTTTGGCTTTTGAAGCTCATATCTTTGTAAATGGATGACTTAATTACTTTGGAGAAAGGGAACTATAGGCAATGGAGTAATTTAATACTCATCTTGGTGAGAGGAATCTATTGTCCTATTTGTTTGATAAAGTTCCTTGTCCTAGCGCAGCTGATGAGTATTGCATTTGGAAAGGCTTTAGGGCTGCTGTCTTTAGAGTTATTTTTGAAAATGTAGATGACTTTTTGGAGACACTTATTCACTTCCAATGTACTCATGCTCTTTGGAATCACATTAGAGAGGTGCATGAAGATCATGATTCTTCTCCATCTCTTGAAGGTCCTCTTTCCAACTCACATGTGCTTCTTCATTCTTCAGAGTTGATAACCCATGCTTGTGATCTTTTGGAGGAGATTACAAATGCTTCAGAGGTTCCTGATTCTTCATCTTATGTTGTTGAATCATTGAGTACTACCAGTGATTCATTGCAACATGTATCTGATAGTCTTCCTGATTGGGATTCCTATTTGACAGACATTGCTTCTTTGTTTGTGGAGTCTCACATTTTAGACTTGGAGGATCAATTTGAAGGTTTATCTCTCTTATTTGATGATAGTCATGGATCAACTATTGTCACTTCATGTTTTTCTTTGGAGCTTGTTCAAGATCAGTTTCCATTGGTTCTTGGTTTGTCATAGTTTGTTGTGATTGGGCATGTACCTGATTGGATTGTGGCATCATCTTCATCATCCAATAAATTGGAAACACATGAGCATATTTTAGAGACACAATCTTCCTACATTTGGATTCCTCTTCCTACCACTTCCTATCTAGAATGGGAATCATTCCTGCATTTGTACTTGGTGTATCTTCTTCCCAAGGGGAGAAACATTGTTTGTAGGCATTGGATTTTGTTTGTCTTCAGACTTTAACCATGTTTGCAGGAGATCATACATCATGGGGGGGATATCTTATCTCTCTACTTCCCTCTTATGGGGGAGTCATTTATTGTATATACATGATGCATGTTGTCCTTGGGGGGTATCATTGAGTCCTCCATACATCATGTTGTCTTGTTTTGTTTCTCTCTTTTGGAGAGGAGTTTTGTCCCACTGGCTTTTCTCCTTTTCTCCACTTGTGAGAGATTGTTTGCATTTGCATTGTAAATGGGTACCTAACATGGCCTAGTAGCCGGGACCCATAGTAGTTTGCATAATAATCTTCTCCCTAAGTTGCACTTAAGGGGGGGTGTTGGTGTGAATAATTGTCTTGTACCTAGCTAATTAATTCACTAGGTAATTAGGGGACATATTCACATGGTTAAGTTTACTTAGGTAAAGATTCCTTCTAGAAGTCTTAGTTGGCTTTTCTAGAACTTGTCTTATCTAGCTAGGATGCATCATTTCCTAGGTGACTAGGTTGTTGGTTGTCTCATGTCATAAGATCATGACATTTGTCAACATCATATTCATTCCTATCTCTCAACCTTGCCCATATAAGCAAGGTATCTCTTGTACATTTGTATTCAAGCTTATAGCAAGCAATAGCAATTCAACCATTAATCAATCTTGCATTGTGAAGCAAGCTTTCTTGCCATTATCTCTCTTGTGGAAGTGGTTTTGATCACAACTGATCTTGGGGGTGTTGAGGAGTCACCATTTACTCCTACGAAAACTTGTAGAGACTTGGATAGAGACTAGAAATGCTGCTGCTTTTGAAATTTTATCTCACTGGGACTCATTTGCAATCAAGGCCAATCAGTCCCAAATCGAGGTTTTTGCACATGAACAGGTTTCTCAAAAAAGGGTATCCAAAAATGCCAAAATCTCAAAATTGACCAAAAATGGGACTCATTCACCACTTGTGGTGAATGAGTCTAGTTTGACTTTTTTGGAAATTCAAAGTTCTGATCTACACCTCTTGGTTTGCTCTTTCGGTACCTCCAAGTGTCCGGATCTGAAACCTTGATTTTTGGGACTGTAAGTGACTTTTTGTGAAGATTTTGACCTTGCGAATAGGGAGATGAATCCAACAAGCTTGCAACCTATTCTTCAATCATCTCCAAGGCTTCAAAGCACCTAGATCTACAATCACACAAAGAAAGAGAACAAAAGTGTTGATTGTTAGGGAATAGGGGTTTTCCTTGGTCAAACCCCTTTTAGGTAATTAAACCAAATGATGAAATAAGATGAAGCATGAACATGAAATAACACAATTAGAACTTTTCCATGATGATGGATCTTGTGTTGTTGCAACAATTGATGAAGAATTTTTCTCTTGAATGCCTTAGAACTAATCTTGAAAGCTATCTTCATGACCTTGCGAAGACTTGAAATGCTTAAATCTTGCTTGATTGACTTGATAACATGTAGGATTGATGATAATTAGATGAAATGAGGTTTTGAAAGCTTTCTTATATAGCCAAGGCACTCAAATGGCCGTTATTTTGATCCCCAAGGCCGACATTCATTAAAATTTGAATTAGAATTGTAATATTCTTGCTCAATTTTGAAAAAATCCCCAAAAGGGAATCATTCACCACCCTTGGTGAATGGGTCGCACCTAAGGGGAATCATTCACAAAGGGTGGCGAATGAGTCCCACCTTGAGGTTTTTGAGGTGGGTCTTCAAGATTTTGGGGTTTTAAAGTGTTTTTTATCAGGATATTAGTCAAAATATGCCTTGAGATGCAAAAATAAGGGTCCTAAGGGCCTATTAATGATGATATAAAGGGTGATTAGGGCTAGGGACACAAATTTCAATGTGAAAGTGTGGTTAAATACACTCTACAACATTAAAATGAGGCCCACTTAGCCTAGAAAGGAACAAGATCCAATGTGAATGTGTAAAACACATTACAACACTAGATTAAGGCCAGGTTTAATTTACAAGCCTTCTAGATTAATGTGAAAATACAATTAAATACATTTTACAACATTGAATTAAGGGAAAGATAGGTCCATTAGACTTAAATGCTTAATAAAAGTCTAGAAGAGTGTGAAAGTGATTTACAACATTTTACAACACCTTTACAAGACATGTATTTTATTCAGTTTACAAGGGCCCAAGACCTAATGTAGATGTTGAAAACACCTCAAAAAACTAGATCAAGGTGACATTAAGTCCAATTTATCATTAATTATTCCCATATCAAGAAAGGAAAAGGCGTACTTTTTCGGTGATCACATTTAACCCCCACTTTAGTGAGAGGATGAACTTCCTTCAAACTCACACTAAAGTTGACATTCAAGAGGAGTCTGAGTGTAAAAATGTAGATGCCAAAGGATGAAAAAGATCAAGAAGGTATTCAAGCCCCCAAGATCCAAAATCCTAAGTCAAATCGACATGAGCACAAAAAGACACACACGAGGTGTATAATATGCATCAAAACAAGATATGTGATCATGTAATGTTAAGAACTAAAAGAAAATGAATAATGAAAATGATATACATCAAAGATGCACTCACTCTAGGGCCACAAAACATCAAGTCTTCTATGGGGTGAGTTGTCCCAAAGAAGAGGTTTAGTGATAAATTCATGCTAGTGTGTCGGCTTCCCACCGTATATTGAGAAATTGATGCCAGTGTGTTGGCTTCCCATCATACTAACCATACCAAAGTTACCCTCCTGATAACTTGATAAGGCAACACAATGTATATGATTTTTTAAATGCTTTTGAATGTCATGTAAAAATTTTGTTAAAGGGGATTTTGCTTTGTTCATGTAAGGTCTTCTTCTTAGGGAGCATTGTGCCTAATGTCTCCAAGAGAGGACAAAGTTAAAAGTTTCAGATTGTTTCCCATGGGATGCCTCATCATCATGCCATGTCAGTAGATTGTACACTCTTGGATGGCATCAAACCCAATGACACCACCAAGAAGAGGACACATCACAAGAAAAAAGAAAAATCATGCCATGAATTTTTTTCCAAAATATGTCATTGATGTATGCCCCCACTTTAAAGTGGTTGCTACATCATCACTATGAGAAATTGTTTTAAAGTAGCCAATTATAAATGCTAAGAAGACATGAGATCCAACCTATAAATCCCTATTCCAAGTCATATGTTTCCAAATGAAGCTACATCATAGATAGGTATGTCACATGCAAGTCAACTTAAGGCATGTCATCCACATCCTAAGCTTGCTCTTATATGTACATGAAGGGTGATCAACTAGCCAAAAGAGACAATAACAAGTGACATACATGGATAAGGCTTCCTAACCCTTTGCACCCACTTAGTGTAGGACAAGGGCGAGCCTAGAATGGATGATGATATTCCACCCCTTGTGATGAATGTAAAACATGCAATAGTGAGTATGCTATGATCCTACAACTATTACATGGCAAGGAGCAACAAATAATGTTATTTATTTTGATGAATAAAAAAAGTTTCTACTTGATACATATTTAATGAGATATCTATCAATTTAGGATGTACGAAAGTTAAATTTATCTTGGAAGAATTATTTGTGACGGTGTTGACATTGATTGAAGGCTTTTGTTTTGAGGGACAATAACCAAGATCATTAGTCATTTATTGCATTTTAGGCATTATAGGGACATGGATACATTGTTCTATAGCATCACATCCTTTCCCAAGTTGCTTCATAAGTTCAAAACCTCCTCCAATTTTTTTTGTCTCTTTCTTTGGATTTGGTGGTTGTTCAATTTCCTCAAAATTTTTCTTGGATGTTGTCTTTACTTGTAAGGTGGTTGAAGTGGATGCTTTTGAATTTTGTATTTCCATTACCAGTTTCTCTTTTCAATTTTTAGACTCTTTTTTTACGAGCTTGTATTCTCCCATGGATATAGGTATGAAATCAAAGGTTTCTGAAACATCTTCCAATAAATTTGTGGTTTCTTCATTTTGATTTTGTCTTTCTATATTGTTTTTCTTGGTACTGATCATAGCACATGAAACCTTTTTGTTTTGAGGAGTAGAAGGTGACTTGTCATAAACTCCTAACATTTGCTTCAAGGCTTGATCCATATCAAGAAATTTGGGATGCTTCAAAGTGAGGTTGATTTTTGGTTTGCACATGATAGTGTTGATGTTTTCTTGCACCATGTTACCTTCCCTATTAGGAGAATTTTTAAGAGAAATACTAACTAGATCTTCATGACATTCAATGTTTGGTTCTTCAATATTGACTTCATCACAAGTAAGGGAATGATCCATGGTTGGATTTTATTGCTTGGAAATGATGGTGTTTCTTTGTTCAATAATGTTTTGCTCATGATTCACATCGATGGGATCTTGTAATACCATAATATATTCTTTACCAATAGGAGAGATCTTAGGAGAGGGGGAAATTTGATTATTGTCCATAATTTCATCCTTTTTCTCTAAGGTCTCATTCTCTTGTGACGTAATATTTACCCTAGTAGGTGAGCTTTTAGGAAAGTGAAAAACAATAGGTTCATCACATTTCATGGTTGGATTTGATAAAGTAGCTTCATCGCTTATAGGAGAGGCATCAAGAGAAGGATAACTAGGAGTATAATGGTTACTGATGATTGGAATTTTTTGTTCAAATAGGTCTTCCCAAATGGTAGGGGCATCAGGAAAGGGAGGAATAAGATTCTCACGAGTCTTAATAAGGATATCTTCTAACACTAAACTATCTTCATGTCTAGAGAAATATTAGGAGAAGGAAAGGTTTGATTATCATGATTATCTATATTTACATCCCCATTTCCTATAATGTCTTCTTGAGTAGGAGAGGTAGGATTTTCATATCTCTCAAATATCAACATATCCTCCACACAAATGTGTTTGTCATGATCATTCATGATTGTATCCTTATTCACTAAAACATTTTCACAAGTAGGGGAGGCGTTGGGAGATGAAAGGAGACTAGGTAAAGTAATGGCCATGATATCAACTTCATGTGTCATAATGTCTTTCCAAGGGGGAGGAGGAGGAAGACAAGCAAGACTTTCGTGATCTTCAATGATCGTATATTTTTTCACCAAGATAGCTTTGTCACCAATGGGAGAGATATCAAGAGAAGAACAATTATGATTATCATGATTATTGATCCTTGCATCCTTTTGTGTCAAACCTTTAGTGGATGATCCTAGTGAGAGGAAGTCCTCAAGGGATTCATCTAACATTTCTAAGTCATCACTACTAAAGGGCTTGAATGATATGCTTTTTCTAAATGTAATCATTTTTTGAATTGTTTCTTTTGATGTTTTTAGTTTTAGTTTTCATTTTCTAATGAATTTGATCTAAGTGAACTAGGAACTAAAGCTGAAAATGAAAATTGCAAAAATCTAATGCTATCCATAATTTCCATGAATGTAAATAATGCTACTGCTAATGATTAAATGTAATAGAAGCTATGCAAACTTAAAAAGCAATGTAAATACCTAGGATGGAATGAAAATTTCAGATTTCAAACAAGGTAATTTACTGATTACACTATGCAATGATTTGAAAATGAAATATTGTGAATGCAAATTTGAAATTAAGCAATGCATGAAATGGACCAATTTGAGCTAGATTTTGTAAAATGCATGAAACTGAAAGTCAACCTAGTGAAACAACTAACCAATGGTAGCAAACAAAAGCTTAAAAAAAAGATTTTTAGTGTTGTAAAAGGTTGTTTTAGATCTGTACAAGGACTGATTCACCCAAGGTGGCGAATGAGTCCCAATATGCATTTTTTTCAAAATTTTTAGGAATTTTCAATGGATTTTTATGCTTTTTATGTTGTATTATGTGTAACCTATGTGCAAATGTAGTTTTCATATATTTTTCAATGATTTGAGATGAAAAAATGTAACCTATATACACTTTCACTAATCCAAAATTTTAGAAATCCTAGATGCCAATTAACTAATGCAAACCCTAATACAAAGTCAATAGAAGCTAGATCTAGAATGATGATGGATTCCAAATAAAAAAAAAGGTATTCTAAATGCGGGTTCATGAAAATGAGGACAATGGAAATGTGGATGCTTCTACACCTTGACCAAGTGAGGTATAAAGAGAGAGATCCAATTTCACACTTACCACACTTGAGGACCCCTTAGAGATCTTCAACCAATAGAGGATGGAAAATATTTGACAATAAGGGATCCTAGGATATGATTTGGAACTATGAAATGGGGGGGGGGTTCACCACCAAGTTTAGACTTAGAAAAGAAAATGTTGGAAACTACAATGTGATATGCAAACACAGACTAAATGACCTAGAAAGACAAATACAATGCAATAAAAAGATATGAAAATTGGAAATGTGCACCTAGAAACTTGCAGAGACTTGGATAGAGACTAGAAATGCTGCTGCTTTTGAAATTTTATCTCACTGGGACTCATTTGCCAATCTAGGTCAATCAGTCCCAAATTGGGGTTTTTGCACATGAATAGGTTTCTCAAAAAGGGGTATCCAAAAATGCCAAAATCTCAAAATTGACCAAAAATGGGACTAATTCGCCACTTGTGGTGAATGAGTCCAGTTTGGGTTTTCTAGAAATTCAAAGTTTTGATCTACACCTCTTGGTCTACTCTTTTGGTACCTCCAAGTGTCTAGATCTGAAACCCTAATTTTTGGGACTATAAGTGACTTTTTGTGAAGATTTTGACCTTGCAAATAGGGAGATGACTCCAACAAGCTTGCAACATATTCTTCAATAATCTCCAAGCCTTAAAAGCACCTATATCTTCAATCACACAAAGAAAGAGAACAAAAGTGTTGATTGTTAGGGAATAGGGGTTTTCCTTGGTCAAACCCTAGCTTTTAGGTAATTAAACCAAATGATGAAATAAGATGAAGCATGAACATGAAATAATGTATATTTTGAAAAAAACTCATGACAATAGATCAAGGAGACATTAGGTCTAACAAGGAAAAAGGCATACTTTTTTGGTGATCATAGTGGAGAGACCAATGGAGCAAAGAGGTATGTATGAAAAATTTGGCTTGCAATGTTTTTTGTCATATTCCCAACACTACAATTGAAACAAAGCATTATGTATGAAAATATCCTACAAATTGACAAAGTAGGGTTTTACATTAAATAATAGGAACCAAACTTCAACCCTCATAAACATGAAATGGACAGAATGAAAGAATGGGTAAATCTGCACAACCTACAATCATAATATTGAGATGAGGAGGTCTTAAGTTTGACAGGGAATGAATTGGGAACCTACATTAGGGTGGAAAATCTTTACTTCATGGAGAAATGAAAACCAAAGTGAGAATTTGTGTATAAATTAACCCGGATAACACACATTTGGATGAGCAAGAAATTATCATAAAGTAGGGAAAGTGGTACTAGGAAATAAAATGGGATTTCTTAGCTAGCAATGTTCCCACTTTCCCAAAATATGACTTCATGAAATTGGTGATCAAACCTACTAGGGGATGTTATGTTGGTTCCAAAAGAAGAGTTGTAAGTAGTGAGGTAACTCCATTGGATGGGGAAGGTCAAGGTCAAGAGCCAAAGAAGGCCACTCAACAGGAGAGTGGAAGGCCTAAAAATGTAGAGGAAGAAGCTTTGGCTATAAAAAAAATTATATAAGGGGATCCTAGATGGTCAATGGACCCATAAGAAGAAGAATGGACAATGGAGGAATTCACGATTTTGGAGAAAATTATGGAAGTAAGATACGAATTGTTGGGCTATGTAGCCCTTGCGAAGGAAGAAGAAAAAAATTTAGACTTGGAAGATGATGATAGTAGTAGTCAGGGGGGTTGAGATCTAAAGGATAATGATCCTCTAAAATAGGGTGAGGTACAAGAATTAGAGGGCATATAGAAGTTAGGTTTTCTAAAAGATAATGCAGATCCCCTAGCTAACTTAGTGGCCTAGGGGAAAATGGGATTAAAGTTAAGGAATAAGGTAAGGAAGTCACCAGATTGTGGGGAAGGAAGGAGGAAAGGTAGGTTGTCAAACATAGAAAAAAGATCCATGGATGGTGATGTGGAGGGCCAAAAAAATCACCATGATGCTAAGATCGGGGAAGGGAATTACCCTTCCTAGGGAGTAATGAGGATCATATCATGGAGTGTTAGGGGCTTAAACACCCCTAACAAAAAGTTCCTTCTAAGGTTCCACATGGAGACATCAATGGATGATGTCCTTATGATTCAAGAGACAAAATTAAGCAATACAAAAGTGGAATTGTTCAAGAAAAATGTAAAATGTGGAACATTGAGCATGTGGAATCAATAGGAGCCTCAAGGGGTCTTCTTATTATTTGGAAGCCCCAAGAAATTTATCTAGAAATGAGAGTGGGAAATAGTCATTGGATAGCTTGCAAAGTGATAATTTTTTCATCAAATTTGGTCTTCGCATTAATCAATATATATGGCCCATCAAGTTGCATCAAAAAGAGGGAATTGTGGTTGGAGCTTGGTAACTTCTTCTACAGGGACCCCCCTAAGTTTTTCATTCTAGGGGGTGATTTTAATGTGATCATGCATAGTGAGGATAAAATGGGAGGTGTGCAAAGGAAGTACCAATACCAAGTGGATTTTGAGAATTTTTTTAGGGTAAATTTTTTATTTTAAATTCAATTGGAAAATGGAATGTACATGTGAACGAATAGGATGATGGGATTCAACCTTATTGCAAAAAAACTAGACAATTTTTTTTTTAAAGGTGATTTGGGTGCTTTTTTGTTCACCCTTGTAGGTAGTATTCTACCCCAATTAGGGTTTGTTCACTATCCCATAAAGATGGAAATCATGGGTGAAAAGAAACCTCTAAGGTACCCCTTTAAATTCAAAAATATGTGGTTCAAGGATCAAAACCTTCTGGTGTTGATTGACAACTAGTGAAATGGGTAGAAAATTGAGGGCACCAAAATGTTTGATGTAGTGTCAAAACTAAAACTTCTCAAGAAATAATTTAAAGAGTGGAATAGGTCACATGTCAAAAATATTTTTGAAACTGAATGTAGGCTGGAAGAAGAATTAACAACACTAAATGAAGTGGTACTATCTTTAGGGATGGACAATGTAAGGTTCTTGAAGGAGTTACTAAAGGAATATGCAGAGGTGTAGATGAAAGAGGAAGCGTATTGAAAACAAAAATCTTGAGAGATTATGATCTCGAAAGGGGACAAGAACACTAAATAATTCCATAATGTTAAGTGACTTTTTCCCCAAGAGAAGAGAAAGATATGAAATAACCCTTTAGAATTAAAAGGGAGATAGAAAAATAAAGGATATTATGATCCTTTGGTTAAAAGAGATATTATTAACTAATATATGTAAAAACTCTTTTAAAAGGGAGAGGAATAATTATTTATTTAAATAATATTAAAAGGAAAATTTTGGTATAAAGTGTGATGGTTTGGAAACCACCCCTTAAGGCTTATATAAGCATTGATGTGAGACTTGGAAAATCATGGAAAATATTCAAGGATGGAGAACATTCTAGGCAGAAGAAAGTGGTTTGGTGAGCTATGGGCATTGGATAAGGGGGAACACAGAGTGTGTCCAACTCGGGGTACACTGTGCACCTGAGATTGTCATATATTGTTAAGATATTTATTGTCAAAGGAAATAGTGTTTCCATTTTTAAGTTAAGATTTTTTTTGTAAAAAAAATATTGCTTACAGATGGAAATGTTGAACTATAAGAAAGTAAAATTATTTGTCTCTCTCTCTCTCTCCCTGTCTTTCTCTCTATATCATCATTCTCTCTCTATCCTTTCTCTCTCCCTCTCTCCTTCCCTCTCTACTTCTCTCTATCTTGTCATTCTCTCTCTCTCTCTCTCTTCCCTCTTTCTCTCTCACTCTCTCCTTCCCTCTCTACTCTTTATCTTACCATTCTCTCCCCCCCCTCTCTCTCTCTATATCTCTCCTTCCCTCCCTACTCTCTCCATCTCACCTCTCTACATATTTGTCTCTCCCTCTCCCATCTCTCTATCTCACCTCTCTCTCTCTCTCCCTTCCTACCTCTCCCTTCCTCTCTCCTTTCCTCTCTACTTCTCACTATCTCCCACTAACTCATTTGACTGCAAAATCCGACGAAAATGTCCAACGAAAGATGTATAATTTGATGTATCGTCGGGTGCTTGTAAAATTTGATGTGTCATTTTCAATTTTTTGAAAGTTTATCCCCGACATTTGTCAAAATTTTGACAAATCTGGGTTTTGTTGAAATGTTGACTATCTGTTTGGTCAAAATTTTGACAAACATGAAAAATAGAAAAAAATCAAATTATGGCCAACATAAAGAAAAGTGAGTTTGTGCCTAATTTATTGCGACAATGTTTTGCTCTACTTGAGACAGTTTGTGGAGAACCAAGGATGACTTTCTTGAGAAAAATAAAAAATAATTCAAGAAGATATTGCCAGGTTGAGGCTAGTCATTGTCTTTTTGCAGAATTCAGTTGTGAAGTCAGATTTGTAGTTCTAGGTTTGAAAATCATATTTTAAAGCAACATCTCATCAGATTTAATTTTTAGAGGTTTAGGGTTTTGAGAATTTCATGTCTAGATTTTGTTGTGTGGAATCACCATAAGATCACAACCAAGGAATAGATTCTTGTGATTGTAATTATGTGATCCATAACTCTATTGGTCATGTGGCACAATTGTGCTATAACAAATACAGGATGCATTCATGTGTGACCCAAGTTTAATGTGGCTATGTTGTGATAGAAATGGAGGCACTCATATAATGTAGTTAATTCAGGTTGTATAATGTAGGTGTCAATCATCATTGGGTGCATTCAGGTTGTCTCAAGTTTAACAGGTTAGAATGTAATTATAGCATGATCGAAGAGTGATTACCTCTTGCTGTAATAAAGAGCCTATAACTCTAGTTGATATGTAGAGTGGTTGTGTTATATCAATTATGTAGTGCATTCAACCACAACCCATGTTTAATGGGCTATTCTAGAGAGTGATCAAAATTTTCTAAACCTTATGAATGTTACTTAAAAGTGTATAGCTTAAACTAGAAACCAAGTTTGTTACATACTTGAATGCAATCTTGGGTTACCGCAAACTATAATAATGTGATATGCTAATAACCAATATGGAAATTATTAAAGAAAGACCCATGATATATAGGATACATTTCCCTAATCAAGTTTACATACCTTAATGATCAAACACAAGCTTCCCACACAGTGTAGGATACAATCCAAGATCATACCACAACTTTGTCAAGACAGTTAATTTTTTGACCCAAGATAGGTTGTTTTTTAATACCAATAGATGCATTGGTAAGAGCATGATTAGGGTATAGACCCTAGGCCTTCGTAGAAACATAAACAATAACTATAGTGGATTAGTGAGGTTGCAATACCAGAAAGATTGAGACATTGTAGGTAATAACAAAATCTTGCAATCTAAAGATTGTTGCCAATAACAAGCACACTATGTAGCTTAGTGACATTTGTAAATGAAATCTACGGTAAGAAGAATGACAGTCACTTGAGATGTGACAGTCAAAAAGAGGTTGAGCAGTGACAAGATAATAAAGCTCAAACCTTGCATAGTAAAGTGGAGATTTTAATAGTGAGTTTCCTTACCCCCTTGCTGACCTTAAGGGTTTTTCAAATGCTTTGGTAGTGTTAGACAAGGCAAATGAAATTAGGGAATGACTGTCCAAATGAAGTAACAGTGGCAATCATAGGTTCAATGTTTCTTCTTAGCCATTAATGTATAATGGAAGTAGTGGATTGCATGTTTGAGCAGTGTTACGAGACTCATCAAAGATGTGAGAATAGTGAATAATACCTTGTGGACTGTGAAGTAGTGTCAATAAGGTTGAAGGATCTTAAGAACTACAATACCATGAAACAATGAGTCCCGTGTAGTAAGTAGGCAGTCTATAGGGCATAGTTTGATTTTATAGAAGGATGATCATGAAATGAATCTTCAAGTGATAGTGAGTGAGCTATTTGAGATTGCAGCTGAGGGTGCAATACCCAGTCTTAAAGGAAGTTAGCAAAGCAATAAATGTGCAAGAAAATCAAATCATACACAACAAACAATTCACAATGTTATCTTGCAGAATGCCTTGAGTTTGAAGAAAAAAATATCATTGTATCTTGATGATGAAAGTGGTGACCTTAATGGTCAATCATTGGAAACCATGATTTTAAAACATGCTATTGTGCTTATGGAGGAAAAATTTTAAGCAAGTGAGTGGTGGTTTGGAACAATGGCAGGTATGAAGGACTTGCTTTATATGCATACTATGCAGTCTAGCTTAAGGCACTGTTCTTAGAAGAGATTGAAGGTGGATTAGGGAACTCAAGGGTTACCATGAAAAGGATTAAAACAAAGACTGAGATCTATTTAAAAGCCACGGTCATGAAGATATTAAAGATGTCATATGCAAAACCCTAGTAGCTGGAGTAATGAATACAGTGCCAGAGATGATAGTGTGCTAGGGCAGATTTAGGAGATCTCCACATTATCTAATTACAGGGAAATACATCATTTATTTATTTTTTTAATTAAAAGAAATCATTTTAAACCCTATATAGGATACATTGATACTTCAAAATCCTCTGAAGGAATTTGAGATTACGCAAATATATGTCAAGTAAATACCTAGATTACAAATAGTAGGGGGAACAATGTAAGATTTGTTGAGAAGAGTAGGAATGAGATAAGCAGCAATGAATCCTATGCCTCCTTTCACACACATCTCCTCACCGTTCTCTGTCATTCTTTATGGAAAAATTCTCCATTTTGGTGGTCTATGCTTGAAAATAATGTTTTGACGAAGGTTTTAGAGTATTTTTATTAAAATGAAAACTCCATTCTGGTGGGCTACGCCTAAAAATAAGATTTTGACAAAAGTTTTAGGGTATGTTTTAAAGTTTTAGAGTATTTTGGTGGGCTATATTCTTGATTCCTTAAATGATTTATTCAAATGGATTATGACTAAATAAATGACTAACTATTTAGTCATTTTTATTTGTGTGACTAAATAATTTTTAATAAATGACCAAACTAGTAATTTATTTACTCATTTATATCCGAGTTGCAAAAAATAAGCAGAATTTAGTCATTTTTAGTTGTTGTGACTAAAAGTTTTAGTCACCTAGTCATTTATTTGCCAAATTCTACTAGTGTGTGCTTCCTTGTGCGATTAGGGCTCTCTCAATGTTGAGGGCCCTAGGGATAAGCTTGTCATAAGTGACACATTGCATCTTTAACTAAAAAGGATAAATCTTATTGACATTAGCAATGATGATTCTGACTTGTTGCTCCTTAGGAATGGGTCACTTGCTCTTACTAGCTCGCTACCTCCATCATTGTAGGAAGTTTGCAATCAAGTTCAATATTCTAATTTTAGGAGTCTTAACGGTTGGAAATCATAGTAAAATCAGAATTTAATAAGTTTTGGAATTAGCATTTTAAAGTGTTTTTTGGGGTCATTAACTTCAGACTATCTTCTCTTTTGCAGGGGTGGTTGCATGCCAAAAATTTTTGGTGTAAAATATCATAATTATTAGATTTTGTTACCTTTCTATGAATAAAAATTATTGGAGTGTGAGTTTGATATTTTTTGAAGATCTAAATAGTCAATCTTGGTAAAGAAAAATCATGTCAGATAATATTAGTCCAGAACAAAATGAAGAGACACTTGATAGATTGTGGGCTAGATTGAAAAGAAAGGGTGATGGGAAATGTTATTGTCTTTGCAATAATTGCAAGGGCTTAAAGACGAGACAAATTTTAATCACAACAACTGAGAAACATTGTAGGCAGCATGGTCACATTGAAGGGGGGCATGATTATCATCCATTGGTAAGTTGTTCATTATATGTGTTTATATTGATTGAATTTGTAAATGTTTATATCGTTTTAACATTATATATATAATCACTTGATCATGATCATGGTTTATGTGTGTCTATCATTATTATAAAGGTGGGGCACCCTAGGGCAGATGATATGGATTATCATGGCCCAGAGAATGTGGTTTTGCAAGTGGACGAACATAGAGCTATGAATATTGAAGATGAAGTTAATGATCCTATGGAAGAAGATGATCATGCACCAGAAAACATAGTTGAAGATGATGGTATGAATACATTGATCCATGACACATTTAGTGGCAGAGCTGATCATGATTTATATGATGACTTTGATGATGTTCATGATTTACTTGTACTTGAGAAGGAATATGAGCCTCTTTATGAAGGCTCCCAAACAACTCTTCTCTATGTTGTATTGTTGATGTTGAACTTGAAAGTTATGAATGGTTTATCAAATATAGCAATCTCATGGATGTTAAGGTATGTCATATATGCCATCTTTTTTCATCTATTTTAATTATTGTTAGTTCATCACTAGTAAATAAAGGATGAAATATGTACCATTAATATTCTTCATAATAATAATTTTTTTTTTTTGTAGATTGATTGGTGAATTTTTCTTACCACCATCAAATATTTTACCTTGCTCATACTAAGATTTATCTGCCATTATGAAAGATATCAAAATGGAGTATCAAACAATAGATGCATGTCCCAATGATCATATTATTTATCATAAACAATAGGAATTTGCATCAGAATTCCCAAAATTTCATATTAGTAGATATCAAATAGATCAACTAACAAAAAAGGTGCCTCACAAGATTCTTCGTCATATTCCCATTATTCCACGTATGCAACGATTATTTAGGTGCGAAAGCTTAGCACAATTTATGGATTACCATACACAAAATAGAAGTGGAGATGACATTCTTCAAATGCCTGTGGATGGTTTTCCATTTAGGGACATGGAGGAAAAATGGCCACACTTTAAAGAAGAACCTCGTAATCTCAGGCTTTCATTGGGAGCAGATGGTGTCAATCCATTTGGAGAGCTAAGATCTATTTACTTAGTGTGGCCTATTTTTGTTATCAACAATAACATTCCTCCATGGATGTCAATAAAGAGGGGTCACGTAATCTTGTCAATGATTGTTCCAGGTATTTTCTTACATCAATTTTCTTTAATGTAGTAGCATCTCATTTGTCTTATTTGTTGCATAATGACTTATATTTTTTTCATTCAACAGTCATGTACATTAATTTATATATATTGCAGTAAAATGGTTATAATAATTATGTAATGTTTATGTTCATTCAACTAGGTAAGTGCCAAGTTAAAGATATGAATGTATATATCGAGCCTCTTATCGACGAGTTACTAAAGTTATGGAATGGCGTCACTATGTATGACATCTCTAGACCAATAGGACAAAGACAATTTCAATTCCATGCAATGCTTGTATGGACAATTCATGATGCCCCAGGGTGACACATTTTTGTGGTATGTTATAACGTTCAACGCACTTTAACAATATTTAATTTGATGAAGTAGATATCATGCATTTTTTAAAATAATCTATTCAATATATATAATTATAAAATTGACATATTTAATCCAATTATATATGATCTTGCAGGTCTTCAAACAAAGGGAAAATTTGCATGTCAATTTGTGGTCCAAAGATGAAATCTTGTCGTTCAACAAGTTTAGGAAAGTAGGTGTTTGATGAGTATAGGCACTTCCTCCATAGAAATCATAAGTATCGAACTACTGAAAAACATCTTTTCAATGGGAAAGAGGAGACTACATCAAAACCACGAAGAATGACACCTCGCCTATGGAAGTTGGAATATAATAGAATTAATCGTCAAGGTTATACATTGGATCAAATTGTTTATCTATCATATATGATATGTTTTGAATTTATATTTTTATATTGTGTTGTGTTTACTCATGTTGTAATTGACAATGATTGTCATTAATTTGTTTAACTTATATGCTTCATGAAGGTTGTCAAAGAATTAATGGCTGGCTTCCACAAGGACTAAAAATTTATCCCAGACAATTTAGTAGGTTTCCCTACTATGAGCAGCTACAAATTGTGCATTTTTTTGTTACAATGCATATCAGAAAGAATATAACAGAAACGTTATGGAAAATATTGGATGGAAGGCATGACAAAGAAAAAAATGTCAAAATTCGTAATGACATTCAAGAAGCCAATCATGCAATGAAAAATTTCATTCAATTAAATAGTGATGGAGACCAAATTAATATAAGTGCCCTTCCTTGGTTATTAACAGAGCAACAAAGCAATGCTATAAAAGAAGTCATACAAAAAATTTGATTTTCCATAGGATTTGTTGCGAACATAAAAAATATAATAACAAAGAAAGGTGAATTTGGGTCAGGGATGAAAACACATGATTGGCATACCTTCATTAAGGTAATTATTCTAGTATATTATATACTCTTGTATAATGCATGTACTTTTCAGTGTATTGTGTTTACTACTTTTGAAAAGATAATGAAAATATCATTTTATAATTGTTGCAGTACATTCTACCTCTATCTCTCCCAGATAACTTTGACAACAATGTCAAGCAAGTTATATATGATCTTGGAAAATACATGAGGTAAGTAGCGAGATTTATTCAATTCGTTGTATACATCTTATAATTGCCATTTTTTTTACTTGTTATGTAATATACTGTATATTTTTGTTAAATTTCATTAATATATTTGCGCCTTGAATCACTTGTAGATGGCTATCATCTAAAGAAATCCATAAAGAAGATATAAATTATTGGAAGAGAAAAATTTATCGTCTAATGTGTGAAATGAAAAGTGTCTACCTTCAACATTTTTCAATGCACAAGAACACTACTTCATACACCAAGTTGAGGAGATTGAATTGTGGACCTGTACACACAAGTTCAATGTGGATGGTTGAGAGGAGCACTTGAAATTTTTGAAGGATTTGTGGTTAGAAAAAGAGCACATCTTGAGGGTTCTATGGTGGAGGGATATATGGTATACGGACAGTGTGAATATCTTCCCTAAGTTTGTAGCAAAGATCCATATATGAATTAAGCATTTAGAGGATCCCAACTCCATTAAAATTAAAGAATTACGATGGGGAAAGATAATACATATGATTTTTATGTATATTGTACTTATTGAATTTTAATCTTCAATATACATCAATTATAAATTAAAGGTCATATCTTGTGGTATTTAACTAATTACCATGGTTTGTAATTTCAATTTTTTTTGATACAATTGGTCAAGAGTGGGATGCACTACATTTGTGCATCGCAAACAATCTTGATTGGATGATGGTATGGATTGAAGGATGTCAACAATTTGGTCCCGCATTAACATGGGAAGGTGTGGCTTCATTAGTTAAAAGAAGCTCATCGTAATGGAGATTGAATGTTACACAAAGGGAAATTGATTTAGCATATGGTTTAAGAGATAATAGATGCATTATAAATATAGTATTAATCTATTATATTATTTAATTATTTTCAATTATATTGATGTATATATATTGGGATTGTTTTCTTTGCATACATTCAGCCAAGAATAAATATGTTTATCAATTGATGATATTGCAATAATTTTTACATGTTTGACATATTGTAGGTGAAACACCACAAGGCTATGTGGTGCAATGGTCATAAATTTTGAATCAAAATGTTGGATGACATGAAGAAAACTTGTGATTCTGGTATAACTACAGTCTTTCAGGTGACTAATGTTTCATCTAGAAGCGACATACATCCAAAAGTCTTAGAAAATTGATACTATGGGATTTTGGATGATATACTTGAGTGTGACTTTAACTCCTTCAAATTAATTTTGTTCATCGTCCTACGGTACAAGCTACAATTGAATGAAAATGATCCTAAGAGAACTATTATTTAAAATGATAATGGATTTACCATGGTTAATACAAGGTTGATCGAGCAACCTGGAAATGAGCCCTATGTTCTTCCAAGCCAATGTGAGCAAGTATTTTACTTAGAGGTTCCAGATAAACTGGTTGGTCATTTGTTGTTAGACATGATTTAAGAGGAAGGAAAGTAAAGTATAATGTGGTGGAAGAAGAAGATACTGAAGAACTAGAAGATGATGTAGATGATGATCAGGACCAATAGTTAGTTGATGATGTCCCTGACGAAGATGTTGAAGAGGAGGAACTAGATCATGATGATGTAGGAGTTAATGTTCATGAAGATGATATCCATGTGGATGATGACATTATCAAAAATGATATCGATGATGATGATGATGATATTACCAATCATTACAATGTCAAATCTGGATCGGATGATACCGACAAAGAGTTGGATGAAGAAGAAGATCAATGACATTGAAATGTATAAGTTATGCAATTATATTATCTATTTGATATTAATTTCTTGATATAATTATATTTGAATTATGTGGTTACATAATTAATTCAAGATGTTTTTAATTTTTATGCAATTACATAACTAATTTAATGATATACTTTTTAATGTTTGAAAGGTCAAAAAATTAAAACATTTCAATAGTGATGTTAACAACCTTGAAATTAGTGTGTTTTATGTTTCATGTGATCATAAAAGATTAAAAAGTCAATTGTAGAGGTGGTTGTTCAGTGGTTGACATGTAAATACCTTTAAAAGGCATAAAGTGATCATTGTAATGGTTGTTGATGGTTGAGGATTTAAAATACAAGCTCTTGACATTCGAAAATCTATGTTTTTCTTAAAAAATTCTATATTTTTCTTGTTATGCAGCACTGTACAGTCACGTGCATCCATATTTTGATGTGAAATCAATTGTAGGTCATGAAGATATGTGTTAGCTTTGATTTGAATCTGATTTGAGGGCTTAAGGCATTGATTTGAGTTAGAAAGTTTCATTTCTTTGCATACAACTCGGTTACCCTGTTTTTGAGGGTTTTGTAGTCCAAACATGATATAAAGGGGCTCTTACACTTTTTGTGATTACTGTAGTTTGTGTAAGAGGCACCATGGATACTATTGTAATTATAGTATGCATGAATAGGGTGTATGATGATAAATAAAGAAGGTATAGTTGTTGTCCTCAAGAGTTTTGTGAAGAAAAACATGTGAAATGAGAGGTTCAAGCCTAGGTTTCAACAAAACATGTATGGGGGATCTGATTTTATGAATTTTTATCCATGTGCAAACCTAATGGGTTGTTTTTGAACACTGAAAATAAATGATATACATACACACACACACACACATATATGTATGTATGTATGTATGTATGTATATTTATTTTTAAATGTAAATGTAAATGCAATTACTGGATACTCTCCTAGAAAAATAAATGCAACATATCATTAAATAAATCTATATCTATATATATAAATATTTATTTCTAAATGCAAGTGTAAATGCGAAGAGCATATGGTTTTGTAGTGTTATAGATACAACATATCCATAAATTAATGTAATTGAAATTCTAAAGTCTTCAACACATATAATATGAAATCGATCAAACTATTAAACTACATGAGAAATAAAATGAAAACAAGAATGCATATGTATGTAGACATTTGTAAATGTAAGTGTGTAAATAAGAATAATGAAAAATTATAAAAAGAATACAAGGGTAAAGGTTTAGAGTTTTAGAGTGGAGAGAGATAGGGGTAGTGGTTTATGGGCTTCTAGAGTTGTTAATGGTTTAGGTTTAGGGTTAAAGTAGAGGGTTCTAGTTTTTTACACTCCAGAACTGTGTTGGTCTTCTAATCTACCTATGGGATTAAAAGCACTCCAATCAAGGGTAGCTCAAAGACCTAGACCAATTGAGATGAGTACTTAAAATCCTCCTACACTTTGGGCTCTACAAGACCTCGGAGGGTGACCCCTTCATGTGTTTACAACCTCTGCACCAATATCATAAACAACATTAACACATAATAGATAATCCCATTGAATAGCTCAACACAATAGGATAATATCGAATAAAATTAGATGTTCACCTATAATATCAACTATGTGGAGCATGAGATAACTACAACACAATCCATAGTAAAATATAGTCATTAATTTTCAATTTGTAGCAAGCTCTAGGGAAAGACAAACAATTATTGAACTACACAAATAAGTACAACTTAGATAAGTGCCATATATCCATTGCAAGAGTCAAATTCATAAGCATCTAAAGGTTTATGATAGATTTAATACATAACATATAACTTATAAGATCCATGACAATATTGCATTACACTTTCATCAGTATGCATTCTCACCCAATACTACTTATCAAATCCTTATATAAAACATATCCGCCTATAATCCCATTCAAGCATTTTAATTAATTCCTTGAATTAAAGCTAAACTAAGGATTATACACACCACAACAGTGAGATGAATCCCTCTCTCTCATTGAATCCCTCTATCTCTCCTCACCATATAACCCTAAACCCTAAACTCCTTAAACTCCTTAAAACTCTAAACCCTAAACCTCTACCTCACTCTCTCTCTAAGTCTCTCCTCCTACCTCCCTCTCCCTCTCTCTTAGGTCTTTATCTATCTCTCACTCTCTATGTGTCTCCCTCTGCACCCTTAAACCAAACTCCTTAACTCCTTAACCAAACCTTAAACCACATTAAATCTTAAAATTCAAAACCTTAAACCTCACCCTATCAGCTTAAACCTCTACCCCATATCTCCCACTCTCCCTCTTTTCTCTCTGTCTCTCTCAAGTCTCAATCTCCTAAATTCCTTCTGCCTCTCTCTCTCACTCACTCTTATTCCTCCTCTACTCCTTAAACTCTTCCTACTCCTATACCCTTAACCTCTACTTATATCTTCTCCCACTCCCTCCTCTCCTCTCACTACAATCCTCTATCTTCTCTTCCTCTACATAACCCTAAACCATAAACCCTTAAAACTCTACCCTCTACCTCCTTTCCTCAACTCACTCTTCTCTATCTCTCTCCCTCTACCCTTAACTCTAAACCTTTAAAACCTTAACCCTTAAAATCTAAACCCTTAACATTAGGTGTGTATTAAAACATTATAAAAGTATAAATTTTTGGAGTTCTATTAGAAATTGAATGATAAATGATGATGAATGGGAAAATATAAGGCACTTTAATATTTTCAACTAAAGAGTTGGAGTTCAATTAGGATTAGTGTTCATTTAGGGTTAGGTTTAGGGTTTAATTAATTTTCAATTTGGGTTAGGATTGAGGATGAGGTTTGGGTTTAATTAAGGTTATGAATTCAATAAGAGTTAAAATAGGGTCAAGGTTAAGGTTAGGGTTGGGGTTAAGGTTCAATTAGGATAAGAATTAGTGTTAGGGTTAGGATTAGAGTTCAACTATAGTTCAAAGTTAAGGTTATGGTACAATTAGGACTAGTGTTCAATAAATGTTCAATTAGGGTTAATACTTAATTAAGGTTAGTTTTAAAGTTCAATTAGGTTTGCTAGGGTTGGGATTATGAATCACAGGTTTGGGTTAGGGCTCGATTTAGAGTTAGGTCATTTAGTTAGAGCTAGGGCTAGGGCTAGGGGTGAATCCACCATGCTTAGTGGCTCAATTGCCAATTAGGATTTAGTGTTCACTAGGTAAGGGCTAGAGTCCAAATAGGGTTAGGGTTTAACTAAGGTTAGGATTAGAATAGAATAAAGTTTTTTGTTTAATTATGATATCCAGAATTTAGTATAATTTTAGAAAATGAAATGATTTGGACACAGAAAAAAATAGAGAAGTTGATTTTATATAGATCTTATTTCTTAATTTATTCTAAAATTCTAATTAATAATTGTTTGAAGGTAATATAAAATGAATATTTTAATTTAATTTAATTTAATTGTATTAGATAATTAGTAAAACTAAATAGATAATAAATATTTTATGGATTTTAGAAATTAGAATTTAGTTTAATTTTATTTGTAATGTCAAATATTAAAATTTTAGATTGAAATACTTAATTTATTTTAAAATATTTATAATTAATGTTTAATTTATAAACTAATATTAGGACATTAATAAATATAAGCCGTGGCATAATGTATTAAATACACATCAAAGTATTTATCATTCCTTTGGCTTCACCGGATGAGACACGTGGCGCTCACCCATGATATCGCGATCTTGCAATTTCCAATTGTGGGATGGCAGGGAACGACTGAGATGCTGCCAGACTCAACTTATAATATCCTATTGTAGATCTTCTTTGACTTGACTAGTTTCCCTAATTTCTCTACTTTTTCTCATTTTTAATGAATTCCCCTTAGCCTTGTCAAATATTTCATTTTAAATGTTTTGCTTTAGAAGTAATGAAACATTTAAAATATATCGCACAAAAATTTCCTCGAGCCCCGCCTTGTACAGTCCACGTGGCACTCGCCTGTGATTTCACAATCAACCAGAGCACCATTGTGGGATGGCAGGGAATGACTCAAATCAAAGGACAGTTGATGAACGGTAGTGAAAATTTGATCCCCCAGATGGGACACATGTCGCCCACCCGTGATATCGCCATCCTACAATTCCCGATCATGGGATGGTGGGAAACCGTTGATCTTGAAGGAATTTTGATCAACAGTAGCACGAATTTCATCCTTCTGAAAAATAAAACATTCATTAAAGGGAAAGGGGACATTACTAGGTGGATGGAAAACAATGACATAAGTTTTTTTAAAACCGTTCAGCATAGGGCCAACTAGGACTTAGGAAAATAAAACCTGTGGAGGAAATAAAATATTAAGACCAAAGGGACTAGGCCTAGACAAAATGATGGGGCATAAGATGTTTTTAAAACCCTTCAAAAAAGGTAATAGTGAAATAGATCCCGACCAAGGCATTAGTAAACACAAGGGTTTAAGATGAAGACAAAGCTAAAACCCCAGTCCTAAGAAAATTTCCAACACCATGAAAGACCAGTGACATAAGGCAGGGCATGAGTGAAACCTTAGGAACAAAATTTGAAGTTCCATTAGTACAAGCATTGGATAATTTTATATTAATAGTTTGTCCTATCACAAATATAAAAGGTGAGCACAATAAATAACATGTATTTTCCCATTAAATGTGAAGGATTTTCAAAACATTTTAGTGTTCAACTATTGGTCCATTTTTGTTTAGTATAAGTTGTATTTTAAATTATTATGTGTTGTTATTATAACAACAAATATATTTTTTGTGTTCAACTATTATTAGTCCATATGTGTTGAATATAAAAGGTAGAGATATGAAAGATTTATGGTTATCAATAAGTATTTGGTCCACTTAGGTTGTATATCAATTTTAATTTAAATAAAAATATCATATTCTACAAGCAACAAATGATATTTTTTTGGTTCAACTATTGGAGGTTCCATGATTAAGTTTTGGTTGAACCTTTAAAAAGTCAAATTTAGACACTTCTCAAAAGATGCGACCGATTAATGGCGAGTTGCATGATAATTAGATACTTACCTCAAACCTTAGTTATAGGGCGGACTGGATAGACTGCAGGAAACGGTTCTGGATGTTTTCATGGATTGTACATGATTGCGGGCTCCCTCTCCCTAAGAATAAGGGGACATCACTAGGTCAACAACAAACAATGACATAAAGTTGTTTTAATGAGAACATGGGACCAACAAAGACTTAGGAAAAAATAAAGTCATACAAAGGAAATAAAACAATAAAAACAAAGGGGGGCCCAACCCCAACCTAGATGTGCATGATGGGGCTTTGAAGTCATTTTAAAGCCTTCCCAAAGTAATGGCAATAGATCACATCCAAGGTGTAAGATGAACACTAGGGTTTTACATGAAGATGAAGGTAAAACACCAACCTTAGGCTTTTCCCAAACGCCATAGATGACCGGAGACACAAGGCAGAGATAAAAATGAACATGAGAACAAAACTTTGAAGTTGTCACACTGCCACCAACCTAAACCCTAAACCATTAACCCATAACCCTTAAACCCCCAGACCCTCTACCTCTCTGTCTCTCTCACTCCCTCTGTCTCTCTCCCTCTACCCTAAACCCTAAACCCTAAACCCTTAACCCTTAAACTCTAAACCCTTAAACCCTCTACCCTCTACGTTTAACCCTCTACCCCTTATCTCTCTCCCACTCCCTCCCTCTTTCCCTCTCTCTCTCTCAAGTCTCACCCTCCTACCCCCTGATCTGGAGGATCTTCACAAAAATTTGAAGTTTCTCATTTCTCTCCAGAATCTGCACCTTCAGAAAGAGCTTGACGTCCTGATTCCAGCGCAACTTGAATGAAGCGAAAAGGACTCCGTTTGCTCAAGTTATGGCCAGTCAAACTTTTGGTCAAATTGGCATCATAGGGCATCTAGGAAGTGAAAACAATGATGTCGTCAAAAGATGTCAAAGTCAGCGTCATTGCGAAGAGCTCGTCATAAGCTTTCCGACACAACTCGTCTCATTGAAATCCAACACAGAATGCACAAGATATCATTAGTCAAAGATCGTGCTATGAAGGTTGACTTTGACTGTACGGATGCTGATGTTAGCATTCCGTACTATACAGACAGTGAAGTGGACTAACTAGAATTTGACATGTGGCAACTATGTTAGCATCGTACGGAACCAATCAAGTGATGACAGGTGTCATCCGTACACAGTTAGCGTCTCGTCATCATCCATGTCAGCAACACATCAGCGTACACGTTAGAATTTTTGGCCTATAGGAACTCGCCACGTGGCACCCTCCTGGTGCGGCAAATGGCCATAGCTACATCATCACCCCTTCTCTCTTCGGCAGATAGTTGAAATAATTGTTATGTTGGTTAAAAATATATGGTGGGAGGGATTCTAACCCCCCACCTTCCATACTCTGCTAAGGCCGCCTATCAACTCGCCTTAAAGTCCGGGCTTTACCATAACAGTCGGCGGTTCATTTTGTTGAGGTAGGAAGTGGATTTGTGGGAAATGTGCAGCCAGTGGGAGTTGAACCTGCACTGGCCAGCTTCCCAAAATGTATAGCCACCAATGAACCACTGAAATCCTCTGGAACATTATTAGGCTCGATTTGATTTTCTTTCTTATTCTAAACTGAATACCATTTAAATAAACAAATCCCTCTAAAATGAAAACAAACAAACCCCTAAATTGTCAAATAAGATAAAAAAAAAACTATGTGAGCCCGTGAATTAATACATTAAAGGGCTTAAATTTATTTTATGTGATTTCACATGGATAAGGGAGTTGTTTTTGAAGATTTTATGTAAAAATAAGGGAGATTATTCTGATTTTTATATGTAATTAGGGGATTTTGGGGGATATTGTAAATCATATGGTTTTACACCATATTTGGTAAATTTGATGTATAAAAGGGGAGTTTAGGAGTGAGTTTGGTAGGCAGATTTTTCAAGTCTAGGTGGTGAAGCTGTGAACTAGAGAAACAGGGAGATTTTCTAAGGAGATTATTTTGAGCCTTTTTGTAAGTCAGAGTATTTTTATGCTTCCGAAGTGCTCTTGGTGCAATTGTAATTTTGTTTTTGGAGATTAATTGGGTTGGTCTCACTCTATTGGAGTGGACCTGGAGATGTAGTCACATTTGTGGCAAACTTCGTTATCAGATTGTTTGCACTCTCTCTCTTCTTCCTTCTTAATTTCATTCTTTTCACCTTTAGTTTTTAATGCATATTTCAATAATGTATGCATGAATTGTATTTCCACTTAATTCACATGTTAATGTGTTAATTTTGTTTATGTAATTTGGATTTCATGATTTGTAAACATTAAGCATTCAAGCACAATTAGTCTAGATCCTAATCAGATCAAGTGGTATCAGAGATTTTGGTTACTATTATTGCAGTTGTTTTGAATGCTAACAAGATCCAGGATTCAAAAGGGTGAAGGAAAGCTTGAGGAATTTAATCTTGAGATCGGGAAATGAAGAACTTTTCTGAAGATGTCTGTGTCTGGAATGGAGGTACCTGAAGAACTCAGTGAGTAGGAGTTTCGAAGAGCTTTTTGGTAGATGAAAGTTGCATTGGAGATGCTACTCAAAGAAAGGGAAGAATGCCTGAAATGTGAAGAAGATCATGGAGACAGTAAAAGAAAGAAGAAGCAACCAGGAGGTGGTGATGAACCCTCAAAATATCCTTCATCTACTCCTCCTTCTTCTCCTCATTCTCCTTCTTCTTCTAGACATTCTCTTTCTGGTAATCCTTTTAAGGGTGTAAATAAGCCTCAGATTAAATTGGATATTAAATTTGAACTACCTAAGTATTGTGGTGAATTAGATGCTGAAAAACTAGATGATTGGATTCAACAAGTAGAAGTCTATTGTAGAGTTCAAAATATCTTTGATGATGCTTCTAGGATCCAGTTAGCCACTCTTCAGTTGGGAGGTACAGCTCTTACTTGGTGGGAGAGTAGGACTAAAGCAGAAATTTCACAGCATGGTAGAGTCAATTTATCTTGGTTAGAATTCATTAATGCTCTTAAAAAACAATTCTATCTCTTAGGTCACATGCAACAATTAATGATGAATTGGCAAGTGTTTAAACAAGGGAAAGGTCAAACTGTCCAAGAGTACACCCATGAATTCAGAAAGAAGGCTATTACATTAAATGTACCTTTGTACACCCAGGATACCTTGTTAAAGTACATAGGAGGTCTTCATTCATATCTTAGACATTCTATTTTGGTTTTGAGCCCTTGTAATTTGGATGAAGTGTCTATTCAAGCTACACACTTAGAGTCAAGGGGAAAGGGTTCTTTCATTGATAATGATAACTTTGTAAAGAAATCTTCTAAGGTTGCAGAGACAGGGAAAGGAAAGAAGACAACTACAGTCAAGAAGGATGATAATTTTTCTTGCTCTCATTGTGACAAGAAGGGTCATGATGAAGATGATTGTTGGAAGTTGCATCCCGAATTGAAGCCTAAGTGGGCTCAGAGACAGAATCAGAAATAGAAGGGTAAGGAGAAATCCACAAGTGTTGTTATGGATCTTTGTTCAAATTCTGATGATGAAACTAAGATAACAAATATGGGTATGAAAGGTAAAGATCCTAATTCCAGTGTTTCTTTTGATAGTTGTGCTTCTACTTCTAAAGTTAATGATGTCTCTGAAGATAAGAAAAGGAATGAGCTTTTTTATTTAAGGGTTGTTGCTAAGAACATCAAGATTGATGCACTCATAGATAGTGGTTCTCAAGTTAACTTAATCTTTGAAGATGTAAGAAACTTGGGATTGAAAACTACACAACATAAGAAACCTTATCCACTAGGATGGATTTGCAAGAATGATAAGTTGCAAGTAACAAGACAATGCACTTTAAAATTCACAATCATAAGTAAGTTTGTGGATGAAGTACAGTTTGATGTGGTTCCACTAGATATATGTGGGATAGTTCTGGGTAGCCCTTATTTATATGATCGGAAAGCTATTTTCTATAGGGAAAAGATTCATTATCATTTGTTTAAAGATGGCATTCAGTATATTGTACATTCTTATACGATTAAGACTGATCATTCTCTTACAAACACAAGACAACTAAAGAGGGTGATTAATGCAAGTAAAGATTTAACTCTTATGTCTGTCAACACAGGTGGTTCTAGACAAGAACTTGGAGTAGCTAACCAGGGTAAGATGTCGCAGGATGCACCCACAATACAGCATGAGGGAATGATGATTGAAAGCATTGATGGATCCTTGGGTAAAAATGTTTCTGTTGTGAAGGATCGATATGTTGTTGATTTGTTCTCTTTCATATTTGCATTATTGTTCAGCTTGATGCTAGTCAATCTTTGTTGGTTAGTGGCTACAACAGTTGATGTAGATGCTTATGGAAGTGATAGAATGATGTTTATGTTCAACAATATTGTTGCAGTCTTCATTGTGATTGTGAGCCATGTATACAGATGTACACAAGATACAAGACAAGTGGGGAGGCCAAGTCCTCACCTAATGTCAGTATAATTGTCATTTTTGGAGGTCCAAAAGGTCTTTAATGGGGAGGCTTGATCCAAAGGATCTTCACCAAAATTTGAAGTTTCTCATTTCTCTCTAGAATCTACACCTTCAGAAAGAGCTCGACGTCCTGATTCTAGCGCAACTTGAATGAAGCGAAAAGGACTCTATTTGCTCAAGTTATGGCCAGTCAAACTTTTGGTCAAACTGGCATCAAAGGGCGTCCAAGAAGTGAAAACAATGATGTCATCAAAAGATGTCAAAGTTAGCGTCATCACGAAGAGCTCGTCGTAAGCTTTCTGCTGCAACTTGTTTCGTTGAAATCCGACACCGAATGCATGAGATATCATCAGTCAAAGATCGTGCTATGAAGGTTAACATTGACCATACGGATGCTGATGTCAGCATTCCATACTATATAGACAGTGAAGTGGACTAACTAGAATTTGACATGTGGCAACTATGTCAGCATTGTACGGAACCAATCAAGTGATGACATGTGTCATCCGTACATAGTCAGCATCTCATTATCATCCACGTCAGCAACACATCAGCATACATGTCAGAATTTTTGGCCTATAGGAACTCACCACGTGGCACCCTCCTGGTGCAGCACATGGCCACAGCTGCATTGTCACCCCTTCTCTCTGGCAGACAGTTGAAATAATTTTTATGTTGGTTAAAAATATATAGTGGGAGGGATTCAAACCCCCCACCTTCCATACTCCGCTAAGGCCGCCTATCAACTCGCCTTAAAGTCCGGGCTTTACCATAAATAGTTGGCGGCTCATTTTGTTGAGGTAGGAAGCGGATTTGTGGGAAATGTGAGGCTGGTGGGGGTTGAACCCGAAATGGCTGGCTTCTTGAAACATATAGCCACCAACAAACCACCGAAATCCTTTAGAAAATTATTAGGCTCGGTTTGATTTTCTTTCTTATTCTAAACTGAATACCATTTAAATAAATAAATCCCTCTAAAATGAAAACAAACAAACCCCTAAATTGTTAGATAAGATAAAACAAAACTATGTGAGCCCGTGAATTAATACATTAAAGGGCTTAAATTTATTTTATGTGATTTCACATGGATAAGGGAGTTGTTTTTGAAGATTTTATGTAAAAATAAGGAGATTATTCTGATTTTTATATGTAATTAGGGGATTTTGGGGGATATTGTAAATCATATGGTTTTACACCATATTTGGTAAATTTGATGTATAAAAGGGGAGTTTAGGAGTGAGTTTGGTAGGCATATTTTTCAAGTCTAGGTGGTGAAGCTGTGAACTAGAGAAACAAGGAGATTTTCTAAGGAGATTATTTTGAGCCTTTTTGTAAGTCAGAGTATTTTTATGCTGTCGAAGTGCTCTTGGTGCAATTGTAATTCTAATCTTGGAGATTAATCAGATTGGTCTCACTCTATTGGAGTGGACCTGGAGACGTAGTCACGTTTGTGGCAAACTCCGTTATTAGATCGTTTGCACTCTCTCTCTTCTTCCTTCTCAATTTTGTTCTTTTCACCTTCAGTTTTTAATGCATAATTTCAATAATGTATGCATGAATTGTATTTATGCTTAATTCACATGTTAATGTGTTAATTTTTGTTTATGTAATTTGGATTTCATGATTT